>VXAL01004455.1:100194-134698 GCA_013399475.1 Chauna torquata
TTTTTTTGAACATGGGATTAAATAAACACTTTGGGAAAGACAACTGCAGTTGAAGGTCCAGAGGGATGATCAGATCCTATCTGCTTCCTGGGCAGATTCAGGGAAAAGAGAAGTGTAAGTTTTGTGTGCATCAATATCAGTTCTGAGCGTTTGCTAATAATGCTATTTAACAACAACAACAACAACAACAACAACCCCTAAAAGCCCAAACTCCACCCACTTTACCTGTAAGACTAAATTCTCTTGAAGGCAAACAGTACTTTAGGCTTTTATAGAACTTTTTGTATTCACAAGTGCAGTTAGTTATACTTGTTAAATAATTAGTTGCCCCATTAGAAAAGTAAAGCTATCAATCACTGCAATTTTTCCTGGCTAGCATGCCTCTGGCACAGCTCCACGAAGCTGAGGACATGATTGTTATGTGCATTCCCTAGGGAGTTAAGAAGCGTCACTTTCATATCATGAAAGAGAAATGTGTTCTTGCTCAGAAGATTACATATCTGTCACAACACCTTGGTCAGTCTTACAGTGTAACACTTTCAGCCCATCCAGAACAAAGAATACAAATGCCATCAAAACCACACATCATAGTGCAGCAAAAAAAATTGTCTGGGGAAAAAAAAGTTAAAAAATAAAACAAAGCACAAGGCAACCTCCAAAACATAAGCAGCAGAACAGATGTCGTCAGCCCTGCTGTGTCCCTGCTTCTCATGTTCACACGCACAAAGTTGGCCACAAACAGCTGGCGCAGTTCTTGCAATGAAGAACAACATATCTGCAGCGAGAGACTCTGCGTGGGCAGGAGTGGAATTCACTGTGTTTTTGGAAATGTAGTTGGAGAGCTAAATTTAGTAACCTATAGTGAAATCAGACAGGTTTGCAGGTCTCAGCTGGCCAGATTTGCTCTCCCTAAGATTCCCAATGCTAATGAATACACTTGGAAATGATTCTCCCCAGCTTAACTATCCCTTAGAGGAGGGAAAAATTGGCTTGCTGCAGCTTTCCCTAGGGTATGTGAAAGCCCAGTGAAATCCTTCTGCTTGTTTAAAAAACAAACACAATAGGGGAACAGTCTGTGAGCCTCAAACTTCGTCCATCCACCTTCCTTATCAGCTTCTACAAGGTGGTCCTCTGCTCAGCATGTCCCCTGTCTGGATTGCTCCCTTTGGGGCAGTTGATCTATCGCTATTAACAACAGAGGAATCCTATGGATGGGATTTGTCTTATCTCACTTGAGATATCTAAAGGTTAGACATCTAAATCTGAGCTGACCACCCCAGGCTCTTTTTTTGCCAATGGAGACAAATAGGTCAGAGGGATGAGTCTCTGGAGATGCTTATCTCATAATGCTGTGAATCGTCCTTTAAATTAAGCATTTTCTATGGCGTTAAAGTTTATGCTGTATTGCCTTGTAGCTAATCCTCATATTAATGTATCCAATAAAGTCTAAGGCATGACCTATGATCATAGTGTAACTAGAGTTCTATGCTTTATTCAAAGTGGCATTTTTGTAGTTTCTCCTGGTACAAATTTCCTGTATTTTAAACTCTATGTTGAGTCTGAGATGGAGAAATAGTCATTGTTTATATTTCAAATGGTACTTTCTAGGGCTTACCTATAGCAAAAATATTTTTCAGAATTTAAAATTTCCAAACAATCTTCACACATAAAAATCTGTAAGATGTTCCAAATACTGAAAAGAATTAATTCTGAAGTAAAAAGTAGAAGTGATTAATAAAATGTATCATATTCCCATGTGTTTTATTTTCCTAGGCACGGTTTCAATTCAAACATATTCTCCATAATGTGTTGAATGGAATAAAAGAGGTCAAAAAAAAAAAAAAAAAAAAAAACAAAGCAAAGCAAAATCTCACGGTACTAAATTCTAATGAATGCAAAGACCTTGAAAACATCAGTGGCTCTGCAAGCTGAATGCTGATCTCTTTGATAGAATATGCAGGAATAAAATGGTTAGCAGTTAAAATGCAGTGGCACAATAATAATTACTTTACACCTGTAATTCTATTTCTCATTTCCCTGTTTACTGTATGATGTTTTTGTTTATCACAGAGTCCTATTCCAGTCTCTTCATCTGTAGTCTGTTTCTGGAAAATAACTCTGCTGAATCCTGAAAGACACAAAAGACCATGATGATAAATTAAATAATATTTCTTTCCCTCTTTTTTTTTTTCTTTTGAGCAGAAAGGTTCATATCCTCTCATTCTTTTCTTTTTGTCTTTGTATTTATTTTTTTTTTTAATAATTAATTCTTGTGCAGGATCCCAGGGTTTGTTCCTACCTCATTTATGTAAAATCTTACCTATTTTTGACAGTCGTTAACTTTACTGTTTTACCATCACCATTGCTGTTAAGGCTCAAATTAAATTCCTTGTGTAACTTAATAAGCTTGTATGGAACTCACCTGAATGGAAACATAAACATAAATGAGGTTTAGAAAATGAGTATTTCTGCTTAAGGTGGCAGGTAGGGTGTTACTCCATACAGTGCACAGCAGAGAAAATATTCTGGGAGCAAAGGTAGATCTTGGTTCATTTTTAGTGAGGACTATTTTTTGGCTAAACCACTAAAGTTGGAGGTACAAAAAATTAGTGGCTTTAAGAACTGAAAGATGCCTGAAGAGGAAAAGTGAAAAATTACACTTCTCCAGAATAAGCATAAATTCAATTTTGTATGTTGAGATGAAAATCAGGCCTAAATGCAGGCATTAGAGATCAGTGTCCTGAATGCTTATGTTCTTTGCTGGCCATTGGAGCTTACTCTCAAATGTTAGAAACATCTGCATGACATGCTTGGGGGTCCTACAGGGGACTGAGGTCTAGCATTGCTTTCAGTAGTGTCCTAGGGACATGTCTGCATGAGAGACAAAGTTGTCACCAACAGGACAAGACAACAGTAATGAAAGGAATATTGGTGCAAATGGAAAAAAAGAGATAGAGCTTGAAAATGGCAATTTAGAAGCATTTTAGCCAGGAGGCATGCGTGTGCAGGTAACACTGCACGTGGTGAGGAGGGAGGTGTCATAGGGTCAGCTCAGGATGGGCAGCTACTGCAGAGCATGAAGCAGCCTTCGAAGGTCAGCCTCCTGGCAGCAGAGCAGTACTGGGATGGCTTTTTGTTTTCTGCGTATTGAAGGCTGGGAGGATTCCTGTAATGTCAGTTAGTGGCCACTTGATGGCTGTTTCTTATATAATGATGCTTCTATACATTCAGTAGTCTGTAGACTGCCCTAGGATAGCAAAGGTGGGAAAGCTTGAAGAAAGAAGAGATCCTCAAGAACAAGATAGAAATATGAATACTTATATTTATAAGCAGACTTTGACTCAAGACTATAGTGATATCTGAACCACCGAACTTTGCACACATAGATACCGACACAAGCAAATTGCAGTCAGGACGAGTAATCAGAGGTTCAAGATGTGTCTTGAATAATGGATAACATAAATTGTTTTCATGAAAAAGAAAGTATATAGCAGTGATTCTCAGCCTTCTCGTCAGCATACGTATCTTCCCTTCCTATAGAGACATACTTTAAATGTTTACATATTTTGAAAGAGTACAGTTAATCTACTGTTTCCAGATTCTTGGAAAAGTTTCCACATGAATAGCACCATAAATAGCATGCGAACTATAAATGTACCCTTTTTCTTTTGATATTTCAGGCAGTAAAGTTTGCAGTTTTCTCTATTCTTTACTCCATTTACCCCTATTCTTCAGCAAACTTCTTCATTGTAAGCTCTGTTTGTCATTTTTATGGTTTGCTCCCTCTACTACCAAAATATAATGCTGATGGATCAGCATCACCAAATATTTCAGAGCATTCAGTGTCACTTCTGAAGTGGCTGAAAGAGTTATTGCGAAGCCTATCCCGTTGGTGACTGCTGGGCTTCCACCTAACTGTTCAGCTGATAGGTAAAAGAATTAGATTTTAGTTTCTTGTATGACTGAATTCAGTACTAAGCTGTATCACCAAGTAAGATATTATGGGCTACACAGCAATTTTCAGGAAGAAATAAAGGTTTAATGGTTGGTAACACATGTACACACTCAAGGAAGCAGGGGATAAAAAGCATAAAGGACAAACAGAAGAAGGGAGCTTATACAAAAGAGCAACCTAAGACAAAAAGAAAGAAAACATGAACCAGAGCCTAAAGCAACAAAACCAAAAATACAATAAAGAACCCTGCCTACAAAATAGGGTAAAGATCAAACTTCAGAATGAACAGTTTTGAGTACAGCTGCAGCCAGCATACACACTGATAAACAATATGAGAGCTGCTACAATTCTTATATATAAGATGGGCAGATCAAACACTGATTTTGCTCACAGGCCACCATTAGCTGATGAAGGTCATTAGCACCTAGTAAAGGACCTATCTGCCAGGAGGCTCCCTAATAATCTTGTAATACCGAAGCCTGGCACCACTAAGATGTTAGTTTATTTCCTCTTCAGAAAGTAATATCTAATTTTCAGAAAAATCTGATTCTTCAGAAATTTGCCATACTATTACCTCTTCCCTTGCCTTAGTACACCTGGATATTTAAATCAATAATTGACTGAGTAATGGGTAGAGAACAAAGTTAAGTAATTGGTGTCTACCCTTTGTAAATAAGGGCAGAATTGCTATAGTAACAGAAGACACTCAGTCACTGTGACAAAAATTTGGCAACCTGATAGAAAAGGCTAATGAGGGAATTCAATTTCAGCTGAATTTCATTAAACTCAGCCTCTCCCCACTACAAAAAAAAAAAAAAAAAAAAGCCAATTAGGTAAAGACTAGGCTACTAGGCTAGTATTACTCTAATCTGGAAATGAATTTTGTCTGAAAGAGGTGAGAAAAGCTATAAAAAAGCTATAAGAAGATGTGCTTAGCTAAAGGAAAAATTGAGTTTGTGCTGCTCTGTCCTCATCAGACTTTTTTGCTGTGAAGGTAAGATCTGGTTTCACTGGGACAATATCTTTGATAAATGTTATGTGTTTTGATGTTGTGGCTTTCCAGATGAGTCCCTGCCATCCTAAACTATTAATTTCTCCTCATTCCTCCTTTCTGTCTTCATTTTTGTAGAAAAGGCTGAAGGTTGTAGGAGAGTGTCAGCTCTGAGGGGCAGTGGCCATGGTCAGAAATGGGCTGATAATTCAGGAAAAGGCCCGCAGGACCTAGTACAGAAACTCTAACAGTTACGTTGCTGAGGTGAAGAGACTGGGTTACACTTCAGAGAGTTTGATGTGCACCATCCAGCACCTCATCTTATAGCTACACATGAGTTTTGGCTGCAGTGTTCATCCTGGAGATGCCTTTGAAACCATTCCCCTTGCAATTTGTTGGAAGGCCCTCTGAAATTCAGATAATTCAGATTGCTTGGTGAAGATGCATGAGTATGGGCTTAGGTGTGTGACTTGAAATGTGCAAAGTTAGACATCTTGCACATAAATGGCTTTATGGAAGGTTTTTATGTATAAATATATACACATACATACAAATGCTTTCAAAAGTGCTTTGATATCTCTGGCTTAAAAAATACTTAGAAGAAGCAAACTGCTTCCATTAAGAAACCATTTTCTTTGACCAATGTTGAAATACAGGAAAAGGCATAAACCTCCAAATCATTCCATTGCAATCACTTAAGCAAAGTGCTTTAAATCACAGTCCAGTAGTGACCTGTTTCTACTGCTGCTGAAAGTAGAAGGTTGTCACCTGGATTTATGACTCTACCTATTACAAAACATTTATGGGCAACTATAACGTCTGGCCCCTCAAGCAACTAAAAACTGGTATTTAGCTTAAGTAGTCCTTCCTCTACTCTCTGTTGAAATGCAGACACTGCTTTGTAGCTCTAGGCCATGAGAGAATAGAAATACATGACATGAAAAGTTCCAATACACTTTTAAAATTCTTTTTGTCTCTTTTCTTTTTCCTTTCCCAGGAGAATTTATCTTTCAGTTGTGCTCAGTGTCATTTTTCACAACTGAATAATTTTATCCTAGTTATAGGAAATGCTCTTTCTGGCTATAAAAATGAGTAATACTTTAAGATTTTCTTTTTCTTATGGGGTGGGGGGGGAATAGAATCCAACCTCCTTGCTATCACTGGGGGCAAGAGGTCAGGTGTAATTTCAACACTTTAGATTTCCACCAAAATAAATGTTGTTTTTCCAAGAAGGTGCCACTTCAAAATGAAAAATTAGAAGAAAGCAGTTGCTGTAATGGAAGACCCAAAACCACAAATCATCTTGTGGGGTGGTGGTGGGGAATAAATCTTTACTGTTTAGATGCTTTTTCTGTATCTATCTGCGAAATGATAAAACCACATGAGCTAGTAACTGAAAAAAATATTTCAAATTCTATTTAAAATGATGGCATAATTTCTTAAATATATGCAGACATCATCAGAGAGTGAGGTAGCAGCAATACTACCTTGCATTTCTAGAATTGGAGTGGGCATTTGTTCATATTAATTTTCACACAGGTGTGGGTTTTTTTTTTGGTTAGAAGTCTACAAAAATGTTGGAGTTTGCTGTTGCAATGTGACTGGATGGCTTCTCAGTTCCTGGCACACTTGTTCTGGTGTGCCAGGAAAGCATTATTAGCCCCATTTAACAGGTGAGGGATAGTCTCAGGGTGAGGCATAAACACAATAATAGATACAAATGATGAAGTAATATACAGAGTGAGGTATCAAGCTCAGTTTCTTAGTAGAGCTAATTAAACACTATTTGCTTGATTGTGTACTTGGTTTGGTTTCCTAATACCATTTATTTAATAGTTACTTCTTGCAAAAACAAAAACGAAGGTTTTTGGTTTTTTTTCCAAACTTGGGTCATAGAGTTACTCACCTTATCCAGGAAAAAAATCTGAAATCCAGATTATCCTGCTATTTCAATAACTGAAGTTTTACTTTTTTCAGTTTTGAAATATTTTTTTTCAAAGTTTCCCAGTGTCTGACACAGAAAACACTTTTAAGTGGTGAGACCCTGAAAATTATTTGAAATACTAACTTTTACTCAGAAGCGAAGTGGAACAACACCACCAAAGCAGACTTCGTTGCTCATTAGTTCTTCCTGACATTTTTGTAGTCCCAAATTAATGTCTTTGTCTTGAAAATAGTCTTGCTTTCTGATAATCTTCTATTTTACTACAATTAAGAAAAATCTTCTTTAATCAGGGCTACATATAATTCTTCAGTTTTTCACTCTGGTTTATCATTCCATTCACTTCAACATGAAAGGAAAAGTAGTATATGTTTTCAGAGGATCACTTATGGATACAAAAACATTTGTTATGTTCTTCTAGCTATGTAGTACTGTCATTCACATTAGGGAAAATATGGGAGTTAAGCAAGTGACAAAACTAATCTCTCCAGACTGCTATAGCAATGTATGAGGATCATTGGGCTTGGTCTGAAAATGGTTCAGTTGGCTTAAGATCTGGAAACATCGCTCTCAGATATTAACTGTAGAGAATCCTTTGGGTGATTGAAGTGAGAAGATTAAAGTTAAGGAAGGTCGATTAAGATTGAGCTAATATTGATTCCAGATTGGTTCCTGTTTTGTCTTCTGCAAAATGGAAAGCACAGAGTGCTTGCACAGCTTTTGCTGTTTAGAGGCTGGCTTGTGGTGTTCAGATTGACACTGTTTGTTTTTCACCATGCAGATTTTTTGTTAGATTTTAATAAGCACAAAGGAAATTCAAGGTTCTTGATTACTCCCTTTACCCTGGGGAGCCCTTATTCATGTGAGTAAATTCATTATTGCTAAAAGGATTGCTCTTGTAAACACTCAGTCACCATAATGAGGGTTGCACAACCTCCTCCCAAGTGCTTCCTTCAGCAGTTTAAGTAGCACTAAATATGTATCTTATGGTAGTTAGCATAACGCAAGTGAGCATGTGGTGTCTCACCTTATGAAGTGAGATCAGATGCCCTCCTTGAGCTTGGCTGAGTACCTGGAGAAGGCAGGTAGCGGTGCCATAGGGGTACCCAGATTTTGAGAGGGACCCAGTTGGTGCTCTGGGTTGCAGCTCAAGCAGAAAATATATAAATCAGGCTCACCTACAAAAGCATATGCACCTAGCTCTTCAGTAAGACAGACTACTGGTATTTAAGGATGTCTGTATATGTCACCTCTTATTTGTAAGGTTCAACTTAAGGGGAAGTCCTGTGACCACTGTTTGAATGCCTGTGGTGTGCAGCAATGCGTCTGCAAAACGTAACTGCTCTCATTCAAAGAGCATATTTGGTTGTGGGCAGAATCCTACCTGAGGAAGATCTTGACTCAAAGCACCACATCTCTTTGGTTAGCAAGGAGATAGAAGTTACTTTTATCTTATTTTCTCACCACCCTTGGCTTAGCTTGGCTGGTGTCTAACTTTCTTTGTGCTTTGTTACTGACACAAAGCCTATTTCACCTAAGGAAGTTGGCTTGTCTCTAACCCGCAGTTACAAAAAGACATTACAAATCATGAAAAGGAAAGCACCCAGGAAGAGAAGTTTAAACAGAGATGCCTTCTCAATGACATCGTAAGCAAGAGTGACAAGATCTCTCCCTGAATAGGGATTGAAAAAGAAGAAATTGCAGGGAGTTTATAGCAAGTGTTAAATATAGCCACTTGGTTATAATTCCAACTAGAAAGAATTGCTCTTCTGTTCTTGTTTTCAGATTTGATGATAATGACTGTCACTATTATGTGGTGTCCCATTTTCTTTTAGTAACAGCAAAGCATAATGAGACTTGTTTTACAATGTTGATAAACTCTTAAGAAAATGAAAACACAATTAACCTGGACTGGTTAATCTCTTATACATCTTAATTTAGTATAGTCTCCATTTTCAGCATGAGCTTGACCCTTGCATAATAGCCAAGTGATTGCAAAGCCTGTGATGAAGAGAGAGACAGATCCATTCAGAGAGAGATAAGTGAATCCTGGAGAGCCAGAGGATTTGTAAAAATCAGTTCATCACTGAACCTTTCCCCTAGTCCTTCACAGACCAACCCCTGTTAATGCAGGAAAGATGTTCTCACAAACAAATGAGAACCCACACTAAAAATCCAAGAATTCCTTTTTTAGCTGGAAATAAACAGCACAGCCTGTCGCTTGTGTTCTTATTCACAGCTGCTTTATTCTGCCTTAATGTAAATGACAATCAGGTCTTTGGCATTTATCTTCCTTTCTGCTCATGCTGTGTCTTTTTTTTTTCTTTTTAACATTGTTTTTAATGGATTTTCTTTACCCTTTAGTGCATTGGTGGAGATAAATCAGGAATGAATTTGGACCTGGTCTTTCTCTGTGCAGATGATAACTTGTATCATGTGAACTGAGCAAAATCACTTTGAGAAATAAAAGATGCCAGTCAGGAATATAAATAAGAATTTTCTCAAGAAGGTGACTGGACTAAGACTGTAATTTTCCAAATAGTGTACTTGCCCTATAACAGAATAAGTATAATCAGATCATGAAACATATTATATTTTAACAGGTTTTTTGTATGTTTTGAGATGAATATTCCTGTATGCTTCTCTGAGGAAGGAAATAATACAGATATTAAATATATTTCTACAAGTGCTTCCTGCAAGATATACCGAGACTAAACATTTTTTATAAACCAATCCAACTTAGTAATCATTTAGTAACGCTCATCAAAATGATCAGAATAGCAACAGAGAAGTGCGTATCCTCTAGAAAGTGTTTATACTTGCGCTAGTCCCTGACACAAATACATATGTGCCTTTGCAGAGTCAGGGCCAAGTACAGGAGGCAAATGTGATTGTTAAATCTTGTCTTCAGTCTGGCCCACAGCTTTCCAGCTCCCCTCTGTTGCTACCTTGAGTCAGGAATTCAAATCAGCTCGTACATTGAAGATATTTCTGTTGATGCAGTTTCTATGTCTATAGAAATGGTCGTCTTGAGCAAAACTTTAACATTCAAGTCATTCCATGGAATGGAGGATTGCTAAGATGGAGTGAAATGCATGAAATGAGCAGCTCAGTTAGATTTTTGAGCCTCCTGTAGTGAGGTACCTTATCAGCCTTGACTGGGCTTTTACAGAAATGAGAGGCTTGGAGAAACTGGAGTTGCAAGTGCTTAAACGTGTGTGCATGTATATATATGTATATTTTGGACCCCAATAGGGAGAAGTGATAATTTCACAGGAGCTTTCCCCTTTCCTGGGAACTCAGGCTGATTTGTAAATGTAAGACTCCCTCTAATGACTGAGCTAAGGTAACAGGTTCTTCCTAAACAACTTGCTACAGCTCTTGGTTTTACCAGGAATCTCACCCCACTGCTATTCCATTATTTCTATTTCTCTTATTTGTTCTTCTTTGCAATAAATCTGAGGATGCAGACATGGCCATAATTCTTGCACTTCCCCAAGAATGGTTTGATCTTTACACCTCACCTTGCATTGCAGTGGCCAAGGCCTTGGAAGTGCTTAGGATCTTACCTGAAGGTTTGATTATTTCTTTTTAAGACTCAGCCTAGACTGAGCATTGCCTAACTCAAGCCTCTTGTGATTCAGGCACTGGACTAGGAGGTGGCAGCGGCAGCAGCGGTGGTGGGGGATTTCCTAAAACTGGTGGTTCAGCCCCTTTCTGATGACAACATGGTGGCCTGTTGATGGTGTAAGGGGGTCTTGATGGTTCCCCTGGTCTTCTATTGACAACCCATGTTTCTATTGAAGGGTAATCCTAGCACCTGTGCATCTTCTGTAAAGCACTTTGAAATCCTGTTTTATGCTTTGGGCAGACGCTGTTATTGACTCAAGAGGATGGTTCCACCTGAGTGATGGGCAGCAGTGGGGGCCCTGTGCTGGGTCTCCAAGGCTTGGGCTGCATGTCACTCCACTGTGTGCAGCAGGCAGAGTGACAGGCCCTTAACGAGAGCAGCTGTAGCAGGCAGTAGCCTAATAAAAGTAATCCTATTTACAGCCTGCCTTGATGTTGCTCTGAGTTGAAAAGTTCATCTCTGGCAGTTTCCTGGGCTTGTCACCTTTTCTGCCATTTCCCTTGCATACAGCTCAAAGGCTCAGATTTTTATTAAATGGGAAATAGAAATAATAAAGAAAAAAAAATACAAACTAAAGCATGTTCTTGGGTATGGCAGGAGTCCCATCTCTCCAAGTTTAACGGCAGCACATTTTTGTCTCCCTGTCAGAGAGACAAAGCAGTTCTTATAAACCTAATCTGCAATATCACATATCCTTTGTATGTGGCTGATATTATCTCCTATCCATGGGCATTCAATCCTAACTTAATTAACTTGGCAAGCAGAAGTATTGTGCAGTGGCACAGTCAGTGTCTGTTATGCTCACAGACCATCATACCCAGCTGAGTATCAAGACTCTTTAGCTGCCTACACTTACTTTTGATCTGTGTGACATACAATAAATCCAGTCAGCAACCCCATAGAGCTTGGCTCTATATCACCACATTCTAAGGAACGGACAGACTTTTTTTGCTCCTTTTCTGTAAAATTAAAAGCCTTCTCTGCTCCCCAGATGAACCTGAATGAAGCCTTATTTTTTTTTTACTGTTTGATTGTATTTCTTGGACCATTGTGTAGAAGAGTGGAAAATAGAGACTGTGGGAAGCCACTGGGATCTATTTTAAGCATCTGCAGCATTACTGGTTAGCACATTTAACATTCGTACAGTACTGGGTTCAGATTTCAATTCTGTGGCTGTAAATGCAGAGAATCTTCTCTGACATGGTTTGGCACTTTAACATGAAGAGACACTGGGACTGATTGACTAGATTTTTGTATAAGGAAATTACTGCCCTGAACCCGGGTTGTCTTTGAAGTTTGAATGATTTCCAAGAATCAGCATCTCCTCTATTCCCTCTCAACTGATGTTCATTCATCCTTGTATTTTGACATCTCAAATTTGAGTGAACAAGAATGGCTAAAACATTACAGAGAACTTACAGCCTGTCTAGAAGACTAAACTCATTAAAATAGCATCTTACTGTAGTGTCCTAGGCTATTGGAAACAAAGAAAAGGATCTTGTTATATTATCAAAACTCTTCACTAAATTACCTTACTTTCAACAACTTTAGTCATTTTTTGATATTTTGGGAAGACCCTAATGGAAAAATGTTTTTAATGAAAAAATGTTTTCTTTAGAACAGTGACTTCTATCAGTAAAATCTTGACGGTGTTTGGGTAATAAAGTGAACTTCTTAAATTATAATCTCTGCCACCACATATACATATAAATTTTGGGCATGATGAACATTGCCTAGAACTTGAGTATCATTTATTTAGAGAAGTGCAGCACTTTTACTACAAAATAGAGTAATCAAAAATTTTTAACATTTTTCATTCTAAATCTATTTATAGATATAGCTACATCCATTGACAATGAATGTTATATTAAAAGCAGCACTAAGTCATTGATGTTAAACTTTGTGGCATAAATGTGTTGAATAGTAGCTATTTACATCTGGAAGTCCTGTTGCAGGAGAGATGGGAAAGACCAGAGAAATCCCAACAGCCACTGGTTGGGGAAAGGGAGGAATTTAATTTCAAAATCTTGTGTGTGACTGTTATGGGACAAATATAAATTATATGAGCTATTCAAACTTCTTATTCTGCATTTAATAGTACCTGTATGTCAAAGGTTAATTAAAGTTAAAGGCCAAGAGCCATTTTTCTATTTTTTCAGTCTTTGTAGGGGAAAAAAAAATGTTGTAGTTTTAAATGAAATGAAATAATGTAACTCCGTATCCAAATGTATTTGAGATGTTAAGTACTGCTTGGTAAATCTAAATACTGAAAGCAAAAGAAGAAATTCAGTCTGCCTTAGAGAGAACTCATAAAAATTGCTCTTTAGACTTTTAACACCTCAACAGTTTTATAAGATATTTTTTAAAAACTGAACTTTTAAGGGTTCACATTTGACTGGAAGCTGTACATGAAACCACGTATCAAACACAGATCACTAGTTCCTGGAAAACAAATAAAAACAAACAAAAAAACCCCAACCAAACAAAAAAACTCTTTTGATTGTAAAATTCAAATATCACTTCAACATTGTAACATCTATCCAAGTACATCTTCAAGCTGCTTCTAGAGTCACTTTGGGCTATAGGATCTTCAGAACACTGAAGAAAAAAATGGGGGAGGGGAAAAAAAAGCAACTACCCAATTATTAACTTACCAAAATGGGGAATAAGCATGCTAAAAACAGTAAGAAACTGATTAAAATGGTAGATTCAAAATCAGACTATTCTAATTAGAAATGGATTTGTACCAAGCTCCAGATAGAAAGCCATTCACACATCAGTCATTTTGGAATTTATGCATTGAGAATGCAGTGGACCAAACTTTCCTAATAGCAACAAATTTATGTAAATACACACTTAGCAACTTCTCAGACACAATTATCTTTGTTACAACATCTGGTGGCTGAAAGCTAAAGATTAGGAAATATGCTGGGAGTTCACTGGGGACTTTGCCACTCATGCATTCCATCAAAATTGGAGTGAATTGGGAATAGCTGTGATTACCCAGAGGTAATAATGATGCTAAAAGTGAAACAGATTAAGTTGATCCTTTTTTTATTGTACTCTTCCTTGAAATTGATTATTTCACAGAAATGCATCAACTTGGGCGGGGGCAGGGTGTGTGTGTGTGGAACCTTTAGGATCATCTTGGCTATCTCTGCCTGACTAAATGGAAGGCAACCAAACTAAGTAGTTGGGTAAACACCTTTCAGTATTTAATGTTGAAAAATAAATGCATCCTAGTACTTGTCAGTCTGTCCTAACACAGATGTCTGAGGACACTAAAAACAGCCTGAAGGTGTTGATATCTCTCACTTGAGGACATGATGAACCAAGATAATGACATTAGTGAATCTCTCCTTAAATTTAACCTATGTATCTATTAATTGTGCATCCTGCTGGGTGTTCAGTTCCCTGTTGAAATGTTTTCTTAATCATAAGACCTCTGTTTTATCTGCCAGTTATGTCTGAAGATTTTTCTAATGGCACTGGATTTCTATCTGTGAGAAGATGAGTCCTGTTCTTACAGTTGGATTCAGATTGCAAACATCTGGAAGTAGATGCTTGAATCTACAGCTGAATCCTCCTCCCTCCTTTATGTTTTAGGTGAGATGGGTCTGTCTTAAATGTTAGATCAACAAGATATGAGAGATTTCATTTGGGATCCTTCGGGAGTGCTGAGTATTTGAGGGTGAGAGGTTCCCTTAATCATTCCAGATGAAATAAGGATTTAATTTTTTCCTAGTTCCCTCAACAAGAAGACTGTAGAAAGAGCTTCCTTCTCAGTTAACTTCTAATGGCTTAGCTTGCAGTATGATGAGATATGAAGACAGGTACTGGTATTAAACTGTTCCTTTCTATTCAGCCTAGCTAAAAAACAGTCTCATGCTCTTGTGTTGTACTTTTCTCCATAGGTTTTTCTTATGATACCTGGAACATAATAGCTGTCTCAGCACCATCCCTGTGATGGGTATAGGGACAAATGAACTGGATTGGGTTGTGACTAAACCTTGAATAAGAGATTATTTTCAAACACAATGGCAATTTTTTTCACACTTTCTGCACTTTCACACAACTTACGGGTTGGCTGTATATGAACCTCTGGATATCAAGTTGTACAGATGTTTCCCCCTCTCTGCCTCTTTGTCTAACATGAAGGCATGACCCAAGAGTCTTAGAAGTGTTCCTTGCCCCACACCTCACCATATTGCATTCAGCTGAGAAAGTGAGCACTGGATTAGGGCCAAACAGTCATGAGGAACAGCAGTTAATTTGACTGCCATTGTCTCATAGCAAAGTAGATATGGCAAGCCTGACAGCTGATTTCCTACAGGATTCTGCATGTCACCTTCCCTGGTAAGAAACAAAGCCAGGAATACTATTTCTTTTTTTCTCCTGTAAACAATAGTTGGCATGGTTTTCTTTGGTTTACAGATTTGCCCTCACAGGCATGGGTTTCACCTACACAAACTTTAAGAAGTGAAAAGATGGAAATGCAACACTGCTGCATTTAATACAGTTATGATCTAGTCCTGTTGCAGCACTGGAGAAAATTAGTGTCATGGTGATGAAATCCAGCTATATCACAATTTCAAGTGATGCGCTAGTAGTCATGGCAACAAGGTATTCCCTTCCAGTAAATGCCTGTAATGGTGCTTTTAAGATTGTACATCAAAGCCAAAGCATAGCATTGAATCACCCTGGAGCAAGTACTGACTTCAAAGCAAGAAGTTCAGAACAATAGGTTATTCACAAACAGAGAATAATTCTTTTCCAATTTACAAGTTTTTCTCTTGGGATACACTTTGGGATGAAAACTGGGCCCAATATGAATGGAGCAATAGTTGTCTACTCTGAGGTTACTGTAGCACCTGTACTGCTCCAGTAGAGTACTCCTGTACTCTCCTGGCTTTCTACATGGCTTCTGCTACTCTCCATGGGTGTTGTACAGTGGCCACCCAGCTGCTCTCTTACTGTCCCCAGGTGGGATGGAGGAGACGATCAGAAAGGTAAAAGTGCAAGAACTCATGGGTTGAGACAGGGACAGTTTACTAGGGAAAGCAAAAGCCATGTGCACAAGCAGAGCAAAACAGGGAATTCACTCGCTGCTTCCCATGGGCAGGCAGGTGGTCAGCCACTGCCAGGAAAGCAGGGCTCATCAAGCATAACGGTTTCTTGGGAAGACAAATGCCATCACTCCCAACGTCCCCCCTTCCTCCTCCTTTACCCAGCTTTTATTGCTGAGCATGGTGCCATGGGGTGTGGGACATCCCTCTGGTCAGTCTGGGTCAGCTGTCCTGGTCCTGTCCCCTCCCAGCTCCTTGTGCACCCCCAGCCCCCTTGCTGACAGGGCAGCACAAGAAGCAAAAAAGTCCTTGGCTCTGTGTAATAAGCACTGCTCTGCAACAACCAAAAACATCACCACTATTTTCATCCAAAATCCAAAACACAGCATTGTGTGAGCCTCCACAAAGAAAATGTCCCAGAGAAAACCATGACAATGGACCCGATGTCTACTGCTGCCACTTTGAGCTCTACAACAATTAGTGTGATTCAGGCTGACAAGGTAGAAGGAGGTTTACAGAAAAAAACAGAGGGATTTGGGGCAGGTAAATTGTTGAAACAGATGGCCTATTTGTTCTAGTCTGGCTAGTTATTCTACTAGCCTTATTGTGAAATGTTAACACTAAATTAAGAGACTAGTTGTTGAAAAAGCTGATTAAGGAAAAATATAGCATAGAAATGGCTTTAAAAACAAAACAAACAAAAAAACAACCTGGAAGATATTCATGTCTGAGGAATGTTAATATTTTGCAAAGAATATTGAGTTTATTCCTAATTAATTCTGCAAACCCAAAAGATGTGATTTGAAGAAAAATTCCTTATTACACAGGATTTTTATTTTTACATCATTCATGTAGTAGTGAGGCCTGTTACCTTTCTTGAAAACTGAAGCCCCACATTTCTTTCTTAATGATTTCTGTTAATTGTCATGGCAAGAGTTATTCTACTTTTTCTGAAATGTCTTATTTTCCACCTCAAACCTTTACAATGTACTATCCTTTATTGTGAGGTGATTGTAATGACCAGGTCAGGATACTGGTGCTTCAGAGGATTTTAATTAGCAGTAACTATGGTGAACATAATGAACTCACAACAGAAAATATTTGTCTGAGTATGTGAAATGGCTTACTAAGAGGTCAAAGTTTTTTGTCACTGAATTCCTTATGTGACAGATACTGCAAATACAGGGATTCTTTTTTAGCTTCTTATGTGTATATTTATCTGTGTGTATGTATATAGTTAGCTTTTCATATACTGGAGCATTAATTTTGAGTTTGTTTCCAACATTTGGAAACATTATACCAACCCTTTAGAAATTCACTAAATTTGGAAAACCCATAAGTGTTTAGCAGTCAGCCAGACTACTGGATTTCTTTCTTGTCAATTTGCTGTGGGAAGAAATTTTGAACTAACCATGTCTTGATAAATACTTTTTCTTTCTTTGCTTGGATCGTAACACTATTAAGACCAATGAAGGGATGATGGGATTTTTGGTGCATGTTTTGGAGGGGGGAAATAGTTTGAAAATCACACAAAGAAAAGAAAGCTAGTAACAGTAGACGTAGAATCATAGCAAGGCTTGGGTTGGAAGGGACCATAAGGATCATCTAGTTCCAACCCCCCTGCCATGGGCAGGTACACCTCCTACTAGATCAGGATGCCCAAGGCCCCTCCCAGCCTGGTCTTGAACACCTCCAAGGATGGGGCATCCAAAGCTTATCTTGGCAGCCTGGTCCAATGCCTCACCACTTTCTGAGTGAAGAATTTTCTTCTAACATCTAACTTAAGTCTCCTCTCTTTCAGTTTAAAACCACCTCGTCCTATTACTATCTGGCCATGTAAAAGGTCGCTCTCCCTCTTTTTTTTTATAACCCCCCTGTAAGTACTGAAAGGTCTTGACAGAGCCTTCTCTTCTCCAGGCTGAACACCTCCAGTGCTCTCAGCCTTTCTTCATAGGAGAGGTGTTCTGGCCCTCTGATCATCCTCATGGCCATCCTCTGGACCTGCTCTAACAGGTCCACATCCTTCTTGTGCTGGGGGCCCCAGACCGAAACCTGAAGCTTATGTCTTTAAATAATAATAAAGTTAAATTAGAATGGGGAATCTCTTACCTATGAATGTGAGATAGAATTTCCTAACAGCTACATCTTATGTAGTCTCAGAAGGTCTCCAAAGCCAACATCTTCAATAAATAAAATTACATGAGCAGCCTCTAGCTAAAAATACTGTGAAGAATAAGTGCTGATTGTCAGTTTTTCACTGATCCTGGCAAACAGCTGAGGTCTTTCCCTTCAGCTCTTCACAGTGACAAATTCTCTTATTCGCTTCTAAACCTCCTTGCCATAGCCCATCTTCTGCAAAGATGTCACACACGTGCTGAAAGCTTAGTTTAGAGTGAAGTTTGCATTCATTGCTGACTAATTCTATCAGGTTTCTGCGGAGTTTTTCTTGCATGTGTGTGTTTTTCTTAACCAGAGGAGATGAGAAGACAATTGATTTTTTTTCAGAAGGTTAATACTTCACACTGCCAAGTCACCAAACCTGTTTTAAAAAAAAAAAAAAAAAAATGCTCTCATGTTCCTATTCAACTATTTAACCAATCTTTTTTAAGATGGCAAACTATGTATAGAGAAGACAAACATCAAGAAGACAAATATTTATCTTTGTAAAAGCTTTCACTCAAAGGAAATCATGTGCTATTCAGTACTACTCAAAATTGTGGTCATTTTACCCATATGAAGGTCGATAACTGTAGTCCAATAACTGTATATTTATTCTACTGTTTGCCTGCTTCTCATTTGAGAAATGAGACTTAATTAGAATTCCAAGTGTAATCCGTTTGTTTCATGGAAGAAGCTGCCAAGTGCAAGATCTGACATTCAAAACAAAATCAATACTTTTGTAGAACATTTAAGCATCTCAGGTAATATCACAAGACCGAAGTAATTTGTGTCATGTGCAAAGCTCTAATTAGAGATGCAACACGAGTAAGAATTGTATTTCTTCATTATTGAGTCTGCGCTTTACTGTTCTGCTCATACAAGACATTGATTAATATTGATTAAATGTTTATGTTTATTATAGCTCCCCCCTTCAATCATGAGAAATGAGAGTTAAGATAGATGAAATATTTTCATTCCTTGTCAGGTATGAGGGACACTCAAGGTCAGATGCAGATAAGGAGAAGCAAGGAAAAGGAAAGGTTTTGTTTCCATAGTGTTGAGCTATGGATTTTTATTTATTTAATTATTTTCAAGAAATATCCCTGAATTTCTGTCAAGAGAGTCAGAGTCAGTTGTTCTTATCTGTTTAAAAAGTGTTAGATTTGCTGAACTCATAACATCTGGATCTAAAAGTTTCTTCAGCTTCTGAAAACATTCGTAGGGCCAAGCTGTGAAAGCTCATTTAGATGCCAAGATACTCACTCTAGGTAGAAACCTATTCATACCAGAGGGATAATTCATGAACTAAAATATAATTCAACATTGAATCAAAAGGCCCACAGATTGCAAAAATTCATCTTGTCCACCTTTCTGCTTTAACAAGGAAGCTTGCTAAACTTCTTAAAGACATCCAGTGCTGGCATCAATTCAGTAACCTCTGTGGAGCTCCAGTGATTCATTTGTTAAAAAGAATTTTCTTACATCTGCCACCTCTCTACACTTGAAACCTCTTATTTCTTGGCTGTTCCAAAGTGGGGCTAGAGCACATTTTTCCCTTTCTTGTTGCTGCATTTTTTTAATATATTCAAAGCTGATTATCCTGTTCTTACCAAACACTTGCTGGAATCTGGCTTTTGGTCCTGGGTTCATCTCCTTTGGAAATCTAATTGAGATTTCTATGTCAGAGGTCTAGTTGCCAAATGGAGATGGGTAGACCCATCCACAAATGTTTTGAATCTTAAATGGGATGAATCAAACTAAGCTGGATGAAGCTAGGCTTAAGTGTTTTGTTTTAGAAGGCTTTAAAGGTTTTATACCATGTGGCAATAAAATTCTGGAGAGAGAGGCAGGAAAAAGTAGAGAAAGCATAGTTACATAGGTCATCTTCCAGTTGTCTGCAGCTGAAAGTCAAGAAATGAACAAGTAAGCCCTGGGGCATCTTAAATAATTTTGAAGAGGTCAGATATCAACCTTACAGCTAAGCCCATTTGTTTCAAAAGGCACTGAATGGCTATTTCAGAGGGACAAATTGAAGAGAAGGATAAACACACTGTCAGCAATAGATGAGAGAAAAAGCAGAGCTCCTTTCATCAGACTTTCACAGGATTTAAAGGCTGAAGTCTTACCACCCCTGGTTAACAGGGAAGAACACCCAGAGAAACACTGAAATAGGACTGGTCCTCTGGCTACTCTTTTCTTGTATATGTGTCTATGCCCATAACAGAAAACATAAGATACCCTTGGAAGTGTAAATGTTAAAGACTTTAGTCAGTAGCAGTTACCTAGATGTCTTCTCTGATCTGAGATAGCCCAGGCAGAGCCATATGGTCTGCAGCTGGTGCTCCAGATGTGCACAGTCTCTTTCAGGTCCTGTGTGAGATCTGCCAGTGCCATGTTGATGTTTTGGATACTGTAGGATGTCTTGAATGTCCCTAGGGCCCCTAAGTGAGGGCAACTGAAAGAAATCTGAAGTCAGGAGAACTCCGCATCTGTTTAGAGATAGCCAAACATGAGTCAAAAATCATACAGACATGTTAAAGTCTGACCCCAAAAGCAATATAGCCACGTTAGTGTAACATTAGAACAAGGATAATTGGCTTTAGCTTGCAGCAAAGAAAGACTACTTGAGAATAACTTCTCGGTGTTACTTTGGGGGGTTCTGCACTGGTGATGGAGACACGGCCAGCAGGGCTAGCTATGTTGAGTGAGGTTCACAGGTGTATATATAGAAATATATTTGGATTAAGGAAAACAAGAAGTGTTCTGGAACAGATATCTATGTACATCTTAATGATATTTTAAGACATGAAATCCTGCAGAGATGAATTTGTCCCAGTTCTTAAATCCTAGTAATTTCAAATTCAGAAATATTCCTAAAAAATATTTTGACCTTGAAAAGCCGAATTTTCTGAAATTCCATTACTTCCTGCTCAGTTTCAACAAACAGCTCATAGATATTAAAGGGATACATGCATATCTACTATTATACAGGCTTGGTGGAGAGAAATATTCTTGCTAAGCTGTTTCTACGGCACCCTGTACACTGACATTCTACAACAATTTTTTTTCTAATTGGATTGCAATAAAAATGATAAATACAAGTATTTATACAGTTTCCATGTTATCATTAATCTTGTTTTCTTTTACTTTCATTTGAAATGCAGGATGATAAAGTGTACAGATGAAATTTTCTTTAACATCTTTAAAGAAAATGTCTTTAATAACAGTGTATTTAAGGAAAGTGCATTATTTAGGCAAGGTGTTCTATCAAAAGAGGCCTCAGAAAAAGGCAAATTTGCTTATGAGATAACTGGGCAAATGGTGATAAAGGCTGCTATTCTTTCAAAGGAAGTGAGGATAAAAAATGAAATAACACTAAGACTTTTCTTGCTAGTGGAGGTAATATTTAATAATAAACAGCAGAAAATGTGGAGCTTTGGGAGTTTGATTTTAGGGTTCTTTTTGTATAAGAAGAAATAATATGAATGAATATTATGGAATAGCCTTCTGGAATATATTTGCTGATAATGGAAATAAGGCTGGCCTATTCACTGAGGCTGTACATTGAAAAGTTCTGCACTGTATTAAAAATTACTGAGTCTTTCAGAAGTAAGCTAATGCACTGCATGTAGCCATTCAGGTTCTGTTAACCATTAAACTAAATAGAATACTATTTCATGCATGATTTCGTTCAGCTAGATGAAGAATGCAGTAGTGGGTCTGAATAGGTAATGGGTAAGAGTGGAAGTGTTTAAAAAAAAAACCTCCTTGTGTTGGGTGGCATTTCCAGGTGATTTCAAATGCCTTATTAGAGGTCATTATGGATACCCCACTCATATATGTTAAACATTACCATCAAGGACAGCATCATCTAATAACAACACAGCTGTTTGTACCCACTGGGGAGGAAAGGAGCAGGTTAAAAGTGGTTACTGATGATCTAGGATCCTGGATTTTTTCTTAGGGTAAATTCTTTAAGTTTCTTTGAAAACACTAGATTGTGTCATCTGGGCAGGCTGGCAAGGCCCTGTAACAAATGACAAACTTTGTGGTTTACCTGAAGTCAGTTGTCATCCTTCCATTTTATTAATGTCTTTTTTGGTTAATGAAGGTTGGGACTGATCAGGTGCAAGTCTAATGGGGCTACATTTTTAGTTCAGTAAAGGAAAAATTGTCTCTACACTGAAGCATTGTGTAGACTCGGATGATGCCTACTAGTCTGAATTGCTATCCAGTTCATGCTGCTTACCCACATGAGGATGCTTCTCTACTATACAGCTCTTACTTCTAATCACCCTTTTTCTGCCACTGAGCTTGCAGCCATAGCTGTCCTACTCAGCAGTTATGGAATAATATGCAATCAAATTATCCTGAAGGAAGTCCTAAATTTCATTCAGGTTTGTTTATTTTTCTTCCAATCAGTATTGCTTATAGCTTTCCTCTCTTTTGGGAAAATAGACCTTTAAAAACACTGAGTACATGTATTACTTGTGAATATTGTTTTCTCTTTGTCTGTATCAGGTGTAATTCAGTTTTTTTTTCCTATCATCAACTCCATTACATGTTTAATTTCTCCTTAGTCACCGTAATAATCTCCCCAGTACTTATCTCATGAGGGGAGGGAAATACAGTTCTTGATATGTTTTTGCATTTTGAGCTCTGCTGGAGCTATTGCAGTAAGTTCAGTCTGCAAAGAAGGAACACTTGAATTTAAAATAGCTTGAGGAAAAGTAACATAGCAGATAGGCTAACATGTAACTTGGCAGGTCAACTGTCAGAAATTCTTCTGGCTGATGAACTGTGGGTTTTAGTATCAAATGAGCTATTGTATATCTCTCTTTGTTATCAATACCCAAGTTAATAGTTTATAGTAAGGTTAGATAAGTCTGTGTGAATTGCTTTGCATATTCAGTATAAGCTAAATTGTTGGATAACTCTGAAAGCTTAGGAGCAGTCAGCTAAGCCTGGAGATTTTAGTGAAAGTTTTGCCAGGCTAATTCTTTCTGTAATATCAGGCAAGGAAGTGAGTCAAATCCATATGTAGCAATTGCTTTAAATACACACAGGAAATCATTGTCTGTGTTGCACATTCTGGCTGCAATTTTAAAAGCACAGATAACTTCCTGGGGTTACATTCAAGCAAGGCGTATTGATGTTCAGTAGCAGTAAAAATAAATAAATAAATAATTTGAACATGAACACTCATAGAATTTTGAGAGACTTTGTATTACAATGCTTTTAAATCATCTCAGAAAAAGTTGTTTAAAATATACTATGGAGAATGCTTAACAAGAAAGCTTTAATGTATTATACATGTGATGGTAGTAGTGGTAAGAGACAATGTCTTTCCTTGCAAACTTAAAATATCCCAGAGAAGGCTTCAACAGACTATGCCACTTAAAAGTTTCCTGTGCTATATCTAAAATTTTAGAAACACCATAGTCAACACAAACAGCTCTTCCAGCTTCCTGGCTTGCAGATTCTTCGCTCTTTTGTGCACTCTTTAATATTTTTATAACTGTAAAGTGTATTCTTTACTAGAATGCTATGCATTTTGCAACAATCAACTTTTTTATTGATGAAAGTTTATATCAATTCCTTCTTAACCTTTTAAGGACTCTTCCAGTGATAACGTTCTATCCAGCTAATCCTGTTACATTCCCCTAGGTATTGGAACTGAAACAGCCTTAGAGAACCTTGGTGTCTAATGCATCTTTGCTGTGGTGTTAAAAGATTGCGTTGCTGATGTTTGTCAGCATCTTTGATCTTTGTTTTTGTTTTTAACTTGTGGATATACTTAATATATTTAGAGCAGCAAGGTTTCTATTCCCTTTAAAATTCTTGGTGCAGCATCACTTTACCTCTCTGAGCAGTGCAGAATTTATAGCTTACTGAGACTGGCAAGGGTTTTCTGCTCTCATTTCCTTTTGTACTTGCAGTATTAACAAATCATTTAAGTGTAATTCCCATACGGCATTCATGCACTTTACAAAGCAATAGGACGATATAACAGAGCAATACTACCAAAGATAGCCCTACAGATTAGAGGAAAATACAATCTGTTGGCTTTGAGAGTCCATTTAAATGAGGACAACAGGATGGTCTTCATTACTTTAGAGAGGCTAATGTACAAATAGATAACTGCAAAAAGAGAGAAACTATTCAATATGTAGTTTCTGTGGAGTTCCTGGAATATGTATGAGCTAACAGTGGAAGATCACTACACATGGTGGCAGATAGGCAATGAGCAAGACAATAAGGCAAGCAGATAGATGGCAAATTCTATTGAATGGTAACATGTAGACTTGTGTTGGTCCTGCAGCACTATCTTGCACTATTTACAGATCTGTATAAGAATTGTGTAAGAATGGGAGATACTTAGTTTCTCTAAGTCCATGAAGCAATGTGCTCTGGAAAAGGAGGAAGACTAGACTGGCAGAATATTTAAGGATCATCCATAAATCCTAGTCCCTGCCTACCAAGAAGTACCACTTCTTAAAAGACATTAGTCTTTTTAAGGAAATGAAGGTATTCCAGATATCAGTGGCAGCAGGAGACAAGAGGCTGGATTCAAAGCAGGTATAAATGTCTTTAAAGCTACCTCCTCTGGGGGTGTTGAAGAGGAGAGAAAAATATATATATATCATCTGCAGACAAATCCATATGAAGACATTGCTTTTCAGGCTGATCAATGATTTCTACACTCAGAAACCTAAGTAGATGCAGGTTTAAAAAAAAAAAAGATGAAAAAACCCACAAAAATTGCACTTTCCACTTCATTTGTACAAAGGTCACTTGATGTACACAAGAGTATTTATCAATGGCTAAATTAGTCTCATTCACTGGCTATGTATCTGATACTGTGCCTCCTACTTTTTTTAGTTGACTGTACTAGTCTCTTAGCCTTGAACTTGTAAACTTTTGGACAGAGAACATATGACTGTGATGAGCTGTATAGCATCTACCACCAGAAGATCCAAGACAACTACTATGTTATTTGTTTTGCATTGTATGGAAACTTGAACTTGTTATGCAAAATCTTTTATTGGGAGGAAAAAGAAGCACACCTTGTGTATAAATCAACAATTTATTGTTGGTATAGTTGAAATCTTAGCAATCTAATCCAAATTATTATTAGTCCAGATGTGATTATTACAGAACGAAAGGAATAATCTTGCAGAAACACTCATTATGAACCATACTATTAACATTAACAACCACATGCTTCTAGGATCTACCTCTTTTTCTGTCGTGCTCACCCTTCCACTGACTTTTGGCGTCCTAACGTTGATGGCTTCAGCCTGGGGGAGGGTTATGATGACTCACAGCATCCCTAGCCCTTCACTTTGGAAAGCAATATTAACACATTACATACAAAATCACCATCTGTGGTGGAGGGTACAGAGGTTAGATACTACTGCTTTTCTCTATGTTACCATTAAACCTGTTTTTGCACTACTTCAAGGCTGAATTTCTCTGACAGACCATTGGTGTGCTGTTTATTGCATGGGGTCTCCAGTACCAGCCTGTGCCCCATCTCTGATCATCCCATGCTGGTATCCCTTAACACCACATGCTGTGTCCCCACTCCATGAGATCCTCTGCTATCACATCACATCTGTATTCTTACGCACTAAATCATAACATTAGTCATAAATATATCATATACAGAATAGCTGCTTTTTGCATCTATTTAAAAACTATTACTGTACAAGGCAAATATAAACAAAATAACAACAAAGTAGCCATAATGACATTGTTATACTAAAAAATGCTGTTCCAGATAAAGAAGCTAAGACAAATCCTCAGGCAAATCAACACAAGTTCGGACAAAATGAGCCTGACAAGCCTTGCTTCTGAGGCCTTGCAAACTTGGTGAAAAGCTTCTTAGTAGCAATCGCAATACTGTACTGCACCACAGGGCTACAAATTGATATTCATAACTCCATGAACTACTTTATCAGGTTTGTCCTTCAGGAAGACAGCATCAAAATCTGCAGTCTACAATTTTACGTTTTTAGTCTCTTCTGAAATGGGCATGTGAAATGCTGGGAAAACCCCATCTGTCAGAAGGTGGGAAGGAGAAGCTGCAGCCACATAACACAAACTCCTAAATGGAAGTAAATCTGACCTGATTGAGGACATTACTGCAGTTCTGTCCCATGGTCAATTCTTCCTGGGGCAGAATATTTTCTTCTCTGGACAGCTGCTCCTTTGCATGTGATTGCCTGCAGCATTTCCCTTCAGGTTTTGCCTAGAGGTTCCTTGTCTTGGGCAACTTTGTTCATGTAGCTGTTGCCTCAGGGACACTGTGAGGATAAATTTATTACGACTTCTAAAACATTTAGATGTTATAATGAGAAAGGCCAGATAAAAGTATTACCAAAAAAATTCAAGCAGGATATGTTATCAGGGCTATGGAATCAGCTTTCTGGAATGCATTTGTCAGAGCTTGTTTCCCTGAATTATTCACCAGTAAAATTTACCACTTTATAATCAGTTCTTAGACTGTCAATTGAGTAGTTAAATGCTTTAGGGAGAGTATCATAACTAATCAGTGAATCATTTATTTACAAATAGTTTTCTCCTTTTGAGCAGCTGCAATGTCGATTGATCTGAGGCTCTCCATCAGATAGTGAGATAAGCCCACATTCATTATGTGTTGTTCCAAAGCCTGTTGAAGTCAATGAATCTCTTAATTGACTTTGCTGGGCTTTGGAATAGCCTCTACTTCTGTAATTTCTAAAAGCTGTGCAGCAATGCTGTTTCCAAATTTTGCCTCTATTATTCATCTACAAGAAAGAGGAGAATCGCTGAGAAACTTTTCATTTTCTCATTGTACATGAATCCAGCTGAGATATAATATTGGCTGGGGAATACTGAAGACATAAATGGAGATGAAAACATGTACATCTTGAGGGGCAAAGGAAGAACATGTCCATAGTGAATCATCAAGGATGAAATAGCAAATAACTTGGTGAAGCTAAGGAGCAAAATAAATTTTTATTAAAAAAAAAAGTACAGCCCCAGACTGTCAAACAGGTTGGCAGATGTGATATAGGACATCACACAGTAGGAAGAATTTTTAAATTATTTATCTTTTTCTGATCTAATAATCACACATTCTTAGTCTTCTAATTTCTGTTTTGAGCCATATTTTTTACTTTTAAGGTTACTATGATTTTATTACTCGATTTTTGAGGCTATTTTTCCATGTTGCTTCTTTTCTGAGTCTGTGTGGATATTTCTATTTATGAAATGGGGACTTTCCAAAGGAGATGACTACTTGATATTAAACAACTTGAATAATGAAAGATATTTATAGAATACAACAGCAAGATGAGGAAGGAAAATAATGAAGCTTGATCCTGGTACTGATGCAGGTTATAAAAGGTTATAGAACTTTAGAAATCAAGTAGATGGACTGACGACATCCATAATTTAATGGTTCAGAGCCACAACGGGAAGAATTTATTCCCCCCCACCCCCCAAATAAAAGAGAGGTTCTTTAAGCTCTTATTTCAGATGTATGAACAATCTTTAACCTGTTAGATCTTGAGAACATGTTTTGCAAACTAATTTCCCTTCTGCTTTGTTTGCATATGTATTGTATGCTTTCAGAGGTTATTCAGTGCTGGGCATTGTCTTGTTCTTTGAAATGAAACCTTACACTTTCAGTGTTACTACTAGGCAGGACAGATCTCAGACCTTATACAGCTGTTAGTTGAAGCTTACAATTTTTCGAGGCATGGAAGAAATTAATTCTGTGAGGTACCTTGTAACTTACCAGTCATTCTGCTGATAGACCTCAAACACTACAAATGAGAAGGATTTTCATTTGTAATTTGTTGGAATGATAAATATGCCTGCAGAGATGTAAAATTGCTGGCTTGGTCTTGATGAACATTAATAATGAAGAAGGTATCAGAAACATTAGGTGTTTATTATCTCCAGAACAGTAAGATCCAGCTTTATTAGCTCCTTCTGGTGATCACTGCTAATTCTGCTATTACCTAATTTCAGTAATGCCACAGATAGCTCCCATCTGACATTTTCTGATATGCAGCTGGGTGAGCTGTTTACTTAGAGGAAGCTTATTAATCATAAGCTATTCAGAGCAGTTTCAGTTTTGCTTTTAGTTGATCATGTCTAACCCTTACTAAATTTAATAAGAGATGGGCTTTGTAACTGAGGAAAAAAAAAAAGGCCTTAAAAATTGCAGCCTCAGTAAAGAAATCATATCAGTATGACTAAGACAACTTCTCAATCTTCTGCAATGTTTGAAGTGCTTTAAACTCAAAAGTGCTAAATAAGTATGAGGAAGAAGTGCAGGAAAAGAGGCTCAACTTCTTTAATGGAAGTTCTTTAATAACATCTTTAGTAACTTCATAGATTTTAAATGGGGAGGACTGAGGAGGAGGCAGAAAGCGTCAATCAAAACACTTGTATTTTGAGGTTAGACAGATCAAAAATTGAATTCCAGTGAGGCTACAAATTAAGCTGCTCTGAGTTACAAGCTCTTGGCCAAGCATGTTTTCTTAGTAACAGACTGTGTGGGAGGTCCTGGAGAAGTAAACCCTCCTCTGTCATTTTTTCAAAGCAGCTATTCAATTAAGGAGGCTAGACACACTTTAGCTTGTCTGAGGAATGCTCACTTTTATGTTTCATCAACTGATTTATTCATAATCATTTGTTCATATCTTAACATTCTTGAATGTATCTGAGAGATGCAAGATCTGAAGGAAATATTTTTTTCCCTGGGCAGTTATACATTGAAATATGCAAGATCACTCCTCATATTTCATCATTTTGTTGCATATAAATCCGAATCTTCTCATCTCAAAGCCAGGCCTAAATGTAAATGAAATACTGTTATGTCCATCCAAACAAAGTATTTACAAAATAGCACTCAGTAGTTATGAAATTGTGTATTTGGTATTGCTATAATGCTGCTGTTTGCTGCTGTATTGTTGCTTAAATTCAGTTCATCTTAGAAGCCATAAATTTAAAGATCCCATTAACTGGAGCGGATATCTCTTTTCAGCACCTAAAGGAAAATATTTCCAAAACTTAACACCCTCAGCTATCATACAGACTGCTTGCTTCATGTATTTTTAAATACAATTTGTCAGAAGATGTGAGTGAAAAATTTAATATAAAATCTCCTACTTACGTAGTAAAAAAAAAAAGGCTGACTGAGACACTGCCTTTGAATTCACTTCATCTGAGGTTGTCCAGGTTTTAGTTTCAAGGCGATACTTAAATATGCTTGAAACTTGATCACAATATGTACCTGAGCATGTAGGGCTGAGTAAGCATGGTACATTTGTGTGATCTTAAGTACACTTGGGAGTTGTCCAACTCCTTCCATTGGCTGAGAGAGGAAGGAAATGGTGGCCATAATCTCGGGTTAAGCATTTCCTCCAGGTGTTTTAAATTCTTAGATGAATTAATGGAAAAATGCTTTGAGAGCCACACTTGGTTACAAGGAAGAGCAAATTGCTAGGCATTCTTTTTTGTTAGGAGGCAAGAGATTGGGGATGCTTATATACAAGTCATCTAAGCAATCCTCATCGTAGATCACTCTGTTATGATAAATAGGTCTGATTCATGGCTAGAAATCCAGAGACCTGTTTAGCTCTAAAATGTTTGAGCCCTTTCATATCAGCTGAATTATCTTCCATGTTTTTGCATGAGGTCTTTTCAGAGCCACTGTTTTTATTCCAGTCAGATAGGATTCATCTCAGCCAATTGTAGCCATAAGAAGTCTTAAGTACACGTCTAGTCCCCCTCTATAGTTAGTGGAAAGACAGAGAAACATTTCTGGGATACAATTCATCAAGCCTGAGATCAGATGATTTGTCCACTTGTTATCTGTTTCTGAAAAATGGTTACATGGATTATTTACATAATTAATTATCTGCAAATTAATTATCTACAAAATTAGACTGATTCTCTAAGATGTATAAAGCTGAAATAAATTCCTCTTAAGTTGAAAAGACTTTCTAACAAAACATGTTAAAAGTGGTGTTTTTTTAAGAGTGGAGATAAAATAGTAGTTGTAGGCAATTATTTGGGATATTAAGAAACCAGATTAAAATGTTGATTGCATTTCTATGTAATTGTCTCAGGACTTCCTTATGAAAACCAATTTATTTGTCTCCAGTTATTTCCTGTGATTTGTTATACTTCACATTCTCAAGGAGATGATGGTTATTTGCCTTTTCTTTATAAAATTGTTACCACGATTCTGTTATGACATAAAACCTCCCATGGTGTTGTCATCATCAAATAATGATACTTCTAGAAATCATAATCTGTTTTTTATATTGATCTCATTTTCCTCTGTTTCTTGTAACTAAAACTAAACATATGCCTTTCACACACGATAACTTATTCATATCTGGTGCATTTTCAGTTTGTTACATAGCATGTACTATCTTTTCACCTAATATGGATGACAAAGATGGTGAATGGAAGTTGTAAAGAGACCAATGTGATGGAAGGGAAACATTTCTGAATTCTAGACAGGAAGGAAGTGTTAGTGATAAACTGCCAGTTTCATGCTTTCTCTGGCAACCTGATACCTTTTCCCCCCTAATACTACAACATTCTTGAGTAGGTCTCTGACACAATGACTGTATTATCCACTGATGGAATAAGCAGCTATTATTGGACCATGTTGCTGTGTTTGACAGGGGGCAGCTATAATTTTACTGTATGTGCTTTTCACCTGCAGCCTTTCTGAAATTGCTCATCTGTATGCAGTGAGGCTGAGAGGCAGGCAAGCACATGTTCTGCCCCTGTCCGCGGCGTGTCACAATGGCAGCACCTAGGAGATGCATTAACATTTATGGGAAGGAAACAAAGAAATCAAAGCTTCTCTGTCTGCCTCTCTGAATTTCCTCCTGTTTTTAAAAATTTAGTTTTGGAACAACTTTTGCAGGGCTAGACCCCGCAATAGTTACAGCAAGACAGGAATGCACATGTATGGTGTTCAATTGTAACTGAGAAACTTCATGCTGATTTTTGTTCAATGAGACTGTGACTCCCTCCACCTCTTTTGAATTTAACACTTTTTAATCTGTCTGCCACTGAAAAGGCATTTAATAAACACCTTCTCCTCAGTGAGTGCCTGTGGCCATTCCTTGTTTGGGAGGTACAACGATTCCTTCTTTCTCCTGAAGTCCAAAGATCATCAAGTCAGTATCACAACGGTGTCCGTATGTATGCAGTGCCTTCTTCACTCATGAAACTGTCTCAGAGGATCACAGTAACCCATATTTCCACTGCACACGCAAAGTAAAATTGCCATAGTCCAGAATGACACAAGTGTATATGTTTTAGTTCCCTGGTGCTTCTTCCAGCACCCTATTTACTTCTGTGTGACCTCTGCAGGAGGAAAGGAGGTGAAAAGTCTCCTGGAGGGGATGGAGTGACTTATAAAGCCCAGAACAGGATGTCTGAGGCATCATCTAACAACTGAGCTCTGCAGTATAGTAGCTTTTTCCATTTGAGCACTTAAAAGTGCTTTTTTTGTTGTTGTTGCCGCCGTGCAGTTGAGGCTTTGACGTCCTTATGCTCTCTGGGATATGTGTGGCTAACGAATCACAGAAACTCTTAAGGACAGCGGGCAAATAGTCCTGTAGACAACTGCACTGACACAATAGCGATGTTTCCTGCAAGGAATGACTTGGCCACCCGGTGAACTGGATTCAAGTCCTTTGTCACATCTTTGTGCCACTGAGTCCCATCCTGTCCTGTGTCTTGTCAATGGTAAATTTCGCAAAGCAAGGACTGTCTCTTGCTATTTTATGGCCGCAGCTTTTGGAAGTAAAAGGCTTTCATTGAAGGTTCTTGGTGAAATGATTAATAATAATGTGTTAGAAACTGGGAGAGGTGTAGTCCAGTTATGAGTAAAGAGGGACAGGCACTGAACCATCCCTTTCCATAAACATAGGTGTTTCCTTACACTCAGTCCCATAATGAGCAAGACACAGCACCACATGATGGCAAGTCCAACATCCCTTGGTAACTTCTTGTGGGAAGGGACTAGAAACAGCAGGACTTGCTGTATATACACTCCTGGTTGTGATATAGAGCTGAAACGTATGGCTTGAAGTATTAGAAGATAAGCTGTATGAGTAGCCAGGGCTGTGGTAGGGGAGCAGGAACTGAGGCCAAGGAAAGGAATACCACTTTTTGCCAAGGCATTGCTTCTGTGCCCAGAGATAATATATATATATATATTTCTGTAGTATCCTAGTCAGGTACCTTACTTCCTTCTTTATTTGAGCTCGAGTACTCAGTTATGTCCAGGGTCTTGTAAAAGGCACAGTTTTCTTTCTGTAAGAAAAGTCTCATCTTTCAGTCCAGATACTTCCAGGTGCTTTCTTGAGCTGCCAGTCTCTTCAAAGTCAAACTGCCTATGATAGACAAAGGATTATTGAAAAAGAGGTTTGCACAATTCATAAACGGAGTTCAATCCCTGACTGTCTGTTGTTGAGACCAAAAGGCTCACAACATAATGGTTCCAGATATATTAACCTCATCTCCCCTGAAATGTTTGACTTCATCTGAGAAATTCACTTTTCTTGTATACATGCACATAACTCCTCATTTCACTTGCCTCTGGCTTTCCACCTGACTTCCCTTTGTATACTGTGTAACTTAAACTTCATCTGTTCAAATTCTTCCTGAAAACTTATCAGTCCTGTTCTAAAATCTGCTCTACTGTGATTCATCTTCATGATAAAGTGACAGAAAAAATATAAATACAACTCTCCACCCGTTGTGCATATAACACACCTGAATGAGTAATAGTTCATAAAGTTGCACTGGGAATATTTTTTTTCCTAATAGTTTTCCATAATTCTAAAGGAAAAGGCAAACCAGCTGATATTTATGAAAAGAGGCTACCTTCCACACCAGGAGTTATTGATAAGGATCGTAAAGTCTTGATCTCTTCAGATGCTCACAATCAGCTTTGCTTTGCTAAAATATGTTCTATCATTTAATAGTCTTCTGACCTTAATGTCTGCTCATATATCCTATCTATTTACTAAATATGAAACAGCTTTGTATGGCTGGATTTTACCTGTCCCCACAGCTCTGCTGAAAGCTGGCTGAGGGGTTGTTTCCATGAAACACCTCAAAAACTTAGGGTAAAAATCTGCACGTACACATGTATTTTATCTATGAATAGCACCATGTGAATCCTGCCTCTAATTTGCTACCATCACATGAATAAGTAATTCAATAATGATGCTGTCAGAAGTAATTTAAGCTTAAATAGCTCCTGGGATATAAACTTGGTTCATCTACTTTTTGAGGATGCTACATCACTGCTCTCCATTGTTTTCAGCTTTACTCCCTAAAGATAAGTCTTTCCTGAGATTTGTCTGGAAGAATAAGAAAATAAGAAATCAGTGCCACAGTCTTCATGATGGTTTAGTTCTGTGTTATTTACATATCAACATAATGTTCTTTTTTTTCCCTAAACAAAATATTACAAATAAAGCAAGTCATCACTGTGGCTCCACATACTTATTTGATAGCCTTGGGCAATAGTCATTTAACATGTTTACCACATTAAATTGCTTTGCTTTCTCTATTTTTTCCCCCCATGATTTCAGGTAGTAAACACTCCAAAATTTAATATTGGAACAACCTTATTTTAATTTGCAAAGCCAGGCACTGGAAGAAGGAGGGATTTTTTATTTAAAAAAAAAAAAAAAAAAAAAAGCCAGTTAATTGCATTGCTGACTTTCTTTCTGTAGCAATGAACTGGAAACCTTCATGAAAGTTGCTTTTACTCCAGCTCTGTAGTAAAACAGCAATATCATATTTGCCAGATTACTTATTCATTTTCTTCCATGGAGAGCAGAGTTTGAATTTAGTCTGACCAAAGTCAGCAAAATAAGAATGATTAGATAGCAATAACTAATAAAAATATTGATAAAATAAGTTCAGTGATCCCAGTTAAATGTTGAATAAGCTGGAATCCACATCAGAAAGCCATTGCATGTTTGACACATTTGATAGCACATACTCCAAAGAGAGGCTTAAGATTAATTGAGCATGGAAAGTGAACAAACTTCTCAATATGGTGTCTTCTAGTTAAATGTTGACATGCTCTGGTGAAGCCAAAAACAACTTCTACTACACTGATGTGTATCTTAAGTTAGAAGGAAATCACAATTTAAAAATTATAAATATTAATAATAATTATTAATAATTATTAAGTTAATAATGCAACCTAGTAGTAATGTTTGGTAGTTGGAGGAAAAAACTGACAGTTGTTAACCTGCAAATAGTGGTTTTACTTCTGTATGTACTTGCCACTCCAGAGTTAATGCTGAGTGTGTTTTAAGTTTAGTTCCTGTAAGACTGGTATAAAGACAAGGAGATAAATCCACCAGTATCACCCCTCACAAGAATATACCAAAGGAATAATTGTGTGTGTGTATACATACATATATATAACTTTAGGATCAGGAAATCACTGTGATTCTTTTAAGAAAGAGATTGTCTAGTTTTCAGAAAGAATGGTCAAGTGGTTGGTGAAAGAAATTGTAGTAACAGAAAAACCTCCCTTTCCTGGAAGGGCTTGAAGATCTTCCCTTCTATTTCTTTTTGTACCGTACAGGCTAGAGACTCAGTTGGTCCCAAACACAGTTACATTATCTTCTTTTGTTGTTGCATTCAGCTGTCAACAGATGATTTGCATGGAGGTATTTCTGGCTTACGCCTGGTATAA
>VXAL01004456.1:0-69474 GCA_013399475.1 Chauna torquata
CGGAGGCCCGGCGGGAAAGGGGAGAGCGGGTGCGGGCGCGGCCGGAGGGCCCCCGCGGGCCGGGGTCGGGGAGCCCGTCCTGAGGGTCGTAGGTGTGCCGGGGCAGACGTGCGTGGGCACGCGTTCGGAAGCGAGGGCTCGCCGCTGCTTGCTTGCCGCGTACGTGCTTCTTGCTCTCCCCTTTCGTTTTTAGGACCTTTACGTTTTCCAAAAGCAAACAAACGAACAAAACCCTCGTATGCGTTCTGCAACGCAGGATAGTCCGGGCTCCGCAGGGAATGAAGGCGCGTTCTGCTGCGTGGCGGCCAGAGCCCTGGCGGGAAGGGGCACTGGGCACGTAGCTGACGTGACGCTGAACGGGGCTCTTGTTCCAGCTGCTTGGCTTTTGGTCTGCTGCCCTTACGTAGGCCACCTAAGAGTGTGCCCACGGCTGTTTGGCGCCTTGGTTGGATGCTAGAGCTCGGTCAGTGGAGCTCACTTGAGCAGCTTTTATTATTCATAATACTGTAGCCTTGATGGGCGTCCTTAGAAATGTTTTGTTTTTTTCTTATCCCGTAAACCTCTTAGCGTGGATCTAGATAATGAGCACAGAAGCTCAGATCTTTGGAGAGATTCAGGTATCAGCTCTCATTAAATCCTGTAAGCACTTAAACTGCCTACTTGTGAGGATTTGGGGTAGTCCTTAGCGTAAAATCAGCAAGATCATGCATCTCTGAGGGTAGGTAAGTGTGATGCAGGCTGGAACTTCACAGCAGAGGGAAAGCCAGGTGATGTAACACAGAGGGACCTGACATTAAAAAGCATTTCTGGGCCTTTGTAATGTTCTCAGAGCTTTCCCTGATAATGAAGAGAATCAGTTCTCGCTGCCTCTACAGAAAATGATTAATGCTAATAGAAAAAATGCCCATTTTTGTCCTTTGAAAAATCCTTCATTCTTTGTGAGTGAGGTTGAATGGAGGGTTTTCAAGGCCAGGATTTGCCAGATAGCCATTTTGCTTTCAGCTTGGAAGAAGAGTTTAGAGTTTATACATCTGAATTGAGCAAAGTCTTTCCCACCGATAGAAAATTCACAGCAGTCGATCCTAGCTGAATATTTCAGAGTTTGTGCAGAAAGAGACATGAATCCGGTGAAAATCTGTGTTTTTGAAGAGGAGACCTAGGGAGGGCTGTGGTATTTCTTTTGGGTACTTTTGAAGAAAAATCATTCTGTCTTTGTCTCGGGGTGGCCTACTTAAAAAAAAAATGTATTCAGGAGGCATTGATGATGGTTTGGGTCTAACACTCGTTTATTTCAACCAAGAGCATTATCCTTTGTGTTGCTTTTTTTTTTTTTTTTTTGGGAATGGTATTCTCAGCTCGAAACATACGCAGTTTGCGCAGCTCTGCTAACTCTCAGTCTATAAAAACTTCAGGACAGTTGAGCTTCGTGTTTCGTATCCCGAAGAGACGAGAGAAGCCGATCGCAGCCCGCAGCCCTCCCGCTCCCGCGGGAAAGCCCCGGGGCAGGGGCGCGGGGAGCCCGCGGGGCCTGGCCCGTCGGTCCGTGGTGCTGAAACGCCGCCGCTCGGCACCGCGTCTTGAAGGGCTCGCGAGGCGTCGGGGGAAAAAGCTGGGTCTGGTGGTTTGGCTGAGGTAGGTTTTCTAGCAGGTCAGAGGTGCCGCGGCCGGCGGGTGTCGTCCGTGGTGTGCTGGATTTTGGAAACATCACCATGGTGCCGTAATCCTGGTTGGGGAGTAGAAAGAGGTAGTTAGGTTCTAGTGGCTGGATGATCAAATCTGGGAGATTAAAGCCAAAGGTGACCGAGAGTGAGGCACGAGAGACGTGTGTAGGACAGGAGGAACAGCAGACAAGCATCCCTTGGACTGCCGGGGAGGAAAGCTGGTGCTTCTACTTGCATATTAATCCTGTATCATCACAGTGATGCCCACGTTTCATACCAGGCTTAATAGGTTTAAGCTTTAAACATACACCGCTTTTAAAAATTATCCTCTTTCAATCCTTTTTCCCCATTTTCCTTCTACTCAACTATCATTGAGCAGGAAAAGCTATCATAAAGCAGGTGGCTTCATTTTTGTTGCTCTTGGAGCTTCAGTGAATGCTACGAATGAAGAAAATAGTTTTCACTGGCATCTGTGCTCCGTCTTACGTTCGGATCACAGTCAGAGTGGCTGAAAGTCTTTTAAATCTTCCAGTCTTTCCTGTCTGCAAGCAGAGGGCCTCTTGCAGTAGGGCGTCACTGGAGCCTGTTAATTAGTAACCTTTGCTGGGTGACTGAGGGGCAACAAGTCACTGCCTTATAGATCAGAGCTTTCTGCCTTAGTGCTTTGCTGTAGCCCAGCCGCTAAATGCTGGGCCATTTTTTCTCTTGTGTTCTTCACTACATGTTGTTAACGGGAGATTTCTTTCCTTCTGTGAAACCACCTACTCCGCCTGTGATTATTATTTAGGTTATCTTCATTCCCCTCTGCCTCCTTGCCTTTAGGATAGTATCTCAGGGGGTAGATTTATGAAGTGTATCAACTTGCACTTGAGGCTGTCTTTGACCAGTTTCTGCTATTCTGTACAAAGTCACTGGCTGGCGGAATTAACTGCACTGCACTTAGGGGACACAGAGTTTTCAGCAGCTGCTGGAACCACGGCTCTATCCCCGGCATGTGCACAGGGTTTTCAGTGTTGACAAAAGGCTCTCCCTTCCAATGCATGTTGCCTGGGAAGCGAGAATCTGTATGCTGAAAAATAAGTGGAATTTGTTTGCATCGGCTAAGATAGGAAGAAATGTGGCAATGTAATTATTGCGTCACTGAAGAAAATAACACAGGTGAGGTCAGAAATCTGAGCAGACAAACGGGAAAAAGTTGAAATGAAGAAAAGGGAAAATCAATGTGGAAGTGACTGGTTATTGGGTGTTGGAAAATAGGGCAAAGGTGTACAGTGAAACGTGTAGTAGATTTTTGTAGATGTTTTTAGAGTTTATCACATTTTTGTCTATATTTGGCTACTGAACTTCTGGCTTGTAAAAGGTTGTGATAGACCCACCTGTGTTAAAATCTAAGGATTACAAGTGGGATGATTAAAAATAAGTGAAACAAAAAAAGATGAAGGAACAGAAAGGAGAAGGCCAACACAGTTGGAGAGAAACTATAGGCCAAGGCAACTCGCCGTAACAGAATTGGAAGCAGCCAAAGCACTCGGCGTGATATCAGCAGGCGTTTTCATAATGCTTTGATTTTGCGGGTGTATCATCATCCACATTTCTTCATGCAGAGGTGCTGTGTGTTAGTTTTGAGTGGTTACTCACCTTATGGATGGCATTTGTTATTTAAGAAATAGTAAATGACCCTGTAACTTCTACTGTTCCCAGCAAAGGCCCACAGATGGCACAAGTCTTGCACAGGATAAGGAGGCTGAGTCTGCATGGCATGGTCATCATTATGGCACATTGCAAATCACAGCGGCTACAGGGTGGTGAACGAGGGCATCAGTGGTTCCCACTGAAGGTGAACGGTCTCTGAGGTGGGAGCACTTCTGAACTTGTAGCCTTTGGCGCTGTTTCGTAAGTAAAATGGAGGTCAGGACAGGTGCGGTAAGGGAACTTTCAACATAATGTGAATCTGTCTTCTGTGGATCTTCAGTATGACCTAGAAAGGAGACAAGATGGACAAAAAGTGGGAGCAGCTCTGGCTTTCTGTTGTGTTTGCTGCTATGCTTTTCATCCCATTCTCAAGGACCAACACGATTGCAAATCCCTGTGGGCAGTTGAGTGGCGGTGATGATTACGTCCTGTTTCTGTACTCTTTGGTGTCAGCTTGGCAATTTTAGTTGGATTTAACACATGATGATTTATGCCTCTGTGATGATTGCACCTCTGTGGCCTGAGAGTGATAAGTGTGACCAAGCGTCTCTCTTGTGAGCCATTCTCTTACTCCTAATGTAATGAATTAAGGAATAAAGCTTTGCCATTGACCTGCCTTGATAACATAGGCTAAATTCTCATTACTAATTTTCTTTTCAAGCTTTTTAGGTGATTGCAGTGCTTCTCAATACTCATTGAAATGGTTCTCTCTAGCACAATACGTCTCAGAGTGCTGAATTGCCAGGTTTGTCAGGATTTTCAGTCTTCTAGCTGAAGCAGCAATATATTATCTTTGTCTCTCTCTTGCAGCAGGCTAAAACTCGATTTAAAGGGAAATAATTCAGCACATCAGGTTGGCACCTCTTTTCCTTGGGTTGTACCTTTACCTTGGTGAGGCAGAAATGTACCAGTTCTGTTCTGTATCCTCCAGGGACTCCTGCCAGATGAGTATTTCTCATCGATTGGGCCATGCAGATCTTAGAGTTAGAAAGAGATCTGGTAACTGTGGCAGCTCTCAGCTGAACTCGTGTTTTGAACTTGATGAAGGTGTTTATTTTGTGTTCTACAACATGGTACATTCTGTATATATTTGGGACTTGCAAGTTAAACTTGCTTCCACTGCAGGGGTGTGCTGGAGCTCATGAGGTACTCTGTGGCAGAAGTGTAGTTCACTTTATTCTGCACAAGTTCTTACAAGAAGTATAATGTTTTGTGAGCCTGTAGTTGCATCTTGAAAAGAACATAAATTGTCATGAATTAGTAACAGTCATGTCAGTAGTTTTTTTTTATTATTATTCATTTTCTTTTATGGTTTATTAGAAAATATGTTTATTGGATTTAGAGTGACCTCTGACAGAACAGAAGAGGAGAAAAAACATATGTTATCTGTCAAATGATAAAGACCTATATGCATTCCACTGTTATGACAATTTTCACTTTTCTGGTCCATTAAGGAGGCTGTTTTAACTCACTGGTTAGAGCTCCTCTGTTCCTTTTATTTAAAAATAACAGGCTTTCTAACGCTGAGATTGTGAGGGGTTTGTAAATGCAGTGATAGCAAAGAAACATTTTTGTTTAAAGCTCTAGTAGCTAACCTAGGTATACTAGAAATTATTCCATGATTAGGGAAAAACCTGTGGGTTTCTAGAAAATAATATTTAAAGGTATAATATATGTGAGAAGGATGCTTCGTTTCTGAGGGGTTTTTAAGTGTTTAGTGTATTTGAGAGAAATTATTCTTACTTGAAATACACATTTCCAAGAGGCACTAGCAGGAGAGGGTTCTAAAAAGGACATTTTAACATGCAGCTGTTCCTCAGTTTTTCTCTGCTTTCTGCAAAAGAAGAAAGAAAAGTAAGAGGATAAAAAGGGAAGAAGGATACAACCCTGCTTGAAGTGATGGAGACTTGGGGGCTGTAATCCTTCACTGGGCCAATGACCAGGTAGCGGCACAGCCTGCAGACTGCATTTTTCTTCATTTTCTTTCCCTGAATGTTGAAGCAAGGAGCTGAAAGGACAGTCCTTTCTCTGAAGGTTGTGGGTTTAGATCATTTCGTCCACACTGCAATTACTGAAAACAGAAATGAGGCCAACAAACTAGGCTATAAAGAGCTGTAAAATCTGATTCATCCTCGTTAGAGGGAAGGCAGAAAGAAATTTGAGGAGGTCAGGCCATGTATGCATCTCCTAGTTTCTTGAGCTATCCAGGTCTAGCTTCACTGTATCCAGTTTCAAGAAGTCAGCTGCAGAGAAGAGTTAGATTTTGTTTGTTGACTTAGAATGATGCGTTTTAAAGCTAATATAATTGACAACAGGGAGACCAAAAGCCAGACAGAACTACAGTTACAGCAAAGAAATCGATCATCTAATCTGTAATTATAATGCAACATCATTTATTTATTTATCCAATTCATATTATTATTTTATTGAGTCTGACAGCAGTTACCATATCATCATTTATCTGTTAGGTATATGATTTCGTAGCAATTATTTTTCTATAAATTCACAGTAAATATCCTTTTGCAATCCAGAAGTCTTTCAGTGGATTCTCAGTAGGTTATAATAGCTTTGTGGAATAAAATCAGTTTTCATGGCTGCCCAGAACTTTATATGATCTATAAAATGTGTAGCTTTAGAAGTGTGGATGGTCTGGGCTCAGAGATTAATAAATGGCTCTTTGACTCTGTGCAATGTTCTGGTGATTCCTGTACTGAGCTGATTGCATGGAGGAAGGAAAGGAAAAAGTTCAGAAAGCAAAATACATGGTTTTAATGATTGTTTTAAAGTCACTTTAAATGAATAGGATTTTTACATATTCTTTTGCTTCAGAATTCTAATTATGGTGCCCTTCCAGCTTTTTAACAGTAGGAGAAGTGTTCCGTTCAGTAATTGAAATGTTTGTAGGAATGAGAGTCTGTTTCTTGATGCTGTCCTTTCAGTGCCAGTCTTAAGCACAGACTGCATGCTTCGTAGGTGCAGGAAGCACTGATCCAAAAAATGGAAGGATATGAGAAGTGGGAGGTGGAAGCCTTTGACTTTTGCTGTTTTTAGTTTCTAGTTATTCTTAAATGTGGCAAGTGTTAAATTTTCGGCGTCCAACACCTGCAAAAAAGTCTCCTGAGGTGATCTCCCATGTACTAAATACACAGCTAGCTGTTTGCTAGCTAAACCCGTCACTTGGAGAATACACAAAACAGTGAAACATCAGCAGCAGCGTTGATGTGGAAGTGTTTGGCTTTTATTTGAGAACTCAAATTTATGGGAAAGTTTGAGAACAAAAACATATTTTAAATTACTGCAGAAGATGACCTTTTCCCCCCAGTTCTCATGGAAGGCTTTTAATTGACTTCAGCAAGTTGGGTCTGGGAAGAGGGAAAGCTGGAAGGCTCGTGTGTGCCCAAGTCTGAAATTGGCTGTGCACTTCAGTCTGTGGCCATGATGAAAAAAGAGAGATCAGTCATTAAGGCATCGTTGAGATGTATACCCAGTTTTGGGGTAGTAGAAAAGGAATAATTATATTAAATAGTCTTACTCATGTGCTTTACATTGTGGAGATCTCTGTGTTAAAACACTAGCTAAAAGAATACGCAGAGTACCAGTGGCAAACAGAGCGCTTGAGTACCTTTGTCTGCTGAGTTTAGCGAAGTGTCCAGCAAGTTCATTCATAGTCGCTGACTTTCTGGATTAATGATTGGTGTGCTGCTTTTTCGGGTGGGAGGCAGTCCACTTCAGAAGGGTAATGGTTTCACTGGTGTTCACCTTTAATCAAAGAGCTGACTTCAGCAGTTGCTTTATACCACACTTGAGCAAATTATTAATAAGCTGTAAATGGCTGTGCGTGGCCTGTCTGTTCATTTATCAAATATTAATGTCAGTTTATAGATTTTCATAAATTGCTGGGTCAGCAGAATGCTTAGTCTTTCCTGGAAGGTTTTAAAGCACTGGGAAAAATATGAGTTCGCTATCTCTTAAGGTCCAGCTTACCGTGTAAACAGACCAACACATCACGGAGCGAGCCTTTTTTTTTATTTCGCTGCTCGATTTGTTCTTGAAAACAAACTTCTAATTGCATGCTGAAAAAACATGAATGATTTACAGAGTCTGCATTTGTCTTTTAAAATTCATGAGTTTGATTTAGAACCTGCTCAGGAGTTTTATGGGATTCGGTGCAGCATGCGTGTAGGAGAAACTTGTTCTGCCGTGCATTAATGATAGAGTTTGTTTGAGCAACCTCCACTCCCCCCCGTTCTGTGTCAAACGGTGAGGAACAGGAACACCACTGTAGCAAGAAGGAGTGGGGGGCTCTGCCAGGTTGCTTATCAAAATCCCGCTATAGGTGTCAGCAGCACCGGGGCATGGATATCAGCCAACACGATACACTTGGGGGAAAATATTACAGAGCTCACTTGGCACAGGTGTTGCACATAGTCTGTGGAAAAGAGGTTTCTTTTAGGAAGAGTAATAGATTTTTAAAACATTACTTGTAAATAACAGTTCATTCAATCAGTTCTAAGCTCTGTAAGACTCCTCTATAAAAACCCGTACAAAATCAAGAGCTTTTAAATTTCATTGGCACTTCAGTGAAATCATTCTTCTCTGGTGAGTGTAGAATTGCAAGGGATTTGCATCATACTTGGCGACCATGTCCAGTAGTGGTGTATTTGGTGCCGCAGCAGAAGATGTGCAGACACTTCTCACCTTTTGGAAGTGAATTGCTCTGCTATTTAACATGTGTGTGTGTACATATACATATATATATATATATAAACGTGCTAAAGGTTAAACAGTTGTATCCTATCTAACACGTACATGACCAAATGCAGTAACTGTCGGTGTTTACAGTGACTGCCAGCACACGTTAATGCAGAAGGAATGTCTGTAAGGACCCATGTGCTGGCCGGCGGTGCTTGGGTGTAAAATCTCTGCCTCGTTCTCTTGGTAATTACTAGGTTAGGTCTTCAGGGTAGATGCAGGAGCTATGTACCAAAGTATGTGGATCACTGATGAAATTGTTCTGTGTACAAGGTCTGTATAATTCCCATTCCTTGCTCAGTCCCTTTAAAATCAGGCAGCGTAAAGGAAGTGTTAAGTAGGATTTTCTTTACGTGGGTGAAGTTTACGGTACACCCAAAGCCTCGCCCTTCGTGGTAGCATCTGACAGCGAGAGTAAGCAGAACATCTTTTAAGGGAAGATGCTTCTCTTGCAGCCCCTTTTCCGCCATTCCACACGCTTCCTGTTTGTACGGAGGTTACTCTAGAGTGGAGCCCATCTATGGACTTTGAGACACGGCTCTGTTGAGAAGTGGGTTTTTCTTCTGTAGCTGACAGCACAGCGTTAGAGACACAGCTCTAGGTTCTGTCTCTTTCCCTCCTTTTCCTTAAATGAAAACGAGTGTTACATTTCTGCCAGACTTTAATAGGTCTGATTCCTGTTGGATGTGACTTAAAAGTCAGGATACTGTCATGCCTATTTACTTGCACTTACAGGCTGCACTGTTTTAAGAATAAAACCGTTGCGGTAACAACAATATCTGCTGTAATAAAAGCAAATGTACTAACTTCCAGCCTTGACAGATGTCTCAATCTCCTGCACTGACTGTGTGGGACTCCTGTGTAGTGTTTTTGCCTCCCCTTTCCCCTTATCCCCCCCTTCCCCAGCTATGTCCCTCATGCAGGGAATTAGCTTGTCATGCTTATGTCTGCTCCACTTCCACTGGCTTGTACCCACATCTGGTACTGGGGAAAGGGTAACAGGAAGGGCAGTTTTTTAACTAACGTCTGACTAAACATATGTGAGACAAACAACTTGTGTATGCCCTGGCGTTTTTTTTCTTTACAATTATAAATAAACACATATGGTTTAATGCAGTGTCCAAGGAACTGGATGTATGTCACAAATCAGAGAAACTGCTGGAAACTCCTGCACTCAGCCTCTGGTGCATTACATGCTACACCATCTTTTGTTTTTTAATGTGTAAAAGCCCGGTGAATACAATTTTATAGTACACATTCAGTTTTTCCTACTATGTTTTGTAGTTGTTTTGAATTCTGAACTCGTGGCCAGTTATATCAGAGTGATAGTTTATCAATGGTTTTTCTCCCAGTTGACCTTTTGCAGTGTGACTGCCTTGATAATAGACCTATCGTTTGTGTGAAAGTAGGTTTCTCATAGGTCATTATCAAAGTCATGGATATATTCATATCTTCATCTCTGCTTCCATATAAAAATAGGGCCTACACGTTAAACATTCTCATATAGACAATTATTTTTACTTAGGGATACATTATTAATCTTCTGATAGGCTGTTACTTTGGACAGTTTGCTTCTGTAAGAAATTCCACACACTTTTATTAATTAGCTAATTTCTTGGATACATTTCAGCTTGGTACTTTTATCACTGTAATGCTTAATGATATTTTTGTAGGAGTGACGTTATGCCCTTACATGGGCATGGACCCGATAAAGCATGTTCTGTAAGATAAGGTTCTGTTCTGAAAAGATTTTCAGTTGTCTTAAGATGCTGTCAGATGGAGGAGAATAAGCTCTTTGAGACAAGGATTATCACCTTGTTAATGATTGTGCTGTACGTTGTACCATAAGTGCCTGCTGAATAGCTAGTTTTTCTGGTGTGCTATTAGAAATATATTAATCTCAAGAACGTATCAACATATAATTTAAATCTTAAAATTCACAAGTATGTTTAGGGGAAGGGGATCAGTAACCTGAATTGTACCAACTCAGCGCTTGCTCTGTTTTCAACAGTTTGGTTCCTGTTTTGCTCATTTTGTGTGCGGTACTGTTACTCGTGCTCATCAAGACACAGAACAGAATTTGGTTTTACAGCATTTTGAGAGATGAAATCACTGACGGCATTTCAGATTTCTTGCTTGCAATTGTAGTTACTCTAGCGTAGCCTTGGGGCAGCTTTTTAGCACCGTTCAGGGGCGGTCGGTGTTTGGCACCTCGGCAGAACCCGGTCGGCAGCGTGTGGTGGAGTAATGGGATGGGGCAAAAACTGGCAGGTGGAAGACTGGCTGTTTGCCTCGCAGCACAAGAGGCAGTAACGCGCGTTTTTAAAAATGAACAAACTTGATAATTCCTGCCTGCCTTCTGCTTTGCGTAGACCTATAAGCCTGTGCAAAGTGAGTGTAAAATGCTACCATATGGTAATGCTGTACAGCAACCTCGCGCCCCTCGATGGCTGCAGAAGTTGTGGGGCAGTGGGGAGCTGGAAGGCTGTTTTCAAAAGAGCCTTTGTTGCACAAGTGTGCAGGCAGCTTAGGAACATAAGCCTCAATGAAATCAGCCAGGGTTTGTTCTTTGGGGGTTTTTCAGGTTCTCTGGATTTTGAAAATCCCAACTAATTTAATGTGTCTGTGTGTTTCCAAGGGGGAGGGAGAGAGCTGTATTCATAGTGCTGTAGGAGCAAGGGGACGAAATAAACTGCAATACAAACATGGCCTACTTTCCCAGAGCACAGAACTTTTTCTTAATGTCACATATTTTAGCACAGTATGTGCTTCCATCACCAGTGACACTAGAATAATGATTTTCCCCAAAGGTTGCATTTGAAAACACAGCTTCAAAAATTCTTTTCCTTTTAGATTTACATTTGTGTAATTTTTAAAGGAGGTAAGGGGGGACATTTCATTCTGGTTATAAAAAGAATGAAGAAAGACAAAAATGTATATTTGGCTTTTATTGTTGTTTGTTCGTTCGCTCTCTTTTGTCGCTGTTAAAGTAAAACTCCATATCCTGGAATTTGTTTCTTCTTTTCTTTTTTTAGCTGTCTTTGAACTTGATGTCTTTAGCAATAATTTTGGCAGTGCTGCAATATTATAATGATTTTGTTCTGATAGCAGGCTACTTTTGTGTTCTCTTTCCATTGAAAAAATCAACTGCTGAGTGTCTTAGATTTGTAATTTGCAATTAAAGAAGTAAGGTTTGAATTTTCATGGAACTAATCAATAAATACTACTTTTTTTTTTTTTTAAAATTCTCCATTTGTGCCTGTATCTTTGGGGGGTGGGAAAGAGCTGGCTGTTGGAACACTTTTTGAAAGTCTAATAGCTTTTCATTTTAGAAAGGTTTGTCTGAAGTTGTTTGCAGTGAGGACCAAAGCCAACATTTGGGAGTTAGGCTAGAACATGTGTTGCATTTCCAGAACACTGCGGTTATGGGACACGCTATCCCACAGTTTTTGAAAGTCTTGTTGAAATCCCATGCTGGAAAACCTTTCTGTTTCCTGGGAGGTTTTTGATGTCTATTGTATCTAACTGGAAGCCTCTTAAAATGTACTTTTTGAGATCTTTTGATTTTATGTTATGGCATTATTCTTACTAATTGCTCATAGTGGAAGGCCGTGCTTTAGACCTATGGGTATTCACTGAATGGTGGCTGTTTTTGTAGAAAGTGTGGATGAAAGTTAGAAGCATTGCCGAGGGTCTTGGGTGCACATCTCAGTACTCGCCATCCCCAAGGGCTCCCAGCAACTACACCTCTCCTTGCCCACCCCAGCTTTCGGGAGGCAGAGCAGAACCACAGCACCACCTGAAAGGCTTAGGCAGGCAGACATTTTCGTCAAATCTCTGGCCTGGGAAGGCTTAACTCTCTTCGAGTTTATCCATTTGTTCCTGTGGAAGTGCCACTCTAACTCAAACAGCAGCGCTGGAAAAAATATTTACCCTCTATAAATACATCAGGAAGATAGTTTTGTCAGCCTCTTTTTAAGTTAACGAGTCACACTCTTTAAGTCTTTGCTATCAGGTAGGCTCATTGCTTTGCTCATCATTCTGTCTCTGCTCCATTATCTTTCTTGAAAGTGTGTGCCCAGACTGTACTCAGTGTTTTCCAAATGGGAAACATTGTTTGCACAGCAATGTTAGTGCTTAACTGGAACTATTTCACCTAAATCCATTTGCATTTGTCTTCTTTTTAAGCTGGATTGCTTTGACTCACAGTATTCTGTATTTTTTTTTCTCCTCTGCAGTTTTCAATGAATAAATTCCCAGTTGACAGCAAAAAATACTAAGTTGCTGGTATGTAATCTTATATGTTGTCATTCTATTTTTATTTAGTCCTCTAGTTCTTCTTTATGTAGGTCCTCTTGATCTGCTATATTGACAGGGATTTCCAGTTTCATGAGCTGGTGAATGTTATTGAAGTGCTTATGTTCATTTGTTTGATTTTCTGGTTAATGAGTAGGTTTAGCATAATGGTTATCAACAAATCCTTTTGGAGGTCCGCTAGGAACAGCCAACCCATTTGTTACTTCCCTTTTTCAAGATACCTTGTTTTCATTTCTTCTTATCTGGTTTCTTACCATATGATCTCTTGGCTAATACCTGTGTCTGTATTAAATAAAAATGTAAAGAAATATTGTTTCCATTGGGTGCTTCATAAAATGCAGATCGACTAAATCTGTTACGCTTTGTGTGTCTAGAAAATCCATTATCAAAAGGATACTGAAATACTTGGCAAAATGTATTTTGTCTTCTTTTCTATCTTCTCCTTATTTTTCAGAATTTGTTCTAAAGTTTGCATCTGTTTCAGTCGGCCTGATAGGTTTGTAGTGCCCACATTCATTTGCTCTTCTTTTCTACACTGTCGTCCCTCCTTTTGGTATTTTCAAGAGAGGTAGATTTGTTAAGATCTAGAATAGTTATGGCTGCAAACTTGTTGTTTTATTTGTCAGTTCTTTAATAGTTCTAGGTCGGGTCCTCCCACTCTGAATGCTGATTTAATTTTAACTTTGAGATGTGTAACTTCCATTCTCACATTCTCATTCACATTAGTTTTGACCGTTGCTGATAGCAGAAGCAAGGAAGGTACTCACTCCTTCACCTCTCATACAGTGGCCAATTTTAACAGTATGATATTTTCTTATCTTAGCACACCCATTTCTGCTTATTCTTTTCTGTTTATGAATATCTACATATTTTTATCCTGACTGACTTAAGTCCCAGACTTCTGTCGTATCCTGTATTTGTCCATTTGTATCCCTGTATTTGTCCATTTGTCTTTGTTAACTGTTCCTTTCATTTTTAATGTTACTTGTTTATCACTTAAAAACTTTGAGATACAGACTTGTTTATTCCTCTGTTTACTTTAAACTCAAGTTATAATTACGTGGTCTGAACTATTCATGTCTAACATCTTTATTACTTTAATTGATTTGTGAGTCTCTGAGAAGTTAAAGCTCCTCGTAAAGAAATGATTCCTGGTGATGTTCTTTCTCCAAGAGCATTATAATTCTCTCTGTATATCTTCAGATCTAACCCCAGGGACGAGCAGGCCTATAGCAGATACTGAGCTTCATTCCATGTGATGATGGGGAAAAAATCCACCAAACGACATACCCTGTGAGCATTAGCTCAACACTTTACAGCTGTTAAAATCTCATCTTCTAGCTCTGAGGACTAAACATCTATGTTTCTCTTGGCTCATAAACTCACATGTGAATTCATTTCAGTTTTTTTTTTTTTAATAACATAGAGGTTAGCTGGGGTTGCTAGTAGAGTTTCTTCTCTGCTGGGACATTTCACTGGGTGATATGTTGGGATTTATTTCATTAGGCCATGCATTCTTTAAGCCCCTGGAATCTGGACCTCCATGGGGTCTCTAAGCACCTTCTGGAGATACCATAAATCTTTCAAGCGACTGCTGGGATCCAGCCGAGCTCCTCTTGGCTTCTGCAGCTTCCGGCTTTTCTTCGGTAACTACGCTTCCCTCCCATTTTGTTCTCATGTGAGTCTTACACGTCTCCAGTTAAGTAAGACCCCATCTTCTTTCTCCTATCTGAAAATTACTGAGACCGCCCCCTATGCTTGTCTTTCAAGTCTTTTTCTAAGCTTGTCTTTTAGCCACTCTTAGCGATTTTTTCTTGCTTGGGTATTCTTTGTTCTCTCCACTTCCTCCTTGTGGACAAGCAGGAGAAAATTCACTTCTGGCTTTAATCAGCCAAAGAAGCGCTTGTGATTTTCAATGGCCAGTTATTTTATCTGACTGGGGAGGCGTGGTTAGAAACTTTTTTACTGGAGATAGTGCGTATGAGGTTTACTCCATGAAAAAAACACTATTTATAAAACAACTTCAGAATGTCAGACAAAGCTCATGGGTAGTTTACAGGGAAGATTCCTGAACTGTCACCAGGAGTGTGGATATTCTCACTGCAGGGTTACTAAAACTGCTTTTCTTGTGTGGAATTGTTAATGAAGCCTTCAGAAAGCCTGAAGAGGCGTGCAGTAATCTTTCATATTCCTCATCCTACTTTTAAAAATGCTGTAGAAAATTCAGGACTTCTGAATATTTAGAATAGCTGTAATCCCTTTCAGAATTAATATTTATTCAATTAAATAAGATGCATCCCTAAAAAGCAAGAAATGAGAAACTGTGACTGGGGAGAATAAACATCATAGCTCTTCTATTCCTCTTGCACCTCTGAAGTTTGTAAAGGTTGCCAAGTACAGTGCAGCGATGAGTATGAGATCTTCAGTGGCTGTAATTCAGCCTACTTTTGTTTGTAACTTCACTGTCGCATGTACCAAATTGGAGAAAAGAAGACCCAAGTGATTAAAGTACTGATGGAATACAAAAACAATCTTAAGGTATAAGAAGGAGGCAGACTAACAGTGACAGAGATGAGCGCGCTCATCTTGCTAGGCTGCACTCAGCAGTAACCAGAAAATAAAGGCATTTTGTCATCAGCATGACTTCTTGGTCAGAAGAGAATAATGAAGAGAGAAAAGGAGAATGGGATGAGTTGCTTCTGAAAAGAGTCCTGCAGGGTGTTTAGAGGTTTGTGTGAGTTGTGTTGCAACTGTGTGTGGTTATTGTGCTTAAAACACTTGAAAGAAGAGTTTTAGCTTTGGAATGATGCTGTTGTGAGAGTTTCTTGTTACGAATAGGAAGGGAGTTCTGCAAACTGCCAGAGCTTCAGATGAGCTTTCAGAGCAAAAGGAGGTTTTCCTTTTGGATATAGTTAAACGCTGCTGAAGTGAAGGATGCTCACCTAGAAAAGTTCTGTTATGAAGTAAGGATTTACGCATATGGTTTTGAAATGATGTGATTACCATTAAATGGTAGTGGTCTACTACTCATCTGCAGGAAAACTCTAGCTGTGAGGCAGGAGCTGACCATGAGTTGCAGCAGCATCTTTAGGAGAGCATCACAATTATATTCATTTCATATGCTCCATATGTTCTGGTCATTTAAGACAAGGTAGTGTCAGCGTGTAGGTACACTGTTTGGTACAAACTTCCACTAAGTAACAAACTGTGGCCTAAAAATAAATATTTGCAATTAGCAGGTGGGGAAAAAAAAGAGTAACATTTCAGGGAAGAGATTTCCTCTAAAGTAGTAAACATTTTAGTTGCAGAACATAACAGAGGATGTGCTGATAAAATGATAGGCATTTTGGCTTATTTTTGTTTGTTGCTGTTAAAAAGTCCCTTTCCTGAGCTAGATTTTAAGCTGATAGCCCTGTTTCATTCCTTCTACATCCAGAACACCTTCTTCCTTTTAGATATGTGTGCTTTTTATCAAACATAATCTGTCCACTTAAGTTTTGTTAAATTGTCGAATTGTTTTCTAAAAATAAGGTGGTAATATTGCTGCTTCTTTAAAAGATAATGAAAGTGGGATTCAATCACATACAGAAGCATAACTTTACCTGTAGTTATTTGGATACTCTTGTTTAAAATGTGAACTTCAAGAACACTTTTTTGACTATAACTCATCTAGAATTATTCAGCTTGTGGGAACAGTACATTATCCTCCTCGTGTGGGCAGTCGTTGTAGACCTCCTTGCAAACTGTAATAAAGAACACAGCTTTAAGGTCTTGGGAACATCATGCATATTCGTAACAATTCGAGGAGGATTTTGTATCTCTAGATGGTTAGCAGGCTGCCAGCATATTCATCTCCTCTAGCTGGAGCATTGATACTATGGATGATCTTAGTATGATAAATTATTCAAAAATGTAAAATACAAACAATTTGGTGGAGCCATTTTTAATTTGTTCTTTCAGTCTCTGTGGTTTTGAGTAATTTATTAATTTTTAGTAACTCCGGCATCACCAGTCAGAAGTTCTGTCAGGTGAAATTTCTGGGTCATCAGTATGCTTCTGACATTTAGGGCAGCAGCACAGAATAAGTAGTAGCAGTATTAGGCTGTTATTGATATCTTCTCTGGTTCACGTCCCCAAAGTCGTGCCTTCTCTTAGCTCTTTTATCACACTTACTCTGGTTCAGTGCTTTACATCTTATCCTGCCTTGTCTGAGCTGAAAAATTAATGCAGGCTTTCAGTCTGAATAAACTTGAAATGTATTTTATTGCTTTTTTCCATTTCAGATTAAATATGAAATTAATGAGGTGTTCCAGGCTGAATGAAACGTTGGCTTTGTTTGGAAATAAAACATTTCTTTTTTTGATCCTTCAAAGAAAGCAAAGAAATTAAAGTAAATGTTCTCTCTTTTTATCTAATAGCTCAGTGATTAACTCACTTGTACAGGGACTGAGGCAGAAATCAAGCTCCTGTCTTCCATTTTCTGGAGGGGGTTGTGCTCAGTGATATCTGTAAGTGAAGATTTTTCCTGATCATTAAAAACAGGTGCAATTCAGGCTTTTTTTTCCACAATCACAGGTGTAGACTTGGGCTTGGGAAATATTTTTAGTCTTGACAGTGTTCATAATCATTGTGATGTTATTCTCATGAGACACTGTAGAATACCAGGCTATTTCCCAGGGAATTTATGATAAGAAAGCCAGAACGTAGGGTCTACTAGGCAGAAACAGGACCTAAGGAAGAAAAAGCAAGGTGCTGTTTCATAAAGGAGAGATTACTGTGAAATTTCAGTTTTCTTTGTTTGTAGCTGTGACTTCTGCTGGCATATTTCCCCCCCAGTAACCTCTTTAATACTGAAAACCTGACTTAATTGTCTTGTGTTAATTAGTTCAATACAAGGTGGAGGAGACGGAACGTCAGTGGTTGGCAGGGGGGCACCTGTAGTGAGTGGAATAGAAGTAGAATAAATATGTGAAGGTCTTCAGGAACGCTTCTCCCTGCGGGAGCACTGAGGTGAAGCTCCCAGGCACTTGCTGGGAGTGACAACAAATTACTCTGGGACCCAATTGCTTTGTCAAGGTGTTAACAGTCTTAGATGGTACAGCCTCAGCTGCATTCACTCTAGTGGGATGTAACACCTGGGGAAGGTAATTGCCTAATTTCATTTCTGCAAGAGAGCTTATTAGTGGACTCATTCCAAATGCTCAGCATTTGATGTGCCTCCTGCCTTCCCTTGCCACTTATTGGAGTATTATATATCACTGACCTCTGTGCTACGTGCTAGTCTTTCTTTAGTTGGTGTACATTGTAGACAGGAAAAAGGGATTACTAGAAATGTAAAGCTATGTTGTAATTAAAACTGCAGTAAGCACAGGTAGCATGCTGAATATATGGCAGTTATAAAGCTGTGTCTTTTGGAAAATGTATGTGGGAAAAACATTTAGTAGTTCAAGGTATTTGTAAGCCTCACAGACTGTTTTCCTTTAGCAAGGATTATATTTCAGTGAACTCTGGTCTTGGAAATGGATGGGTTCAAGGTGGTGGCAGTAGACGTATAATCTTCCTGTATTTAACCATTTTGATAGCATTCGAAAAAATATTCTTAAGGTACTGAGATATAGGAAGGGCCTGCTTGGTTTAAAATGATCAGATCATGCTATAGGGATCATCACAGCAATGTGTTATAATTAGCATGATACCAAATGAAAGTAGGCAAATATTCTGCTATTCACAAGCTTTATTATTTGGTTGGAAAGTCTTCTTTACATGTAAATGTCAGGTTGTGGTGAGCCTGCGCAGGAAAAATTGCTGTATTTTTCCACGTGAGTAGAGGTGGTACCTAGAAAACTTCTAGAAGTCCAGCAGATATTTGAAATAGAACACTTGGTGAATTTTAGATATCAGTGTTTTCCTTAGGAATTGTGCAAAAAGACAATTTTTTCCCCCTTTTTGGCACTAATATTTGTAATAAAGGGAATTAAAAATAACACTTCGTTACGTTTCCCACTTCACCTACCTATGCTGGGGTCCAGCTCCGACTCATGTCTAGCCTAGTGCGAAGCTTTCGGCCTCTAAACCCAGCAAACGGCAGAACATGGAGCCATCCTCATTACTAACACAGATGTCATTCAGGTAAGCCAGCGCTGAGCAGTCAGGGGGTTTATTGGTGATACTTAAATCAGGGTGGGAGGTCATTGCTTCCTGTTCTCTGCGCAAACTATAAAAACTTGTTTTGTGTCTTCTTGTGTATTTCTAAAATTTTATCAAGGCATGTAGTGTTTCTGTCCTTTGACGATGTGACTAGTTTATTTTTCTTCTTTGATTAGCAACTGAAGCTGTTTCAGATTATTACATTTGTCTTGTACGTTCTGTCTGGAAAGATACTTTCCCCCCAAAGTTAGTCTAACAAAAGGCATGCATTGTCACAGTTTGCTTTATCCCACAAAACTCTTCATGCTGTAAGTGACACCATAGTAAACTGACAGATAGATGAACTGTGAAGGCTGATTTTGATAGAATAGCATTTCTAATTATATAAAGAGACTTTTACTTACATGGGGTTTCTTTTTAATTGTTCATGTTAAACTTTTGTGTTCTGACATTCATCAGCTCAATAGAACTACGTTACAGTTTTTCTTAGCATAAGCCAGAATGGTGACTTGTTTTCTGTGCTGCTAAAGAACTTGGTCATGAAAAATGTGCTTTTAATAATACAGATGGCAGTAGATTCTTGAAAAATCTTTTATGTTTGTCAGCAACACTTGCGTTTTCATGCTTTAGCAGTCAGGAACACTTAGTAACATCAACGTGACAAATGCGGAACACTTAGTCCTGTCATGATGCATTTTTGGTGTGTGGCACGGTTTTTGTTTTTCTAATTAAGTCAACCAAAGTCTCTGTTGTGTTTTTTTTCTTGTCTTTCTACCACGTGGTTGGTAAATCCCAAACAGCATTATCCAAGATAGTGGCCAGTCTGTTTTATTCCTTCAGAGAATTGCTGACACGTGTTGGCAAGCTTTTCAAAGTGTCAAAGCTTATTACATTAGCCATCATACTTTTCTGGTTCTGTCAGTGTTGCTGTATTATATCAAAACTGAAATTTTGTCCTGTATTCCTGTCCATGATGATTCTCTGCTTTGAGTTTAGTAATTGCAAAGTGTAGTCCTAATAGTACTAATTCTGAATTCCTTGTCCACTCAAGCTGCAAATATTAATTGGTTTAAAAAAAAAAAAAGGGGGTGGTGGTGAAAATAGGCACTCAGGAATGATTTCTCAGCCGTTTGTTCTTCTTACTGCCATCGTTACTCATTCTCCCTGTTAGTATAGTCTGACTTATCTGAAAAGAGAACAAGCATCTTTTGTCGAAGCTGTTGATAACCGTTGTTGGACAACACTGTCCAAGGTGTTAGAGTGAAAGAAAAGATCTCTCTTCCTGTCTGGTCCTGTCTTATGCCCTTGAAAATGCCTGGTACCAAGGGCTTTACCGAGATATTTAAATATACTTACACTGTGTAATTATATAGTAATCTAGGCTTTAGGTATGAAGATGAAGACCAGTTTTAATTTTATCATGACTGATTACCTGTTATCTGTTATAATACTACTATTCCTGTTTATTTAGGTCTAGATTTGGATAGTGTGCTCATATAACAGTTTAAGCTATCCCATTGACTACGGTGGTACTAGCTACGGAGAACAGCAAAATCCAACATGCTTGGGTTTGACATTTAGATTTCCATTTATTTCTGGAACTTGACAGCACTATTTTCATTAGTACTATAAATTCTTTATAGTTTTGAGTAACCTTTGTAAGGTTTTCTGCTTGATCAGTTTTGCTATTTTGAATTTTTCTCTACGTTTCTGTGGTCGTGAAGAGAGTTACTTTAAACAAATTTTCAGATTTGTTACAGCCTGTCTTTTGTATGTGTATATGCAAGAAACGCAGCTTGATTTCACTGTCTGTGTTCAAGGACATTTAACATAAGAATCAAAGGCCAAAGTCTGTGAAAGCAGTATTTCAGCAAGAACAGAAAAAACTTGTGAGATTATTGTAGTTCACAGTAACTGTCAAATTTCCAAGTGTCTTTATTGCAGAAAGATTCTGCCCCAGCTGTGTAGGTTGCCTACATATCTTGCAGTTCCTCAGCAACAATCCTAAAACAAATTTAAAGCCACACATCTTATACCTCTACAATGACCACGGGCAGTATTTTATTACAGAATGAAATTTGCTTTCTTCCGGAGTGCAGCAGCTGTAGTGTGTCCAAATGCCTTCATCTGAGGAGCTCGAAAACCAACAGGTCAGGTCCTATTGTGAAAAAGAAACCAGCCACCCACTTTCTTTGGAAAACAGGATACTGACTCCTCACCGTGAAATCGGGGCTCAAAGGAGAATGTGAAATTTAACAGCTGCTTCTTAGTTTCTCTTGAGAAGGCTCACGTGCTTCCATGAGGCTTGCGTTCCTTGTCCTTGCACAGCAAGAAACCTGACTGCTTGGAGGAGGAAGGAAGGGGGGGGATGACACCACACCCTTCCCCCAACCCCCCAAAATCTCATTGCTGCAGTTGCCTGGATATTATTCTCTGTAGCTGGTTGATGACTGCTTGCATGGTTGCTTATACCTCATCTCCAACTGTGTAAAGATTGGATAGATGTGTAGATATGTTTTCACATGCAACCGTGTTATTGAGGCTACATAACAAAAGCAAATGTGGATTTCTTGGAGGGAAGAAAACTCCACAGGGCAGAACTTGAAACAAACCATGAAGAGTATTTTTTCCGTGCTGGTACTAGAAGCGTGGCAGGTGTGGTTACAGGGAGGAAGGAATTGTGTGTGCGTTGTCTCCTGGGAGAAAAGCAGCCGGTGTTGTCAAGCTCCAGGGCTGGTGTAGCTGACCTGCTTCTTCTCAGGAGTAAGAAATGTTTGTGGAGCATGGCAGAGCTGTGGTGCCACCTCCTCATTCAGACCCTTGGACTGTTCGCCTGACACTACCAGATGACATAGACAAAGAAGCTGTTACAGTGTAAAATGAGACACTGTGTAATGTTAATGACTAGAGAAAAAGCACATTGTCTAATTTATAAAACTTGTCAATGTCATATTTTTATTTTTTGGTGTAAGAAAAATACTATTTTTTCCGAAGCATGTTGAATAACGATACTATAAAAATACTGTTATCATAATACATCCTTGTGAGGGTTTTCATTTAGTAGTTACATATATACTTAGCTTGCAGAAATCACCATGTTTGAAAAGATGCACTTCTGGCCTTCTGTGTAATGAAGTAATACCCTAAAGAGCTTTAAACTTTCCTCATGAGACATGTTCAATCTGGTTTTGAAAATTGTGTTTTTTTTGTCTGTCTCTAAGAATATGTGAACTTCATAGGCAGATAGTGTAAGATAAACGATGCTAAAAATGTGAGAATTCTCCTCACATTTGTTTCATCCCATCTCCATCTTCCCATTCTAGATGTTGGCAACACCTTTTATTTAGGCCTCAAATAGCAGTAATTCTTTCTTTGGCTGTAATTTTCCTTCAGTGATTCTCTTTCCTTTTTTTCTGTCCCACCTCCTTGATGTACCTATTTTATCCCTGAGTGTCCACCAGACTCTCCAGAATCTGTCAGTGCTTCTGGGGACCTCATCTTTGTAACATGGGACACAACTGAACTGTAATGGATTCTTCCCACCGAACAGCTACTTTGGTGTTTATTGCTTTATTGAGAAGGGAAGTTAGAATAATCACCTGGAAGGAATTTAAATTTTTTTCCAAGGCAAGGACTTGCATACCTGTCTCTTTCAGAAGCTGGTTATGTCTTTGGCCATTGTACTTGCTTGCCTCAGGGAACACGGATATGCTTTTCTCTCCCTTCTTTTGACAGCACCAACCAAATTTTTTTTAATTGGGGTGGGGATGGGGATTTCGTTTCAGCTATTCTTGTTAGAAGAGTAGTTTAAGGAAATAGGTTTTTTTTTGTTTGTTTGTTTTTGTTTTTTTTTCCTGTTTTGATAAAGCTAAGGTTTGTTGCTTTCCTCATCCCTTCTGGAAAGGATTTCCTTATTTTTGCACCCATCATGGGGGGGCGGGGAGAAAAGCATTTAAATGTGTAACATGAAACTGATGCTTCTGTCATTTTAGAATAGCAGGTTTTCTGGTAGCTGGACTTCATTTCCAGTGAAGAGGTATAAAGATAAGGATGGGAGCCTTCAATTTGACCTGTTATTTAATGGAAGGTTAATCAAAGGAACAAATTGAGAAGAGATTTGCTGAGTGATTGTGGCTGCTGAGCAACTGCCTTGCTGCACTTGATCTGTTTGGAGCTTTTCAAAGACTTGAAGCTGTGGTGTGTTCAGTTATCTGCTCAGTTGCAGCTGAAGTGGTGAGGTGTAAAGGCAAAAAACCTTCTGATCTTTGTGATTAAGTTCAACTGTGACAGGAATGGACCCTCTTAGTAGCTCTTGCCTTTTGAGTTTTTGGGAACAATGGTAAATTCACATGAATACCAAAGCTGGTAGCCTCATGTTGTGTGGGGAAGTTACATTTGATGGTGTTGGGTGATACTAGGAAGGTGATTTTTTTAAGAACTTTTCTTTTTCCACCGACACTATCTTAGCATTGCTAGGGTTCATCCAGCTGTCTGGTACGCAAGCGCAAATCTTATTCATGTTGTGAATAACTAGGAAATAGCACTCTTACATTTGATAGCAGAGAGGGATGTTAGTGGTACATAAACCCCCTACATTTAACTTTCCCCAGGGGCTTTGTGGAGAGGAAGAGCAGGGATGTTTTACGATTCTCTGAAAAGAGCTCTGAAACCATCTCAGCACAAGCCCAATAACCCCTGTGAGGTGTTTACAGCAGCAATGTTCCCAGCCAGGAGGAATCCTGCTTCTTGGCAATTCCTCTGTAGACTTGGAGGCAATTCTTGTCAAGTCTGTTATTTGGCTTCCTCAGGAATTGAGAGGTTGTATCAGAGATAGGAAGGAGATAGAGGAGTTGAATAAATGGAGAGTTTAATATGGTGTGCTCCAACGGAGACCCTTCTCAAAAGAGTTTTAAAAGGTAATATGATGTAACTGAAAAACAAGAATTTAAGTTTGTTGTTATCCTGCTAGCCCAGACAGTTAGGTGTAGCTTTGTAGCATGTTACTGATGAATATTTTTACTCTTTACTCATTCATAGCTTTTAGGAGTGGGACTGACTGTCTCAGGCTGTCTTTGTCACAGAAAGCACCATGAAAGAAGCCACTCTTTTTTGGTAGCCAAGCAAAAAGGCTAAAAGCATACAGATAGCAAAATCGTCTCTGTACTAAGTGTATTCCCTCATGTTTGGTGACGATAAACATCAAAGGAAAGCTCTCCTGTCAGGAGAGAGAGGTTTTCATTTTGTCAGTGTGGTTAGTTTGGGGTTTTTATGGGAACCAAATGTATGTTAAAGAAATATCTGCAAGTTTCCCACAAAATTCATAGTCTCGTTATACTTCTTTACATTCAAAGATCCAAATAGTTGTTCACATGACGTTATCTGGTTGCACACTAAATGACTGCTGCGTGACCTTTCGAGTTTGATAATAGTAGTATGTAATTGTGGACAGGTTACCCCAACAGACAAAATAATAATAGTTACTTTACTGAGTGATTAAAGCCTGAAAAAGAGGAAATAGATCTGCTCAGGTACTACCCAGCCAAAGAAAATAAGGACCAGGGCCTCAACAGTAGCTGAGATTTATGGGATTCTGATGCTCACTGAAAAAAGGGCTTATATCAAGTATATACTAGCTTAAAATTAATTCAACATTTGTAACTTTACATCTATGTTGTAACTGTTTGTGTTTAAGCATGTTAATGTGAGACAGCTGCTAGAGCTTCATACGGAGATGAAGTCCACATGATGAGCCTTTTTTCCATGCAATAGAGAGGATTTAGTAGTATTTGTACTTTAAAGTGTTGCAGCAAAATGGTGTTTTGCTACAGAACTGTCTCGCTACTAAGCAAATAGCAAGGTACAACTTACTACAGGTTTTTCTGACTTCTGCTGGTTTAGAGTTGAAAACTGCAGTTGCTTGTTATCTGCAAACAAGCAGAAAGGGCTTGCTTTTTCTATCTAGCTGCCACTGGTGATACAGGTGGTGAGGAGAAGCTTTTAAATACTGTCAAGGTGCCTATCAATGACCAATATGGCTGTGGATGAGGTCAGACTGTCTTTTGAGTTAACAACAGTAGTGCTAATTCTTCAGAGGGCAAGAAGACTGGTGTATTTTAGGGGTTCAGAAAGTTTTGAAGGGGATGATAAATAGTTCTTGGTATTACATGGAACTGGTTGGGACTGCATGTAGAGTAAGGTGGATGGACATATTGCAAACACCCCTCACATGGAAGACTCTGCTTTTCTGCACTTGATCTTCTGAGTTATTTGCTCTCATGTAATCCTTTGTCTTTTGAATTCTGAGTTTTCGAGGTGAGTTCACTCTGACATAGACATGCTTACAAGACCAGTGGGTATTCATTAAGGATTTAATCCTGTTGAGTTCTGTGATAATTTGACTTGCTTGAAGAGCACTTTGAACCCCTGTATTTTGATGCAAGAGATCTCTCACTTCAGTCATGAAATTATCATGTCCCATTCAATATTAACACTCCCTTGTTGCTTTTATTACTGCAAATGACCACTTCAGAAATAAATAACTATGGAATTGAATTTTAGAAGGGGAGTCTTTACACAGTGAGTGAATCCTACAGCATGTTTAATTCCTGAAATGCTTTCTTCCCCTGTTGCATCCAATATTTGGGCATTGGTAGTCCCAGCTGTGAACAAGGCTGTTCTCTGTACGCTTTGTCCATAGCAGCAGTTGCATGTGCCTGCCCCAGCTGCCCAGAAGCAGAGGGCTGTCATGGAGTTGCAGTCTAAAACACCTGACCGTTCCAGGCTCTCCGTAATTTGTCTCTATCCTTTTATTTTGCAAAACATTGCTGATATCTAATACTAATTGATTTTCTTCACCTTTGGGGAAAAATATCTTGATACGATTGATTTGGGCACAGGTATCAGGTGAATACATACTAGCATGACTTTGTTCACATTTTATCACTGATACTATTGCTATGGAGTGATGTTATTTTCTACACTGTGAAATGAGCCCTGTGTGTGCGTAGTGTCTGCACTTCCTTTTTCTTTAAATACCTAAGGTGATAACATTATAAAGTTAATGATTACTCTTCCAAAATTTTCCAGGCTTTTGCTAGCATATTAAAAACAGTGGAATTCTCTGCAAGGGAAAAGATTATTAAAAGAGGTTAGACATACCACTGCAGAGTTTCCTTCAAATTTTGTATTAAGTATTTTTATTCATTTCATAGTAAATAAGAAATCTTATAAGACTGTTTATTTGTGAAAACTGTAGCTTAAGAATTTTGAATCACTGAAGCTATAATTATTTTGTAATTGAAGGAGGCATTGAAGCTGAAGAGAAGCTAGAGCAGCTAGTAATTACTTCTCATCATGCTATAGATGTTATGGGTTAGATGGTTCCACAGAGAGGAGACACTTCCAGGGAGGAGAGTAATGTTGAGAATGAGACCTCTTTCTGCATGCTGGCCTACATGCAGGGCTTTTCTTTTGTCTGCAACCCACCACTGGTGGCAGTGGGATTGGTTTCTAAACATGTTCACATGCAGTCATGGTCAGGTCAAATCAGTCTCTCAGGATTTTGTACCATAATAGAGAATACTACCCACACTGGGAAGTGGATTTCGATACGCATTTTGGAAATGCCTTTACTTGCTACAGTGGTGGTGGTATTAAAATCCTGAATTCTTCATGCTGTGGAAATTCACAGCAATGTTGTTGTATTTCTTATCTTTGGCACATAGGCTACCCTGTTGTTTTGTGTTTTTATCTCTGTAGTATAACTTTATATCAATTTAATAGTGGAATTTCTTAACTTGTTTTGCCCTGTCTTGTGGCTTTAGAAAGTCCTTTTTTCTACAGGAAACTTATACAGTTTTCTTCCTGTCCTTTCCTTGGTCTTAGCCTACCCCTCCTTTGCTTTCCTGTATATTATATACTTCAGAAGATACTGGTGTGTGGGCATATATTTACAAAACATACAAAATTGAATTTGCTCTTGGGACTTTGTTTGCTATGTGTGTGAAGCTGCACATCTTCCTCTAAAAGCTGTGGCATGCAAGAGCAACACATAATGCTGATGTCGGTGACTTCACGTGAAAGCTCATTTGTCTTCCACTTGTTTCGGTTCTTCACACATCAGCAAAATATGAATGGAATTTGCCCTTTTGACTAGCTCAATTTATCCGTTCTTTTGCTGTGAAGTTATCTTTCTAGTGTCATTAATTTAGGTTGCTAAACTTTCTTTTCCCTTGAAATAGGGAGGCCTCTGTTTGTTTTTTCTCCTGGCAGTAGGCTGAGGTGGAAGGACCACAATGACTTCAGAAAGGATTTTTTTTGGCTCAAGTTATCTTAGAAATGATGTCATTTATTACAATGGGATGAATTATTCTCACTGATCTGGTGGAAATGCATCTTTACAGGATCAGGAAAGAAAGACCTTTGCATTGTGGGCTGTGAAAAGCCTGATACTGTTGCCAGTGTCATATTAGCGTTGAGGGCAGCTTTAGTACAAGGGGCTATACCAGTTGGTACCCGCGATATGTCTCTCTTGCTTTCTCTGAAGAATCAAGACCTGAGTTTCTCTGATCGTCTCAGTTTCCCAGAATTTTGTGCTGGATTTCCCCATCATTCCTTTTCTACTTTTGTAATGAAATTACACGGCGTTATGTTTTGCAGTGCTCAGTCCATGGGCTGATACTCTCATAGCTGGTATTTATCACCAATAATTCAAGTCTTGGTCTGTCCTGCAGGGTGTGACTAAGCAGTTCCTGATTGTGCTAGCTTTTTAAGCAGTGCCTGTAGAAGATGCCTATGGACTTCAGTGGAAATAAAGTACAGTTTTACAGAGCAAAAAGGTTTGTTTGTTTTTTTGTTTTTTTTTAAAAAAGAAAATTTAGTGTAAGTTCAGTCTGCAGTTCTAGTTCTATAGAATAGCTTTTTATAGTTCTATAGGAAACTGTAAGAAATTAGAAAATAATACATTAGAGGTTTTTTTGCTGCATTCTGTAATTTCTCATTCTAGATTTTGTTCTGAAGATTAAAATATTATTTTAGCTACTTAGTCGTGTCTTTCCAGGCCAAGTGTAGTACAACCTGCATGCCATGATCCTGTTATGACATAGGAGAGGTAGAAACCACTGGTGACACAAAAATCGCACTGTTACTCCTAGGATGAGACAACGGAGCATTCTCAGTGTTATTTTTAATGAGAAGAAAGGTAAATTCAGTTCCAGTTAGAGCAGAAGAACTGGTTGTCAGCATTTGGCTCTATCAGCAGCCGTTCTTACTGCAATAATGAACAACACAGTGCTCCGGCAGCTCCAGGCTTGACAGCTGGTTCTTAAGTGTCAGTATACGTACAGAGAGCTAGTGCTGTCACCAGGAGTTACGCAGTCAATGTCGTGAACCTTTTCACTTTAATTGGTGTGACTAACTGTGGAGAAATATTTTGTTTTTTTCTGTAAATCTCTACCTTGCTTACAGATCTTCTTGAGCAGATTGTACAGCCTTGTGGATAATTACTATAATCAACTACTTGGCAGCATCCCCTGCTGTGTGGTAATCCTGTTTAGCTCAGCTGCTGTCAAGAAGCAGCAGGTTTTTTCCCCATGTATGCTATTTCTGAGTGTGTGTGTGTGTGTGTGTGTGTTAATGATAAAGTAGCTCTACCAAGGATTATTAGAGTCAACTCACTGTTCATGAGCTTTGGCTGCTACTGAAATGATCAGTGTTCAATATTGCTAGATGTACTTCCAAACCACTCTGCATCTATTTCAAAACACACTCACTTTTTATTGTCCCACCTGCATTCCTGGTGCATGCAATGTGCATGACATTACCAGATGTACATTCAGGCTGGGCTGCTGGAGCGTTGGGTTACAGATGTGAAAGCAGCTCAAATGACAGTGTTCTGAATCTTAGTGGTGAACAGAGCACGGTGGCTGTATGGAGGTCTTTTTTTGTTTCCTGTCACAAAAACTTGCGTCTGCAAAACACAGTGGAGTGTGCAGATTTCTCTAATTCTGAAGCTGATGGGTAAGATGAAGTACATTTACTTTGTGCTAGAGCAGGTGTTTTCCCACCAAAACCCTTCACTCTCAGCATAATTTATTCTTTAATGAATTTCTGAAGTGTCTTTTTAACATCTTATACGAAAAATCATATTTTAAAATCTGTTAACTGCTTTTTGCCTGTTAAGATTGCTCTCCTGTTTTCATTATTAGTTTTCATTTTTCTGCAAAGTCTAGTACTCTGATGGTAGCACACGTGTATTCAGTATTTTTTCCCTTGGAATTGACTTTATTTTTTTATTCTAAATTTTTGCAGCTAGGACACTGGGTTTCCTCCAGCTGCATGCCTCTTCCCCTCCCCAAGTCAATCCTCTGCCGGAGTTCATTTGAGCAGCACAGGTGCCATGCTTGCTTTAGGCCACGTGCTCTTCCGTTATTCCCTAATGTCAATTCATATTCTTCAGCCTTTCTGTCAGCTGAGTTCAGTTCTGCTCTGTGCTCAGTTACTGCATCTTATCTTTAGATCTGCACACTGGATGCTTCTAGTGTTTCAGTAAATTGAGTATTTCCAAATTTGAAACATCTGCCAATTAACCAAGTTCCATACCTCATGGTGAAGTGAATCTAAACAGCAGAAGTTGTGGAAATGGGCCATGGCAGCGTCTGATGCCATCTCCCACAATGATAAAGATCTGAGGAAGCTGGAACAACCAGCTCCATCTTCCTTCTTGGTGGAGGACTCTGGCACATTGATAGGGGTCTGTCCTTTAGGAGATCACTTCGTGCCTTTTTAGCTTTCCTGAGTAAGTGATCATTAGCAGTGATTAGTTATTCATTGCTAATGTTCCCAGAGGCTTTTGAGACCTTACTGCATTCCCTGTGGACAGAAGCATGGAGGGACATCAAGGATTAATAGACCATCATTGGTGGAGGAAGATCTCTACTGGCACTATTCCACTGTTTCTAGGACACCCATAGAGACGGGGGTTACCTCTTTCTACGGTGCTGGCCAATGCCAGCTTCATACTCAATCAAGTGGTTTTTAAAAATACTGATTTGAGCACAATTCCTGTTCCTGGGCTGTCTTGGTTACCTTAGTCCATAGCCTTTAGCTCTAGTACAAGGACTTGTGCACTGTTACAGCTTCTGAGGACCAGTAGCCTCCTTGGCACTGGTGCTGCTGGCAGACAGATGTTTGATATCCCCTGTCTTTGTTGTCTCTGCATCAATTTCCAAGTACTCATTTTCTCCTTTGGAGTGGAAAGGTATTTAGCTTTTAATTCCTTGTCTAACAACATAATGTACTCCATTACATTGAAAAGGCATAAATCAAAAATGATGAAATAAAATTCTTCCTGAGTAGAACCTTGTAGCCGTGGCATGTCGAGAAAGCTTGGATATTTATGCGTGTAATGCAAGAAAAGGCACTTCGTTCGGAAAAGTTTGGGGAAGAATAAAAACCTGACCTCTACTTACTAACCTGTTTAACTGTTAAATTTATGTTGAATCCTTCAAGGAGGATGAAGAGAAAGATGAGGGGAAGGGAGTAGTTTATCAGCTGTGGGTTTCTTGCATTTTACATGTAAGGATGTGGCACTGGCCATCGCCCAGGACCAAGGTACTGAACTAGAGAGCCAGTTCCATTCCAGTCTGGAAGCTCTGCATCTTTGTAATGCCCCTTCAACAGCTATGGTTTCACTTGGGAAAGAGGGGAGGGGGAAAAAAAAGTGAGGTTATAATGAGGCAGGACAAATGAGAAAAACAAGCTCAGATTCCACACACTGGAACAAGATCTTGCGAATAAAATACAACAGGGTATTTACAAGCGAACTGGAAACCTGTGGTGCAAAGTGGAAAGAGCACACACTGCAGCCCAGATATCTCCACCTCTGTACTGTATGCTCTCCAGTGTCTCTTGTGTGGCTGAAATATAATAGTCCTGTTGTGAAAGTTTAGCTGCTGTGATTCCCGCTTGTGTCGTTTAACAGGAGCCAGGCCTCTGGAAGAAACTGTTTTACAAGGTTAATGCAAACACTGTTGCTATGTGTCTGCAGTGTAGCTGCTGGCAAGGGGGAGCTGCCACCTTCTGCGGAGCTATGGGAAGGATGGAACCTGTGTTGGGGGTAGAATGACATGGCGAGGGTTGGGGAAAAACAAGCTATTTTAGGGCCAGATGGCGAAAAGTTCCAATGCAAGCAGCTGAGACTGAGTGTTGCGGGCTCTCATACTACGCATGAGATGGAAGCAATTGAGAGCAGAATCTCATTATTCAGCAGTTCCCTATTCTGTGTTCTAACTTGCCTCTCTAGTTTCTCCAGAAAATAGAGGAACATTACACAACAATGAAAATTAAAGAGCTACAAATTTAGCACATAGATGTAACAAAACTATAGGGATCCTTTTGGCTTAATGAGAATATCTGGTCTGCTTATACTTTAAATACCATGCTACAAATGGTCTCACCCGCAGTGAGAAAATAGAGAATGGATCATCAAAAAGTGACATGATAAAATGATTTAGTATTAGCGACATACTGTCTGAGTATTCAGGGAGGCCTCGATCTTCCCTAAGCATGTGGATGTGCAAATTCTGCATGCATGAGTTGGACATACACTTCTTTTTTTGGAGTTACTGTGTTTTTAATTTTTGTTTCTGTGGAGCAGATACTGAAGAATGCTTCTAGTTGCCAGACTCATCTTGCTCTTCTGGTCGCTGCAGCTGAAATTAGTTCCAGTTAGCTGTTTTGATCACTGAAAGGGCTACATCCAAAATGTTCAGAACCAGTCCTCAGAACAGAGTATTTCCTTTTCTTAAGAGAGAGCAAAAGACTTCAGAGAATTCTGGAGCCAAGCAAATGGACCTAGCCATCTGGCTTTCATAATCTCCCACTTCAAAACAATTCTGACTGCTGCTGCTGTGCAGGAAATATAGGAACAGCGCAGGGCTCCAGTGTACTGTTTGTGGGAGAACTCCTTTTGGGGGGTGGGAGGGCAAAAGGGATGCTTCCATCTGTATCAGTGATGTGGCCAGTTTATTCCCTGTCAGCCTTTCTCATTTCCTTCCCGGAACTTAACCTATCTGTTGCTTTTACTAATTAAAATACGCTGTTGGTATGCAGTGTGCTTTCCTTAGATGTTACACTATAAAACTTAGCCACGTTCTGTGCTTGTAGACGTGCTTGAGCTACTCCCACGTACGATGTTCCTTTTATCTGATGTGTTCTGAAAAGGCTTAAAATTCGACTAATCATGCTATTTAAAAACTCAGTATTTATGCAGAAAAGCTTATTGATGAATAAAGTAAATGGAGTCTGAAATGGATCGGCTGTAACAGGACAGGATCCACTTCTGCAGTGGGCTTGTGGCTACAGTGTTGGTCATTTTCTCCCCATTCTTTTTGATCCTCTTAGTTGGCTCTATACTCTTATTGACTGGAAATTGCTGTAATTTGGGATGAGTGGGTATGGCCCAGCAGAATAGTTTGTTCAGCCCATGTTCTGCTCCTGGGTCCCATCCGATGAAGGTGTCTTCTGTCATGATGTCAGATGAAGTATATGTTCTCAGTAATGCACCGTCTGGCTGCGTATCCTGACTTGCATGCAGCTAACATGTCGGTCTTGTGGCTGTCACGTAATTGGGGTTGTGTATGAACAGAGTTTGTGTATGAACAGAGAGGGATCGTAGGAGAGGAAACACTGGTGCACCCCGCAATTTTTGTGGCCAGCATGTGCCTGGTCTGTGAAGGGTATAGAGGTACTTCTGGCCCTGTAATTCTGTGATTGTGTAGTTAATGACGTAAATGTTAGTGTTCATTTAAAGATCTATAGCTTATGAAAGGTTGTGTTATGCAGAATTATTTTCGTTCTTGATACGCAAGGCTTGGTTGGCATGAGGGGGATCAAGTAAATTTTACTTGTCCGTCATTGAATAGAGTTTTCCTTGTATGAACTTAAGCATAATTCTTATAATGCTAATTAGGATTTGTCGTTTGGGAGCGAGAAGTAATTTATGGTAAGCTCTGTTTCAGATATCGAGAGTGTTTAAAAGCCCTACCTTTAGAACCGCTTAGTAGAGCAGTAGCTTTGTGGTGCTTCTGCATATTGTTGCTTAAACATCATGGGTCATAGGTGATGTCCTTTAACTTTCTGGGAACGGCTCTGCCACCTCCACGTAGTCAAAGCTGAGCCATCTGGATCATTTGTAAAATATATACCTAACTTAAAGAAATTGCTGGCTTAGTTATGCACACTTATTTCACACAGTTTATTCCAGACTAAAAAAGAATGAAGTCTTTTTTGTTACAGTATCCCAGATTTTGTTTAGCATTATGCTATTCAGGTTAAGATTTTGCATGTTTCATGCCTTTTGATTTTTCTGATTGGTTATTGTTATGCTTTGTAGTCTGCAAGCCTCTCCTGTGTGAGACTTGTGTAGAGCAAAAATAGCTAGGGAGTGTTGGAGAGATGGGAAACAAACTGGTGTGTATATGATCATTGGTTTAGAAGGAAGAAGGGGAGAAATGTCTCTCTAGTTTGTGTCAGGCTTCATTTCTGCACCAATCATTAAGAGATGTAGAGATCCCTTGCTAATTTTTTATGCCTACAATGAACAGAATATGAAAATATTTTTTTAAAGTTTTATGAATACATTATTCAAGCTGTGAGTTTGGCCATGTTTTAAATTTTCCATAAAAGCAGAAATGAACTAAGAGAACTCTCATCTTCTCACTTCCAAATATAAAATGACTATGATTTATAAGACTAGTTACACAAAATATATGCTTCTGTTAGGAGAGAGATCGTTCTTTTTAATGCACAGCTCTTACAGGGAATGACTGAAAGCAGCGCGGGCCATATTTCTGAGAGCCAATTAAGGTGCTCACTGATGATTTGAAGATGTTACTGATAGTGTTATTTTGCGTGTAAGCACATTAACAGGTATTCAAAAGGAGAGAGGACACTAGGGGCCAGCTTTCTGAAGGAATATGGGTACCAGAACCTGCAGATCCTTCCATGGGGGATTTTCAAAGCTCAGACTTCTGCAGAAGGAAATGGGAGGGTAGTCAGGCTCTAGCATGTAAACAAGTGGTCTGAATGCTTGAAAGGCTGTTGATATTTGTTAATATCTGGCAGACTATTTAAACAAGCAGTCAGTGATAGAAATCTTTGCCTACCTACGCTGATGTGTCCTGTAAAGCCCATCCTGAAGTGGTGCTGTAGAACCTCACCATGCTGCTAAAAACAAAACAAGGTGGTGGTGGTGGGGGAACAGAATGATGATTATATTGCTGCTGTCTGACCTACGCTAGTGCCATTGGCTACAGTCACTACTAAACCTGATTTTTAATGACTGTAAACAAAATACCCGTTTTTCAATGATATGTGGATGAGAATAGGTAAATTCCACTGTCTCTTACTGACTCAGGTAGCAGTCAAAAGGATAAATACTTGTATGAGAAGTATGGGGTAGAAGGAAGCCCACCCCTAGTTCAAGAAATAAATGAACTGCGGGTCAAAAGCTGGTTCTGATTGGTATATTCATGATGTGGCTCCGTAAATAGTTGTATCAGTCTAGCCAGGAGTATTGGTTGAGCACTGTGGTTTGTGGGCAGGAATTAGCAGCTCAGACTGGTTTGAGGGTTTGGAAAATGCTTGCACAAACACATGTTAAGTGTGCTATTTCAGCCTGTCTTAAGTCTCTGCCATTACTGAAAGTTTTCAGGTGCTTTTCTGCTGCCCTCCCACCACTTGCCCAGGGGTCAGCTGCATCAGGATTGGAATTGGCTGAAATCTAATGTTGCAACAATAACAAGAAGTTTTAATGACCAGCTTCTACTGGGTCACCTCCTGGAGCTGGCCAGTAGCGCAAACCTGGGTGTCCTAAAGGCAGGGGCAGCCAGGGGCAAGGTTGCTTATCCACATCTGCAGTTCTTCTTTCTCTCCTTAGTAACATCCTCCTCTAATTTCTCGGTTACAGACACCAGTGTAATTGAAAGCGTGTTTTGTCATTAGTGTTCTGTTTTAAGGTCACACACCTACTCTGTATTCAGGATATATATACTTTGATCATTTAGGCTCAATTAGCTAGTATATCACATTACAGGTTTATAAATATTGTAGTTATGTTGATTGATCTAAGCAAAAAAAAATCAAATTCTTCTAATTAATTTTAAATAATGTAATAATACTTGGTGCCAACAAGTCATATTATAAATTTATCATTCATAGGAAGGAACTGTGATGGGAAAAACATCCTAAGCAACAAAATAGTCAGTACCCTCAGTTTGTCTTTCTAAACCATCTTGTTAAATGTAATGTTAAAATGGATCCCTTCCTGAAAAGTTAAAACATGGTCTGGTATAAGATCATCAAAATAACATGCTCTGTACGAAGTATTTTTGTGACATATTCTAGGTTATTGAAGCCATTATTCATAACTCCTTGCTTTGTGCAGTTAGCACAGAATAGGAAAACTTTTGTTCTCTGCTCTTACTTGGCAGAGGTTCTTAGACTCAGAGCTCTGTAGCTTGCTAAAGTTAATGAATAAAAATGGATTTGTACTTAAATTCTTAACTGGATGGCAGAGTTTTAGCATGTTATAAAATCTAAAATTACAGCAGAATATGTGAGCAGCATTAATGAACAAGCTGACTTGCTTTTACTGAAAAGTATGGGTCTCCTTTGATTAAATAAGGTTTTAGTCCTGGATAGGCAATAAAAATAAATTATATAAATCCAGGTTGTATTTGCACAGTAAGGAAGGAAGGACAGGTAGACCAACAGACTGACCAAATAGATGCTGGGCCTCTTAGCAGATGGTGTTGGTGCTAGACCCTAAGCTTGCTGCTCCCAGAACACATTTTCTAACCACTAGTCTACCGTACAGCAAGCAGCAATGCTGCTAGTACCTACTTGCTACCAAGTCAGATATCGAAAACTGTATTTCATGATGGTCCTGATCCTATTGATGTGTTAAGTGTGATAAGGGCATGTCTTGGAGATGGGGCATGCTTCTGGATCCTGGATTGCATCAATGGGATTTAGCTGCTCACACCACTTTGGGAGAGGCATAAAAACAAAACTGAAGGCATGTCAGGATCTTCTGGTTTAAATAGCAGTGAATTCAGGCTCAGGGTAGCATCAGAGCAGGAATTGCAGATTACTGTTTGGACTGACATGCCCAGTTCTTCCTGGATCCATCTTGGCTTACTGGATGATGGCTGGCTTTCAGAATGAAAGCATGATGCTGTAACATGCTCACGTGATTTTCTTCTCTAATGACTTTCATTTTGCTTGTTTCTATGGATTTAACTGAAAGCAGTAAATCACAGATGTGTCAATATTGGCAGGTTTGTTCATTGCGATCAGTTAGAAAAGAAGACAAAAGCTCAAATCTCACCATCATTCATCAAGTAAAATGCTTTGTTTCATTTACTTGTCTCAGTGAAGATACTGAATGTTACAAAAAAGAAAAAAAATCAGTGTTATTAAAAAGATAGAAATTGGTGTGATCTATGAGAGATGCGTGTGTGAAATGGAGTTAGTCTTACCTGATTTTAAAACCTTGGGGTTTATTTGGGTGTGCTGTACACCTCATGGGTTGCCCCACAAGCAAAAAAAAAAAAAAGTAAGGACAAAATACATTTGATGAACCATTTGGTAACTGTTCCACATGTTGAAAACGAAAGCCTTATCACAATTAAGAGATTTAGTGCTTACTTGAGGTTACAGCAAATAGCATATTCCACATGTTGTCATTGAGCACATGGCATGATGAGGGGTCTGTACTAATTCCAGATTAATTTTGTACCTTCTAGCTAGGGAAGAAGAGTTGAATTCTCACTTGTTTAGTTCTCAGTCTAGTGGACTGAGAGAAAGGAAGTCATCTTCCATGGCATCATGGCAGAGATATTTTTTTCTATGTAAGCCAAAGGCAGTTAAGTACAAAAGGAAGAGGCAGGGGTGGGAGCAGGGTTGGGGGAGGTCCTTCTCCAAAAGGAGCATCATGGATACAAGGTCTGTCTTGTTTTCTAGGCTTTGTTTTTCTGGGGGTCGCCTTCCCATGTACTCTCTAAGGAGCCTGAATGCCTTCACTGATTACATAATTGACATATCCAGTGTGGGAATTGTGATGACAGCCTCTTGGCACCCATGTATGTTTGTGTCCAGCCTTCTGCCTTTGTTTTGCTTTCTGTTCTTTCACTTTAAAAGTTTTGAGATTTAATTAATGAATATTTCTGATGAGATTAGGAGCACCTTTGGAAAACTGATGACAATTCTGGGAGTGACCTGGGGGAAATTGACATCTGCTGCAGGAGAATTTACCAAAGTAATGTTTGTGTAATGCTTAATGTCAGTTCAGTTGTGATAGTCTCCATGATATAGGAGAGAAGAATGCAGGAAGATTGACATTAGTCAAGCCCATTGTCCTGACTAGCACAGTGGAAATGGTTCTTATCCTTTCTCTGATGCAAACTAAGGATTTTGCATTCTTTGTTTTTCTGGGATATGCAGTACCCATGGTGGTTGGAAAAGTGAATGTCAATGCTAATCTAATATTCAGCTTAAATTCCACTTTTTTCCTTTCCAGATAGGACCCAGTTTGAGGATGACGAGCACTGTCACTGCAAGTTCTTCAAGGACAGGCTGATGAGTACTCAGGCAAACAGTTCCTGTTCTTGAAGTCAAGGTTCATGCCTTTAGGACTTAAGCAAGTAGATCTGAAGCTTTATTCCTGTTTCTGTATGTTAAGCCTGCTGTACCAGGGACGGAGGCAGTGATCATGCAAGTTGAAACAGATTTAAAAAAAAAAAAAAAATCAGAAATAAAGTGTTAAAATTCTTCTTGGGCTCAATGTCAGCATTAGTGTCCGCACTGCCTCAGGTGGCTGTGAGGTGAAGATCATTAGTTTATGTATTATTTTCTTGCTCAACTGGTTTATAAATAAGAGCACTGAATTAAAGACATCTGATGAGCCAACCTGACAGAGGAGCTGGATGCTGTTCATGGTGGAAGACTATACACTGCCAGTAGGGTGTTTCTGGCAACCCATGTGCTAATCTCACAGGTATAGTTACACCCAAAGGACTATTGAAGAATAAGAACTACCAGTGAATAGCCTTTATTTCTACAGCCTCATTTTAATGAAAGCATGCCAAAAACACAGGCTGCTCCTCTCTTCAATGGCCAGGGATCTGGTAAGGGCCACAGCAAAACATTAAATCTAGTGTGGTGGATACTTCCAAAATACTGGTGGTCGGTCATTCTGGTGGCGTTTGGGTTGTACTGCAGTACTCATCTGGTACGGGTCTGTCATCAGGCATTGCTGTATTGCCGTGAACACATCTAGTGTCCTTTAATTTGAAGGATGTTGGAGTCTGGTTTGGTTTGACCCCGGGATGTCTGTAGGACAGGACTACTCTTGCACTACTCACCAGCAGCATAACTGTATTGTTGAATAGCTTCGTTTCAGCTTTCTGGTAGTTTCCCTATGTCTGTATCCATCTGTTGTGTCCTGTCTTATATTTTGATGAGGAGGATTTTGGAGTAGTGGAGTGTGGTTATTTACATTCTGATTTCTTTAAATCTGACTACTGCCAATTAGCTTGCTTTTCACAACATCAGTACAACTGAAAGAATTAAACACACTTTTAATACACAAAATAAAAAGTCTTAAGCTCTGACACTGAGAGTCCCCCAAACAGATCTGATGAACTACGAAAGCTGTATCTTGGTCTGCTGGAATCAAATTGAGGAAACTTGATAAAATGTGGTATCGGAGCAATTCTTAAACCATGAAAAAATAATTTAATATTTTTTAGTCCCATTTAATTGCTGTCAGAGAACTGCTGTCATGAGTGTTTTGGCTGAACTGCCTGCTCTTTCCCATTTTAGTCTATTTTTATTCTGTTGATCTGAAGGCTGTAAAATTAAATCTGGTCACCCACATGAGAAATTCAGCATTGCAAAGCAGTCAGCTTTAAGGCTGCACGCCACCTAAATCCTAGAAATGGTCTTTACACAGGATGCGTAGTGCGTGCCCTGAATTTTTGGTCTGCACAGTTGAGTTGATCATATTGTATTCTCTGGTGTGGTTTTGTGTGCATAGGTCACTTCTCCCATTTTGCATATAACTTAATATATTTTGAAAAGCAGAGCAAATATTTTAAGTTATTAAACAGGAAATGATGTCTTAGTGAAGATATCTAGAAACAGTAGGGTGACAGTTAAGTGTATGCGTGAGGATTTTGAAGCAGTGGAAGCAAAACAAAAAATCAAAGTGGGGACTTTTCTCTTAAGATGAATTAGCTGGAAGCAATCTGGACTTTAGGAGCTGCTATGATTCTCTTTAATCATTTCTGTTACTCATTTATTGATAACACCATTTCATGCCCTTAAAATATGGGACAGATTGCCCATAGTTATAAGTTGTCATAGTCCCACCGAAGTGAGTGGAACCAGCTGAGGATCTGCCAAATGTTTGCTTTCTATTAGCTGCAACATCTCTTCTTCCTTAGCATAACACTGAAAAAGATGTTTCTGTTCTCATCCATTTGAGCATATTGCCAGCATTTTTTTCTCCATTCAGAATTCCACATGTGTTGTAGGATTAAAGTGTACATATAGATGAGGTTAATGATCTTTAAGTACACGGTAGTTCCCTTTACTTTTTCTCTGAGATCAGACCCTCTTTCCACATGCAAATAGAAGATCATTTCTGCACTTCCAACATTGTCTGTTAGCTGGTCATTTAAAGAAACAGATTATTTTTCTTTCTTTGTTATACCCTTCGGTGTCAACCAGTTCCCACCATTTATTCCCCTCATGTACTAATCTGTTTGAGCATCACGTTGATTGGTCAGCTTTTTTATTGTTCTCCGTAACGTTTCTGCAGGTCCCCCTTTTCTTCCTCTTGAGAGGATGTCTGCATTCTAACCATTTATTACTTTATTGGTAGTGTCAACAGAGCAAAAGAAACTTTCCTTTGACAAATTTGCAGTCTAGACGGTGCTCAAATAAAGTTAAGGATGTAGGTTACAGAAGCATGACTGACTGGGAGAAAGTCCAGCCAGCAGTTATCCATACCATGACTTTTGTTGGCTTTTAAAAATGTTTGTTGGGAATGCTTTGTCCTATAGTTCCTTGTTTCCAAGTTTACACTTCTTAATTACATGCATCTTCAATTTGATGCATTGAAAATGTATTTAGCTAAAGAATAAGAAAGGATTAAGCTCACAGGGCCTTTCTCCACCCCGCTCTTTCTTTTCCAGCTCCCAATATCATATTCAGCGTAACTGTCAGAACAGCTGAAGTTACGGCTTTGTGCTCTTGCCTCCCCCATCTCCAAGGCCAATAAATTCTTTCAGCTCTATCACCTTTGTGATGTTGCCAGCACACAACACTCTTGATCAATGCACTGTGAAAATTCTTGCTGCTGCCTTCATTTCCTCTTGCTTGGACTGCTGTAACTCACAGCTCTTCAACACTGAACTACTGTAATACCCTGTAGGAATGGTACTAGTGCAGCTAGTTATACCCTGGTGCAACTGTTACACCCTGCCATGCTTCAGCTTGTGTCTACTGTGTGCTTCAATTCCTAAAATGTGTGGTAACTTGCTCTCTTCCACTGTATCTGAAAACTTGAACTTGTTCACATGTTTTCACTGGATTCCTTCTAAAGCAGCTTGCACTAACAATAGTTAATTGCTCCCCAGACCTCAGGTGTTGTAGTGCTATTCAACCTCAGCTCTGTTTGCTATGGTAAATTCTTCTTTCATTTCTAATTTCAGATTTTTTCCTCTTCAGATCAAAGATTCCATGGGTAAACCTGCAGTGATTAAAGAAAAAGGCTATTAAGTGGGTGGAAATTGAATAGATGCTAAGGACTTGTATAGAAAGATCATGTTGTTATAAATGCAGAAATTGATGCCATTTAATTCTGGCATCATTTACTGAAGTGATCACAATTAGACCTTTAAACCTATACTGCTTTGAACTGAAGCATTTAAATTCATCATTCATTATTTCTTTGCATGTACTGTTAAAAGGACTCCCATTTGCAGCACCAGAAATCCTGGTATAATGGCCTGCAGTGCTGTGAGAAACTGGAAAAAGGTGTGCACCAAAGTGTGCTGCACAATCCCAGTCAGAGATACCTCTTCTGACATACAGCAAATGTCGAGCATCCCATGTAGAAGTAGGGAAATCCAGACAGTGCTTTAAAAAAGGAAAAAGAAAAGCATCTGATTGAAATAACGTGCATCTTTTGGGTCATCTGTCATCCTGAAGTTCTAATGGAAGTAACTAGTCTAGAGTTAGTTTTAGCTTTATAATTTGTCTTGACCTTTTTTTTACATGGTTTCCCTTCCCCCACTTGTATGCTTTTCAGCCTTCACAAGCCATGTTTTCATTTAATTGGGTTTACTTCAGTCCCAGTTTAATACCCTAATGCCAAAATAATTCCTTTGAGGGCCAAGAGGTGAGCGTGTGGTTAAGGCACTGAGTGGACTTAACCACGTGTTTATACCAGTAAGAGAAGCAGCCGGGGCTGTTCTTTGGCCCTGTGGCCAACTGACCTGGTACAGCTAGTGTCCGTGCAGCTGAAGTAATTTGGCCTCCTTCCAAAAAAAAACCAGGATGAGCTCTTCCTAGCTGATTGCTAGGAAGAGTCCCTTGTATGTCCTACTTGGCTTCTGTCAAAACCATGCCTAAAACCATGCCAGATGCTCAACAGTATGGACAGCTGTGCGGAAGCGCAGAGACCTCTACCTTTGTCCTCTCTGGTTCATCAGTGGGTGGGTGTAGCCTACAAACCTGGGTCAGGGTGGTGGTCACTCTCAGACGTCTTCTCTGGGAACTTGCCTGAGTTTTAACTCTCAGGCCTGGTGATAATAAGGTTTCTGAAGCTCTGTTAAGGTCTTCAGGCATTGTACTTGCACAGATAGGCAAGGAAAGAAAACACAGGGCTTTTCTTCAAAGTAGAAAATGAAGCCAAATGAGGAGGAGAAATCCTTCAATTATCTCCAGTAGTGACAAAGTAAAGAACTAAAAATACAGGCTATTTTAATGTGTACTTATTTTTGTAAATTTTCTTCCGAGATATTTGTATATGTAAGTGGAAACTTTTGTGATGAGATGCCACAAAAAAGGCTAAACTCAGCACAAAACGTATTTGTTTTTTATCAGACTTTATGGTGATAAAGTTGAAGGCACAATGTACAATACTATTCTGTTTATCAAATATTTATTTAAGCCATCCACTGCTCAACTGAAGAGCAACAGCTTTACACTTCAGCATCCTGTGTATTTGGTTTTTAGTGGCTGGTGAGGCAGCATAGCTTTGTTCCCGTGCTAATGTTGTCCAGCAGTGTTTATGCCTTGGGCTGTGCATGACCATGGGCCTGCTGTGGATGGAGGGTTGGTGGGAGGTCTCTGGTGGTCTTGGGGCCAGCCAGCCCTGGCTGCTCAGGGCTGTGTCCCATTGGGTCTTGAAATTTCGAGGATGGAGACCCCAGCCTCTCTGGGCAGGGAAACCTCTTCTGGTGCTCAATCGTCTTCATAGCAACAGTATTTCTTTCAGTCCAGCTAGTGCTGCTTCAGCTTGTGGACACTCCTTCTCCTTCTGCCCTGCACCTGAGGAGGGACCCTGATGTATTTTCACTAACCTCTTAGACACTGGAGGGCTGCTAGTAGATCCCCCTGTAAACCTCTTCTCCAGGCTAAACAAGCCCAGTTCCCTCAGCCTCTTCTCATAGGGCGTGTGTATATGTTATGGGCAAAACCTATTGATACAGTAAAAGTTCTTAAATATTTTAAAGACTGTGTTGATTTCTGCCATGTTGTTGAAGAGGGACATCTCTCTGAAGGAAGTTTTGCTTTAAAGTAGTTATTTATAGTGTTTGGGATTTAGATATACTTGATTATTAGATATATAGATATAATTGTTTAAATATACTTAATATAGCTGAATAACAAGACTAACATCTTTTCAGTATTTATAGCTCCACCCAAGGCTGGAGTGACAAGGGAACTTGGTCTCACAGGAACTTACTGCAGTCTGTACATCTCGGCTTTGTGCCATGCATGCACGTGACGGTCATGTTCAGTGGTCTTGGCAGAGCTCTGGCTCTGTAGAGGACTGGAGATGAAAGCGCCCTCCAGCCATTACCTTTCATGGATCACTGTGCCACCAGGCCCTCTATTAAATTAAATACTAAATTAAGCTCTGGGGAATCTGTTAGAAAACACATTCAGTAAGAATGTCCTGCATCACTTATCTGGTGCATGTGTGATGTGGCTTTTGTATAACACCTCTGCTGGTAAAAATAACACGAAGGGAAGGTAGCTTAAGGTATGGCCTATTGATGTGGCTTAATGTGTGTGGCTTTTCCAGTTATGGGACATTCATTTGACAGATAATTACTGACAAACAAGTATGTTACAGACAAGGTCTAATCAATCTTATATGCTTGTTGCAATAATTACACTGTCAGCATCTGAGTCATTATCTTACAAAATGCAGACAGCTTAGGGTGTGCTTGTATTCATTGTGTGTATGCACACTTGCTTTCAAAACACAAACAGGCATCTTTAAAACAAAGTGTGTGATTTTGAATGATTGAATAATAATTTCACTGCCCTTGTTTTTCCTCTGTTTTTTTCCTGTAGGTACAGGCAACGGATGCAGATGCTGACCAGTTCGGTGAAATTGAGTATTTTCTTTATGATGGATTCCATTATTATGAAAAATCCAAAGCCTTCCAGATTGATCCTCGTACCGGTCAAATCTGTGTCTCTCAAGACATTGACAGAGAAAGAGATCCAACTACTTACGATCTCTTAGTAAAAGCTGTGGATGGGGTAAGTTTCACAATTCGGTACAGCCAGGTCTGTGAATGCATTTACAAATTTGGATGTGCTGTATACTTTTAAAGGGGGTTGGAGTATATGAAAATTGCATGACTTTGAATACGTTTTCTTACTCCTACAGATAACAGAATGATACTTCACAAAACGTAAATTTTGACCCAAGCTGATAAAATTCACTGCAAAATCCACAGTCACTCCTAAACAAGTTATTGAAAACCATTTCTAGGACGTGTTAGTCCCTGCTGACATTCCTTCTCCTTTTGGGACTGGTAGACTCCAGGTTACCTCTGCTCTCTGCTTTCAAGATGACTGCAGCAGTAATAAACCAGTAGTTTGTGATAGAACTGCATGGCAAAAGTGGGTGTCAACAATTTTCCTGTCCACAATTTTTGTAGTGCTTTCTAGCTAGCTGATGCCATCGTTGCTGCTGTTGTGGCTAGGTACAGCCTCCCCGCAGAGGCATGTCTGAAAGCCTTCCCGCTTTACGAGGGCTGGTGCTTGGAAGTGGCCATTCACAATACAGCGAGGGCAAGGTAGTATATGCCTGAAATTGTCCATTTCAGATCTCTATTTGGAAGTGAGGATGAAGAGGCTCTGAGGAACTTCTCTAAGCACACGGTTTCATTGTATGAGCTTGCACTGCCTTGGTGAGCAGTGCGGATTAAGAAACTGGTCTCGTTTTAACTAAAGACTGTCTTTAGCCCAGCTCCGTGAAGTCCATGGCTCTTTGCAGCTGGAGAGCATTAACTGCATTAAGTGCATTCATGGCGCACGTCCTGCATTTAGTTTCAGCCTGGTTTGTATGCTTTGAGGCCACTAGACAGTGTGAACCGAAGCAGGGTAAGTGAGGACAGTCAGGAAACGTGTCAGAAAAATACTGACAGTAGCAAAGAATGATGTGAAGAACAGGCCATTTCTTTAGACAAATGGGCTGAAAGAGTAGAGGTCTGCTTATCAGACCCAGGTGTGCATTTGGGTAAAATTGCTTAAACTGATAAAGAACACTATACAGTTATTTCCTTAAATCTTCTCAATTTGAAATATACTTTGGAGATGTTTGTGTGTTCCCACCACAATAAACATCTGGGTAAACAATGGGTAAACTGGCTCCTGAAAAACACTGGGAAAAAAAAAAATCGTAGCTTCATTGTGTGATAGTCACGAAAGTATCAAAAGGCTATTTGCAATGAGATGCCCAGAATGGAGGCCATCCAGTACTCTTCTTACTTTCTTCAGCGTTAGCAGTGACCTGTGAGGAGATCGAAGAAAAAGGTTATTGGTTGGTTGCAAATGTTACAGTTAACATAAAGATACTTTTAAACTTAGATTCATGTTATTCAGGTCACATTTTGCAGTCCAAGTTGAGCTGAAAAACGTCAAAAAGTTTATAGAATGAAATAATTTTGTACTTTAAATATCATGCTTGCATTTAAAATGTTGTCCTAAGCATGTCTGGTATACATTAAAAAAAGGCAGTTTTGCTAGAAATACTGTTTTTCATAAAACATCTGTGCTTTTCATTACAGTACACTGAAAAAACTTGAACTATAATTTCCGTATTCATGAGTAGATGGACTTAAATAGCTGCATTTGATGCTTGGTACCTATTGTTGCATTTTGAGGATGTAGTGATCAAGGGTGTGTTATATTTGTATGCTGTTGAATTTGGATATATATGTGTAACTAAATGCACCTGCATTTTTTCTTTAACTGAGACTATTCGGTGTTTATTTCAGAGGCTACAGAAGCATTCTTTTGCATTAACACTGCCTTTTAGCAGTGTGCTTTTTCTTTCCTATAAATTTCTTTTGAGGAGAAATAATACCAATTTTTTTTTTGTTTCCTGACGTACAACTCTTAATTCTGAAATTATTATCTATAAGTCTTTTTGTTGGGACAGTGTCTGTAATTTTTCCAGCAGAAGTCTACGTGCCCATTTTGGAATTTCTCTGAGATGAGATTTCTGTCTGCAAAATTTCATAGTGTACGCACAAGTACAGATTTCCAAGCCTTGAAGAATAAAGTAGTCAATAACACAATGTATAACAGGAGAAAACTGTATATTTTGTTATAGTTCATTTCATTTTTCTCTCATATATATCCAATGCTGATTTTGTGCAGGGCCTCACATATGTTGGAGCTGTATAAAGATTATGTACAAATACCTGGAATATCAAAATCAATCGTATTCGCCAAGGCTATATGAGAGCTGAACAATAGCACTGAAAGTCTGACAGGTTTCTCACATACGCTTTTGGTCTGGCCCAGAAGGTTATTTTGAAAATGTAAAAGAAAATAGGTTTCTGTGAAAAAAGTAGATGCATTTTGGGTTAAATTGTTGCTCTGGTGATGCATCCTATGTCAAAAGTTATAGGAAAACGGGCAATGCATTGAAACTAGATTATTTCATTTTTAAGATAGGTCTGTGATTTATCTCCATTTAGGGACCTTGTGTTTTCAGAAGTTCAGTAATGGGGAGGAGAATTCAGTTTTTGACTGCCTGTCACAGACAAGGCAAGACTTGATCTTTTTACTGGAACCCAACACTTTATAGCTCCCATTGATTGCACTTCTAAAAATTAGGTCATCTGACACCTCAGTACTAAAGCACCTAAAATCAATATTTGCTTTTCAAAATTTCCAGTATACCTGAACATATGCTGAGCCGCCAGCCACTTCTACAGCAGAACTATAATGGGATATTTTATCTCCTGGCATTCTGCAGCTGATCGTGATGGATTAAATGTGTTAGGTGTACGGTTCAAAATGGAGGCTGTGATCAGGAGAGAAATGCATACAGAGAAGTCAGAGGGAAAGTGAAGGGTCACTGTTGACAAAGAGGAGGGGGAGAGATGAAGAGAGAAAATAACAAAGTTAATTAGAAATGAGGAGGAAAAGAAAGTATCTTCCAGGTGGTGCTCAGCTTATCTTACAGCAAAACTATCAGTTTCTTCCACCTGTTCGTGCTGACTACATTACATGGTTTTGGAGGTTGTTGCTCATGTCTTTTATGCACTATTTAGAAGCAGTAATGGGAGAACTGAAATTGCACACAAGAGCCCATGAGGAGGCAAGTGTAAAACAGATTCTGTTAAACTGGTGTTAAATAAACATCCTGTGAGAGCATGTGGGAGCCATCGTGCTGACTTAAGTGGGGACAAGACTGGTCATAGTGTTAGTGTTAGCTTTAGCAGCTGGCAGCACTGATTTTGATCCCAAAGTCGCTTCACATACATACCTGGTGCTCCTTGAAATGCTTTTATATGGAAAGAAATCCTGTAGCTAGCTTATAGAAATATCTGCACTGTATCCCATAGCATCTGTGTTTAGCCCTACTTTTGGGTTTTTTATACATGGACTGTGCAGATTGAGAGCTTGCTCCTGCAGCAAGGGTCGTGCTCCTGTGATTCACATGCCAGCTCTGGCCAGAACTATTCCCAGTTCAAACTATGCTGTTAGTTCCAGCTGCAAACAGCTGTGTTTGTCACTTGTGAGAAATCAGAGTTTCAGGAGGTATTTGAGGAATCTTTGAACTTCTAGTCAGCTAAAAATTTCTCATAATGATACTAAAATTGCAGTATTTTTCTCAAAAAAAGGTCAGATGAAGGCATTTTATTTGGGAAACCTTCACAAACATTAGAAAGAGATTTAGATTAAACTTACTGTGAAATCAAGTCTTACAAAAGGAAAATATGGAAAAGCAGGAATTATAAATGTGTTTTCAAACATGGTATAGGGGACAAAATTGCTATTTTTTTTTCCCATTTGAACATATGCAAGTTAGATCTGTTTTGCTGCTTATGTTTTTTTTGAAACATGACTGAAGTGGATGTTAGTGTGTTTTTTCTACTTGCTCAAAGGTGTCCAAACTATTGCATATGCAAATTTGTGCTTCCATTATTCCTTTTAAATACTTCTGTTTTAGTCTTAGCTTTTCTGGATGAAAGTGAATTCATGTTTTTTTTAACAACACACATTTTTTCTGCTGTATGGCCACAGATGGGTGTTGTCACTTGCTCCTTGTTATGAAGCAGTTTTTCAAAATACAGCTTAAATGCATTGAGAATGTTTGCATAGGCAAAGTGCACGTTGTGGTGGTTTTACCCAGCTAAACAGCAGAGCTCCACCACAACCGCTCGCTCACTCCCCCTCTTCAAAAGATGAGGGGGAGAAAATACGATGCACAAGGGCTCAAGGGCTGAGATAAGGACAAGGAGGTTGCTCACTGATTACTGTCACAGGCAAAACAGATTCAACATAGGGAGATTAGTATAATTTATTACTATTACTAGCAGACTAGAGCAGTGAGAAACTAAAAGCAAACTACAAACACCTTCCCCCCATCCACCCTCTTCTACCTCCTCCCCCCGAGCAGCGCAGGGGAACGGGGAATGGGGGCTGCGGTCAGTCCATATCGCTTCGTCTCCACTGCTCCTTCATGGTCACTCTGCCCCTGCTCCAGCGTGGGGTCCCTCCCACAGGATGCCGTCCTTCCCAAACGGGTCCTGCGTGGGCTTCCCACAGGCTGCAGCTCTTCAAGAGCTGCTCCAATATGGGTCCGTACCACGGGGTCCATCCTTCAGGAGCAAACTGCTCCAGCACGGGTCCCCCACGGGTGGCAGCTCCCACCGGATCACCTGCTCCTGCGTGGGCTCCTCTCCACGGGCTACAGGTCCGGCCCGGAGCCTGCTCCTGCGGGGGCTCTCCATGGGCTGCAGCCTCCTTCAGGCCACATCCACCTGCTCCTCCGTGGGCTCCTCCACGGGCTGCAGCGTGGAGATCTGCTCCATGTGGTACCCCATGGGCTGCAGGGGGACAGCCTGCTCCACCATGGGCCTCACCACGGGCTGCAGGGGAACTTCTGCTGTGGCACCTGGAGCACCTCCTGCCCTCCTTCTTCACTGACCTTGGTATCTGCAGGGCTGTTCCTCACTCCTCTCACTCCCAGCTGCTGTTGTGCAGCAGTTTTTTCCCTTTCTTAAATCTGCTCTCACAGAGGAGCAAACAACATCGCTCATTGGTTCAGGTCTGGCCAGCGGCGGGTCCCTTTTGGAGCCGGCTGGAGCTGGCTCTGATCTGACATGGGGCAGCTTCTGGAATCTTCTCACAGAAGCACCCCTGTGGCCCCCTTGCTACCAGACCTTTACCATGTAAACCCAATACACATGTATCTGAAAAATTAAGAACAAAGAAAAAAGATTGAGCTTTATATATTGTGCATAAACTGACCTTGCTGTCACAGAACACTTGATTAAAGCTGCATTGTAGTACTGTCTACAGTACTGTGCCTGGGTTCTTTCAAAACCATGAGCTTTGTATGTAGTTGTGTGTAATGTATTCAAGGTCTGTTGCTCACAACAGGAGCTTTGACATACCGAGGACAAATAGGTAAACAGCTCACCTGAACAGTAAAACTATTTTTTTCTTAAGATGTTTTCCTTTAATAAAATAAATAACTCCCCCACAAAAGTAAACTGGCATAATTTTCAAGTTGGCATGAGGTTGTGATTGGAAGTTTTATCATGGAAAGAACAGACCAGGTTTGGGTTTCAGGGCTGAGGTGCAGCAAAACATTTTTTTTTTTTTTAGGGGAAATTTATAGTAGATCTTGAAGTCTTTCAAATTCATTTACAGCAAATCATGAAATTACCTATCAACGGAGCATGCCATTACCAGCTTTTATGTTACAGCTCATTTTTACACAGGTACGTGAACAATTGTTCATTAAACTCAGCCAGTTACATAGGTCGATACTTATTTAGATTCTGAAGAACTTCTAATAATACTGAAGCCTCAGTGGCTCTTCTGCTGTCTTTGTGCATAGAGAAATATTTTGCTCTTCATCTTTTCTGCTTTTTGGTAAACCGTACTGGCTTGTCCAGTTTTCTTTGTCTTTTACACTGAAGCAATTAAAATGTAGAGATAAGCACTCAACACTCGCAGGCAAAGCTTCTAAAGAAATTAAAGCTTTTGAAATAATTGGCAGTGCCTCTCCATTTTGACAGCATTGTGACTTGAAGATGACATACCATCTTTTAGGTTTAACAAAAAAGCAAATGTCTTCATGTCAGAGATTGTGTATATCACTGTTCAGTTGGGAACAAGAATTTGACAGCACCATTCACTGTCAAAAAGGTTGGAGGCTGTAGCAGAAATCTTGACAGATTCATAAACTTTTTGCAGTGTCAACAAGATGAAATACAGCTATTCAAAACAGCGCAATTTCTACTTATTAAGCCAAAGAGTCTCTCCTGCTAAAGGCAGTGTAATTCATATTTTTTTTAACATGATGAAGAGGTGTACTAAGAGCTTTATATTTTCATACAAGTTTGGTCCTGTCAAAAGAAAATATTACTCATGGTTATTGTGACTTGGTGGTAGCTTATGTCCCGCTTTTATTCTGTGGGCCACAAACATCACAGGATTCCAACGAAGCTGATATAATTGTGAGTTTTTGTCTTATCAAACAGCACAACAGTTAAAATATTTGAACATTTGAGAAACTGGATTTCAAAATGAACAACTGTGGCTTTTTGTTGCTTGTAACTTGTTTTGACAAATGTAATTTTCTGTCAACAACATACTTGTTTAAATCAGCCTTCCTATTTTGGAAGATCTACTTTGTGCTTGCTTCTGAGTAGATGAAGTGTATCCATGTGGTTAGAAATAGAAGCATTTTGTTCCTTCTTGCTAGGGATGTTACTTAAAAATTTTCCTAGCCAGAGCAAGAACTGGGCCATAACCAAATTAATATTGCTCTTGACTTGTGTGAGGGAATACACTGCTGCTTCAGGAAAAGCACGGTCTGTCTCCATTATAAAATTCAGTCTGTCTTCTGAGAGAATAAGTAGTTAGTAGGTCTCCAACTTGCTTCTCCATGTAGTCAGACTGAATCTATTTCCAAAGATTTTAGTCTTTACATAACTCCATAGGATAAATGTAAATTGGCTGGAGAGAATTTTGGTTTTTCATGTCAGTTTAGCAATAATGAGACTTGGAAGAAGCAGTTTAACACACGTTACCATGTGTTTTTGCAGTTTGGTTTCATGCTGTTCTAACCTTTGCCTCTTTTTAGATGCTTTTTCTATGCTTGACCTCATTTCTTCATTGGCCCACTTCCCTTAAAAATGTTTCTGATTCCGGTCCTAAAGTACCTGAAAGCTGTGCAGCCACAGCCCCAGGGCATCTTCTGACAGCAGGCTTCAACAGAGCACACGGGTTTTAGTTCCTGTGCAGGGATTTCCTTCCCATGGTAATCCAGATGTTAGGGAAGTGCTGACCCTGCGGTGGGGTCGGGGTGCAGGCAGTGGGCCCGCTAGATCTGCACCTCTTCCCTTCCCCATATCAGCACAGTGTTTTGCAACCATCGCTGCAGTCTGAAGTACGGTGCCCTTCACCACCCTGGTCCCCAGGCACTGGAGCCTGCTGGCTGCATAGCAGCCGGAGCCCTGGAAGCATGGCCTGTCGTGGCCTTGTTTTCCTCAGAAGAAAACCCAAGCATGCCAGGAGGAGGATGTGGGCCAGATCTCCTCCTTTGCGGGTGAAATACAGGCACAGGATCCACGAGATGGTCTTAATTGAGCTTTCGAGGCAATGTCAGTACCACCCAGCTACTACACAGGAAACAAAACAAAAATCCCTATGGAAAGCTGGGGAGAATGCTGATAATATTTTTCCCCAGAAATTAATTCTGATTCTGCAGAGATAATAAACTCAAAAATAGTTTGAGACATTCTTATACTGCAAACCTAAAGTAATATCCAGTCTAAATCACTGGATGGTTTCATGAAGGTTGAGTTTAGAAATCATTGACATGTAGGATTAGGTTGTAGAGATTTAAAAAACCATCTATGTTGCATATCACCGCTACTGCAATTGCAAAATGAAGTTTGGATGTGCTCAGCATAGCTTGTCATTTGCATGTGCCAGCATCCCATCTGTCTTAGCTGTTTCTGTAAGTGACTAATTGATCAAAACACTATGCTTCCAGCCTGACCTTGAAGCACGCAGGATCCTTACTCCATCTATGTCTCAGTGTGATGTGTATGGTGTGTGCAAGGTACATGTGCATGTGATGGTTTATGCCTACATTATGCGCACTGCAACAGAATTTGCTACTAGGTCTTCTGGAGGTGGAGAGGCAGAGCTGCTTTCTTTAGAAGAAAAAAAGATTTTTTAATGGTTGTAAAATAACTTTGGAAATATGAACCCCTCCAGACTGATGGAGAAGATCCACAGGGACTATGTGGCTCTGAGAGGCAAATTGCCATTTGTTTCACTCAGGGCCCTGTGGGGTCAACGCTTCAGCACCCAGAGAATTATCTCTTCCAGATTGTCACAAAATTCATTGTTTTGATGGTGAATCATGATTTCACTATAGTGTAATTTGATAAGCCAGCTTGTAGTTGCTCCTTGCCTCCTTAGTTTTGCTGCAGAGCTAAGGCTGGCTTCCTGCCTGCCCCAGTGGTATTTAGGGGAGGTCTTGGTGGGTGCCTGTAGCAGCAGCTTCAACTCAGGTGAGAGCAGCCTAGCAGCCAGGCCTGGGATGGCAAAGAGGTACATCACTGAAGCTGCGTGCACTGCCTGGCTCTTTTCCCAGCTATTAGTGTAGGGGAAAGAAACAAGATCTGGGAAGTAGAGCCAAGACCCCTGAAAAATATGGTGAGACCTCTTCCCCCTCAAAATCACAAGCATGCTTGAAGTAAAACTATGTAAGCAATTACAAATTTCACACCAAAAAATCTTTTCAGCTATGTGCTTCAGTGGAATTTGGTTTTGTTCTGTGTACGTGAAGTGTGGCTATATAGACATGCACATATGTGCGTATGTATATATATATACACACAGATATGCACACACTATAGTTTACTTGTATGCACTTACATACTTAAATATATATATAGTGTGTATGTATGTATATATACATGTATGTATATATATATCCATACATATATATATGTATGTAAGTATACTGCAAAACTGCTTAAACCTGCTGGGGTGATAAAGTGAGTATAAGTCTTCCAGGCAGCAGCCTGGCAGGTAGGCTTTTAGCTGTCCTGCAGTGGTCTGCTCTCAGCCTGTGTTTCTAATCAATGTTGAAAAAGTCTTGTATTTGCTGTTAGAATGGTCATGCTTTTAAATCTGAAAGATTCATAGATTAAAAAAAAGTTATTAAGCCCCGACTTTTATCTGTGAAGGAATAAGTGGTGTGTAGTTGATTAACATAAAAACACATGAAGTCAGGCTAGCAGGAATTGACGTGTGTGGTGCTCGTTAGTATTAACAAAAATAGTTTTGTGTTCAGACTTCACACTCACAAGGAGTTGAACTTCTGTGTGTATTCTGTTAGAGAGCTCGCTGCAGCTGTTCTGAGCACGTAGCTGGCCTGAACTCAGTATTTTGGGATATTCTACATACCTAAAGTTGTTTTTAATAGATGTTTTCATTGCTCAGTAGTGTTGCAGTGTGTTCTTTAATGATGTGCTGAAGCCAGATTGTGTCATGCTATTGTGTATGTTTATAATATTTTAATTTTTTTCTGATTTATCCAACAGGGTGGGCTGAGTGCCCAAGCTTTTGTTCGTATTGAGATAGAAGACATTAACGATAATCAACCTGTTTTTGAGCAAGCCATCTATGTGACAAGCATCAGCAGTCACACACAACCAGGAACAGAGATCATCAATGTTGTTGCCACAGACAGAGATTCAGGAGTATATGGAGTGGTCACATACGAACTGGTCCCAGGAGAATTTTCTTCTCTTTTCACAGTGGACTCTACTACAGGTACTGTGCATGATTCAGAAAGGCTACAATTATACATGTATCTTTTCTTTGAAGATGTGGGGTATTTTTTGGTTTTGTTTTGTTTTCATCTGGAATCTTGTCGTACAGCTGGGACTTAAATTCTGCTGAAAAGTAATTGTAGAGGAGGATGGAGGATTTAGGTTTAACGTGAAGCCTTTGTATTCACTGCAATAAACAAGAAAATGGGAAACAGTACATGCCAGTACAATACAGGACAAGCAGTTATGTCACTTCTCCAATGTTTTCAGACAGAAATCCATTCATCGTTATAAGAAATAAGTACTTTATACAATAATATCTGAATTCCTCAATTTTTTAGGTTCCTCCTTGAGGAGCAATCAAAGACCTTTCAAGATGCTTCTCCTTTCATCTTTCCATTTCCTAATCTTTCCGCATGTTGCGCTAGAGTACTGTTGTGTTTTAGCCCCGGTAGGCAGCTCAGTGCCACACAGCCGCTCACTCACTCTCCCCAGGTGGGATGGGGAGAGAATCAGAAAGGTAAAAGTGCCAGAACTCATGGGTTGAGATAAAGACAGTTTACTAGGTAAAGCAAAAGCAGTGCGCACAAGCAAAGCAAAACAAGGAATTCTTTCGCTCCTTCCCGTGGGCAGGCAGGTGTTCAGCCACTGCCAGGAAAGCAGGGCTCATCACACGTAATGGTTTCTTGGGAGGACAAACGCCATCACTCCCAACGTCCCCCCCTTCCTCCTTCTTTACCCCAGCTTTTATGGCTGAGCATGACATCATATGGTGTGGAATATCTCTTTGGTCAGTCTGGGTCACCTGCCCTGGCCGTGTCCCCTCCCAGCTCCTTGTGCACCCCCAGCCTCCTCGCTGGCAGGGCAGCACAAGAAGCAAAAAAGTCCTTGGCTCTATGTTACTACTGCTCTGCAACAACCAAAAACATCACCACTATTTTCGTCAAAAATCCAAAACACAGCACTGTGTGAGCTTCTACGAAGAAAATTAACTCTGTCCCAGCCAAAACCATGACAAGTACATCTCCCATTCTGCTCACAGTCTTAAAATATCCTGCAGCCTCCCTGTTTGACTCAGTGATTAGCTTCAGAAGTGTCTTTTTCTGCCTTTTATTTTCTGATATGAACCTTCCACCTTCTGGTTCCTGGAGAGAGGTTCAATGAAAGTGTGACAATGAAGGCAAGAAAACAATTTTGGCAAACACAAATCTGGATGAATCTTTTCTAAGACAGTTTGGACCTGGCAGATTGAATTGCTTTTCCCATGGCCACAAAGCAGCCCATATAGTCTGCTTTCTAATCTTAAAATAATTATCAATGTCAGCTGGAAAGAACATGAGCTGCATATCCATGAATGCCCATGGTATCTTTCAGAGAGTTTTAACTAAGCTGCAGCTGCCAGTTTACTTGAGAGCCAGCCCTTGCACACTGCTACGAATGTATCCTGATCAAAAGTTTTGCTTGCTGATGATCTTGGCAAAGGGGATTATTTCATATTTTTAAAGAATTTTGGGGGCTGTGTGTATTGTATGCATATATTAGCTGTTTGGCATGTGAACCACTGTAAGTCTCTGTTCTTTCAAAATGGTGCCTGTTTTCACTTTCTTGTACAGTCTTCCAAATATTCTGATGATCAGAAGAATCAAATCTTCTTAGGAAGTTGGCCTGGTTGTCTTGGCTATTTCATAATTTACTTTAACTGTGGACTTCAACTGCCTGTCAAATCAGATTCTCTAGAGCATAACTGATGCCAAAAATATGTAGGTCAATCAATAATTAGGGAGCTGGATCTCCACAGGCATTTAACTGGTAATTTTAAAACTGTACCGGTAGGCTTGTCAGAGAGCCCCTGTGGATTACACCAGAAGAACTGGCTCTGCAGCAGTCCTTTCTTCTGAAAGGGTTCTTCCTCAGATTGTGACCTTTTGGCCCTTTTTTCTAGCTTTGGCACTTTGTATAGGACAAATGTCATCCTTAATCATGAAGACTATATAAGATACTGTTATCTTGTGGATCTATCATAGCGTTTTATCAAAGGCAGACCAAATTCACGGTGAAGTAGCTTGAGGTCATTATTACTGACATTTCGTGATGAGAAAAGCATTTAGGTTAGAGACACTGTTACCAACATTGTAGTGCTTGGAATCTGATTGCACTTAATCAGATCTCCTGGTTAATTCAAGAGGTCAGGCAGTGTTTTGTTTTCACTTATTAATATTAATGGTGTGTGTCTTTTTCTGAGGAATACATGTTTTCTGTTTATGTTCCTTGTATACCTACAACCATGCTTAGGGTTAATCACTGGCAAGTAGAATTATTTTTATACTGTTGGCAATATTTAAAATAAGCATAAAAATTGCCAATTTGCTACCCAGAAGTTCTGCAATCTTTGTTGGTTAAATAGCTGTAACAGCTGTTCGGTATTCAGAGGAAGATGAAAAAGTGGCTCATGTTATGGCACAGAGATTTGAGTTCTTCCTCTTCACTTCTTGTTAGGACAGTGACTTTTTCCATTTTTTGTCTTGCTAAAGCAGTCTTCATAGACTCCTACATATGTCCCAGTTTAGATGTATCTCTCTGAAGGTTGTGTGAGGGACTTTATCTGGTTATGTGGGCTGCATTTTGTGCACAGCGGGTGACAGACAAATATGACTAGAACAGAAGTTCTTCAGGAGATAGATCGCCAGACCTATAAGCCAAATACGATATTATTACAGCTTTGGTCCTAGGCTTTCTGATCTTTCTTGTGGATGTGCAATCTGTTACTGATGTATTCTGCGGTTTTTCCAATTTGTGATGTGGCAAATTCTGTTTTATCTGCTTTTTTCACTGTTGGAGGACCCAAAAGGAGGCACAAAGTGTTACATGTGTAAGTGGACAGAGATATTTTCAGTAATATGAGATGTAAATTAGTTACTAGCTAATAGTTTGTCACATTACACCATGATACGTGAAAATCATATGCAAGATGGCGCTGTTCTCCACAGTGTAGGTAATGGCATCTAGGTTGTGCATTTGAAAAATGTATCTCATTTTAGCGTTCTTCAGTGAAGTTTTCAGGGTGCTGCACTTAGAATATTCACTAAAGATGCACTTTTTTCCAAAATCCCTTTTCGTTTTTGGAAGAGAAAGGGGTAAATTAAGAAAATAAAAACTGTAGCTGGAATTCTTCACTTCTATGGCTTGCTTCTGGCAATCACTTTGTTAAAGCAATTATATGGATGTATCAAGAAAGCCTTCAGCTTTGCATAGTGAACTGTGTTCACGATAGAGGTATCATGCCAGCTGGTAAACTGCTGACTATGTAATAAATCAATAGTGCTTTTGATACATAGAGATTGAGGTTGAGTCGCATCCAAGCTGCTTGAAGGGATTCCATCTTTTGTTTCAAGCACTATGACGTGGATTTCATATACAGATAAATGCAGTGGGAGTGGGAAGGAAGAGCCTTTCATTGGGCAGATAGATATTCAATTAAAAGGTTCTTTGAATTCTAAACAAGTCTTTATTAGTGGTATTTGTTTGCTATTTTAGCTTTTAGATACTCTATTGTTTGTGGTACACTCTTACACTCTTGTAAATAACATTTATTGCATTTTCCTTTGAGAAAAAAATTGAAGTGAAGTATTTTTCACTTGATTAATGATACTGTCCACAAGAAAAACCACTTTAAGAAGTGTTTAACTAGAAAAATATATGGATAGGGAACTGTAAACTGGTTCCTCTGCTAGTTCGTGACTCTTACCGTTTGTTTCTAGTATTGGTGTAAACAACATCTTGGCTTCATTATGTTTCCTTTCGTAGATATCTGATCTTTGCATGATCTATAAACAGCATTTGTGAACTGATTAGAACAGAGCAAGCTGAAGAGCTCTTCTGGCTAAGAAACTGAGCTACGCTTGTTTATTTTCCTTGTCATTACCTAACAAGCTATCTGACAGACAGTGTATTTATAGTTAGGGCTGAGCAGGTAATTAAAAATGTAAGTCACAGGATACAATCAGAATTGTGGCAGAAAACCTATGCAGTGCTTAACTTTAAGACTTCGGGATTAACAATTGAATTTACAAACTTTCATTATGTTACAAGCATTAGTGTTTTCTTTCACCCAAGGGCATAAAATTCATTTTTCCATTAACCTCAGTGCTTCTTGAGAGCTAGATAAAAGATGATTATCATCTCACTGTAGTCCTAGTTCAAGGAAGGTGTTTCAAGTCAACAAAATTAATAATAGTTTTTGAAAATTATTTTGGGCCAGTTTCACTTCATCGTGGCAATCTTCAGATAAACGGTCTGTTCATATTTGTAGAACAACTCCCCTAGCTGTTCATTGTGTACGGAGAAAACTTTGTCATGAAGGTTAAGTAAAAGGCAGAAGCCATCAGTTTTATGTTCATTTGAAGGTATTCATGATTTAAACCTAGTATGAAAAGGATTTAGGAGAGGTAGCATTCACACAGTCGACATTATAGTAATATAAGCGTGTAACTTAGCTTCTCTGTTTTTCTTTTGACTATGTAAGACATTTAGGCTCTTGTTTCTGTGAATGCTGCCTTTGTTAGATGCCTAAAACAGAGGCTATGACTGTCCTTCTTGTATATTACCAAGATTGTATCTGTGAGGAATTTAGAGATCTCTCCACTGACTTGAAGATACTTGGATCAGGCCTTTGTCGTGGTACCGTATGTTACTTATTTAAGCAAAAAAAAAAAGTATTGAGTACAACAGTCAAGCCTTTATATGCGCTGGTCAGTAGTTTAGCGTTAAAAATTCTTCTCAGCTCAAAGTACAGCTTCTGCAAAATAACTATTATTTTGAGGAAATTTTAACTTGCATTATTTTAATAATAGCGTAGGGCATCATGTGACTGAAATGTCCTGAAAGAGAAGTACGGCAATCTAGGGGCCTAGTACATTGGAGAGGAATAAAAGAAGGTGGCACCTGAAGGACAAGCAGGTTTAAAAATGTAACAATTACTAACTTAATCAGCCAAAAGGCAGATTTACGTCCACTATCTTGTCTCTTTAACAGTGCCTGGTAATGGAAGCAAGAGGAGGGGTTATGAATAGAACTTGTACCAGTGGAAGGACCATTCTGCACGTTTTCCTTGTTTTGGCAGTGTGCAATTTGGTGCTGTACTACTTCCATTACTGTACTATGACACCATATGTAAATGCAATTTAATGTCAAACTGAGCTAAAATAAGCTTCTTGATTTGGTTCAGAGTACCAGAATAGATTCATTCCAGTTAAGAATGTTGACAAGTTTTGTTTTATTGAAGAAAATGGAAATGCTGTTGTTTGAGAATTGCATCTTGGGAGATTTTCATTGTGTGAAAAAGTTTTTTGTTTGATTTTTATTACAATACAGGTTGAGAATAAAAGTTAAAATACCAAAATTTCTTCATTTTGGAGGGACTGGAAACAAAACAAAAAACCAACAAATCTGCCTAACTCCGTGTATTACAGTGTTTAATATATAGCAGATTGTAATATGCATCAAAATAAAATGAGAATACATCCTTTTTAAAGAAAACAAGGCTGTTTTTATGATGATTAATGATGTTTTCTTATAGTATTGTAGGAAAAAATAGTTTATTTTTAAACTACTCTTGGCATTTTCATACAGCATATTGTACATTTGCTAAACATATGAAGTTCTCATAAATAACATTTAAAATTAGGAGTGTTTTTATTTTGGAACATTTTGAGACCACATTCTTTAACTGCAGTTTCTTCAATTACTGTTTTTCTGATCTTTCATATGAAATTGATATCATTCAGAATTCCTCTAATTTGCAGCATATATCTGAGACATTGAATTAGTTCACTAGGTTTTCAACTTTGAAGAATTTTATTCATATTAAGACACAAAGGAAGAAGTAGAGGTCTCAGCTGAATAATTTGTGGACATTTACCTTTGTCACAGAGATGTCATCTGTTGAGTAATATGACATGAACACAGGAAATAGTATACTCTCCTTGAAGCATACAAAATTTGCTATACTAAGTATGAAAGTGCAGATTTTGGCCCTGAAAGAAAGCTCTGTAGCAGGACAGCATGAAAAAAAATACATAATGCCAGCTCTTCATGTATGTAGCTCTTTTTTCCTTTATGAATAATATTCAATAGAATCAACCATGTACAAAGAAAAATTCCTGCTTGGTATGTGCCAAAAACTCAACAATGCAATAGCAGCAACATGTGTACTTGAGATTCATTGTGCACGATACAATGCAAAGTATTTATTAAAAATAAATAAATAAATGCTCTAGCTCACCCACCTTTCTTGTAATTCGGTCAATGTCAGATCTTGGAAACAAGAATCCACCAGATGAGACAAAGGATGAGCTGCTATGGCAATGCACTGCCACAGCTCTTGGTCTACAAGAGGCAGGTGATGTGGGCTGGTAACAGAAAAAATGGAGAAGAGGAAGATTATACTCAAACTTCAGATTTTGGAGGAGAGGAGTAATGCAAGGTTTGTATAGTTAAGTTCAGGCAATCAACACATTTCTTTAACAGAGATTGTATAGGTCTCAAGTACAGAATATTAAGAAACCATCAGTTACTGCTGGCACTGAACATGTTATGTTCTTACTTCCTCTTCCACTTCAGTAGAACAAGGTACTGGTGGTATTGTCTTTCTCATCAGCAGCTACGGATGGATGGGGCTTGCACCTCATTGCCCCTTTCCTGAGGCTGCCCAGTGTTTAGTTTTCAGGGAGGTGGTAGTCTTGGAGCTTTGCGGTTGGTTTCTATGGGAAAGCGAAGGCTCTCCTTCATGTTCCCAGTTATCTTAAGGAAAAGAAGAAAGCACCAAGTCACACAAAGAGCAAATAGGCTTGGCAAAATGCTTTCACGCTGCTAGACTATTAAAATGAACATAGTAAGGGAGCGTATCTAGTAGAAAATCAGTTTGAGGATTAAGATGAGTATCTGGAATGTTTTGTAATGCTCTTAATACAAGATCAGCAACTATATCTTATTGGGCTTGTATGCTTCAGTTGGGGTCTGTGCTGGAAATGTGCATCTTTTTGTACCGTGCCTTCAAGGAAGTATTATCTCTGGTAACCATGGCAGTGGAATTTTGTTACTAGGTTGTGCATTGAGCTGGCTTTGAGTCTGCAAGCTGGCAGCTTGATCGAAAAGGTCCTTGACTAAGATGTGTTTGGAAAACTTCAATAAGCTAAGCAGCTGAAAGTGCTGTGGTGGGGGTGGTGTGGCGGTGCTGGAGCTGATTGCTTGGGGAAGGCTCTGCCTTTGTCTTTGAAAATGCAGCAGTTCATTGGGCAAGAGTCCAGCCCACTTCATTGTTACGTGCTTTTCTTTTTTTGTTTGTTTTTAAACTCAAGTCTCATGTGGAAGTGTTACCTGCCTGCAAAGAGAATGAGCATACTCTGAATTGCTATCATGTTAGATTAAAGAAAGCAAAACAAGGCAGAATGAAAGGAAATCTCCATGCAACAGCAAATTAGATCTCTTCAGTTATATGGGGCTTTATTGACAAATTGGAATTTTTTTTACTGTTAAGGAAGAATTATTTAAACATGATAACATAATATAGAGAAAGCTATGTCAATGTAATACTTGGTTTTTCTGTGTTCAGTTTAGTTTTGGTATCCTATGGTGAGTCATAGAAGCCTTGTTGTACTAACATTAGCATTGTACTGAACCCAGTCCAGTCCTGTGAGGTTTATAGCACGTTGAAATTGTGAGACAGTAATGAATTAACATGACAAGCAGCCAGTTCAGCATGTCCAGGTTTTTTTTAATATGTAGAAAATGAATTTTGAGGAGCTGAATATTTGATTTGTCAGTTTTCTGAAGAATATACAGCAAATATGCATGTGGGAATTTTTATTTATTTATTTATTTTTATGTTGAAATTTAACATGGGAGGAAGAGGATCAAGCAAAATGTTTTATTTGACTTGAATGTCAAAAAGAAAGGAAATGAAACAGTAGCTTCACGAAGTAGGTGATGAACTGTGATCCCTAATAGTTTAATGATTGATGTGGTCACCAGTAAGACCTACTGCAGCTCTTCCTTTGCTTTGAGCACCACTGGACCCATTTGCCTTCTGGTAGGTGTTGCAGTCACCTGAATAAAACTGGAGCCATAGGGCTTTATTTCTCTTAATATTTCTTTAAGCGTTTCAGGCAGAGTGGAGCAGCTTCCCTGCTCACATTAGCTGCGTGTGCTGATGGCTTCATAGCTAAAGCCCTGGTGTTTCTTGCTAATGGGGAGTGCAGGGCCAGTCTGTTGCCTTGTAACGTGTTCGGAGTGCTACAGCCTGGCTTGCAGCTGCTGGGGGCACGGTCAGCTTGCTTGGCTTGCTCTGTGTTGGGAGCCTGTTAAATGAAATGCTCCATTTAGAACCAATTTCAGGGTTTAGAAAGCTCTGAATGGGTCTGATCCAGCTTATTTGAGACCTTTCTTTGATACGCTCTTAGTCTTGCCTACGTTTTCCTTAGGGATTCCACCATCTCTCATGAAATCAATAGGCAACCAAACTTTTCTAATAAAAAAGCATAAATTGGTAGACCAGTGCTCTCAAGAATTTGCCTTTGTTAAACTCAGTTTCTCGAAATCATTGGAGGCGATCTCTTTTTTTAAAAGTATTATGAATTTTGTCTCTCTGCAATTTTCCATGGGATTAATGAGCATTGTTTTAACGTTTTCTAGCACCTGAGGACTTTTTACAGAGGATGCTTTATAAGAATCTGCTAGAGAGGGGACACTGTCTAAAGCATTCCCAGTGCAGGGGGATGAGGCTTCTATAAATAACAAATGTAGATATGTGACTGATATAACTTGAGTCAGTTTATTTACTATGGAAGCATTAAAATACTGAATACTTATAAACTTGAAATAGCCCTCTTATTCATCAAAATCCCAAACAGTATGTGTGTCATGAAGATTAAGCTTTTAAAAATAATTTCCTATAAGCTGAAGCTGTGTGTATTGATGCGGGTAGACTGTAAATACCACCGTAATTCTTCATTTATTCTTTACTTTTCCCTGACAGTTATTAAACCAGTTCTTCAAAGAGTGCATTTTGCAGTATGTTGTTATGATTACCATGAAGACTGCAGCTTCACTTTAAAAAAAAAAAAAAAAGGTGCATTTTGAATACAGGTAGATTACTAAAACTGGAATCTAAATGTGATGCTAAGATTAGAGGATAGGCAATGAGTCAGATAAATAGAAATGTCAAACACTCTTGTTCTCCCTAGAACAGCGCTGTTTTTAATGTTAATGCAAAGTCTGCCACCTAACTGTATTTGCCTCTCCAAGGCAAATTTTCTAACACAATTCTTTGCCAAATGTAAATAATAATAAAAAAAAAAGCTGTACATGCATCACTGTACCAAGAAGTTAGCGTGCCAGTTTGGGCGAGACATACTCCCAACAGGTCAGTGGGTCAGCACTGACCTACGTGGTATTAAACAGCAGGTTCAGCGGCCAGCTTTGAAGGTGAATTGGGGTGACGAACTATACATACCTTTTTGCCATCTGCTTGCTGTCTGAGCTGCATAAGTCTATGTCCCATCCTAGGATATTTGCTGAAGAAATACTGCCATCATCTACAGTTGTTAGGGCATTCAGTTTCATGGTCTTAGAGAACATTATTGGTAGTTGTTGACTTTATTCCTCTTCCTGTGTGCTGAAGTCGCTTTTTTTATTCCATGAACAACGAGAAAAAATAGAAGCTGATTAAATGAGTACACATTTCTATGTGATCCAGACTTTGTTGTTGAAGTTAGTGTGTCCTCATTTATGTCTTTGCCTTTTCAGTGCTTGACTGTTGAAAAATGTTTTGTTTCCCTACTAATGGCTATAAACGTAGAGGTGTTTTTTGTTTTGATTACTTGAAGACCGTATGGAAAAACAGCTACATTTTCAAAGTGGTCAGCTGGAGGCTTACGTGGAAATCCTTTTGGGATAACCAGCAGTATTTCCGCTATACAGAATGTGCCTTTCGTGAGTGAGCATACTTTGCTGATCTATGCTGCTGTAATGTTAGGGTTGAACTTATGATCACAGACAAGATCAAGAGTGTATTTTAACAGAATCATTATACGTGGGCCCTGTTCTCCTGCCTTGAACCCTTGAGAAAGAGCACATAGCAGCAAACCAACCTGGGGAAGCAGAATACATCTCAACAAAAATAAGAGCAGCAAAATCAAACCCATGAGGCATTTTGACATTGCCAGAGAATGGTAGGTGCCACAGAGTCCTGTCTTTCACTACTGCATTTGCACATTCTGGGCAAACATTAGCTTTGTTTCACCTGTTGTTGTGTATAGGCACAAAGTGGAGAAGAGCAACTTCTTGGAAGTGCCCTAGCACATATGATGAGTGAGGAAGGGTGAAGCAGGTCAAAGAGTTGGCAGCCGTGATTTTGCCCTTCATTAGTACTGCCTCTCACAGTAGTACATTGAATCCCCAGATTGTTGTAACAATTTACACTAGACAGTAAGCACAGATTGTTCTGCAGCAAAATGTCTTTAACTCCCAATGTGGCTGTGGTGAGCTAACGTGCCCTGGAGCAAAGCTTTTCCCAAACTAGACCTTCTAGTAGCAGTTACTAACATGCAACCAGCATGCAGCTCTATCTAAAATGTGTATACAAACCATTATAGGCATTTTCTGGGTCATGTTCATGATTTATAAAGGTTTCAATCTACAGTCAATTACACCCATGAAGATCTATGCAAGAACACAGGATTGCAAAGGTGTAAGTGAGGCTGGATGATGATATTTCATCTGGAATTTAATTATATAATTGCTCACCTGTGAGCCAGAATTGATTCCGGCACAGTCTCCTGCAGAATGAGGAATTACCAGAGGTAAAATTTTCAAGGCAGTGCAGTAATATAAACAATAAATTTAAAAAGTGGGAATTCAAGGTTATTAAAGGCAGCAAATAAGACTATCCATATATACAGGAAGCCAAGTCGTAAGGCAGAAGGTGGCACTTTTCACGCGGTGACTTCTTCAGTAGAGCCATGCTTCTTTCTGTGTGGTCCTGTGCTGGGAGCTGTGGTCTCAGCAAGGCGTTCTTTGCAGAGGAGCTATCTAACCGCCGCATCGTTCCCTTTCCATCCTTAGCCTTTCCGGAAACTGTTCTTCATAATGGAAGAATATACTCTGTACCATAGCAACCCAGTTACCTTTTAAGCTCTCTGAAGCCACAGATTCCAGGCTGCAAATGACTGTGGTAATAGTCATTTAATAGTCAGTAATAATAAGCCACTGTCTTAATTACAGAACAGGAAAGAAGGGAAAGTTGTGACTCATCTTCAGTCTGTTAGTTAGTGGAGGTGTACCTGTAGAATTTCTCACACCCCGTGTGACTTATGCAGCTGGTTCCTGCCTTGTGCATCTTATGGTTAACCCTGTGTGCAAAGAAGCCTTTGCAATGTAGCGCCAGGGAAACCCCCCACCGTGCTTCTGCAGATCAAATGCACTTAGCCAGCCTGCTCTGTGATATGCTGGCAGCTGTTTTTGACCCAAGCAGTCGTGACTGTCCATTTTAGCCACAGTCTGTGGGTTTTTACCTATGTAGAAAGCAGAATCCCAAATGCTTACTTCTGCAGCTTCTTTCCTGTTAAACAGTCATCATAGAGCTTAACGTGGCATGTTCCCCAGCATATGACAGAGCTGTCTCAAATGTCTGAATAGGTTATAATCCATATCACCAGACTGAAAGCTAATCTCCAGTCATACAAATACTGGAAGAAACAGAATGTATGTAATTAAAACCCAAACCAGGTTACAAAATCTCCAACATATTACAGTTTTGAGGCTGGAAGGAACCATCAGGAAGACATATGCTTTTTGCTTGGAGTCTGCCACTTTTCTTAGTGCATCCCTGCAAGAGAGGACTGAGTTGGTGAGATATACTTGCCTCTTCCTTCTTTAGGGCACAGCAAAAGCACAGAGAGGGATCAAAAAAACCATTTTCTTTTCTGACTCCTTTCTTTAGCTGAACTGGTATGGACTATGCTTTAATCTATGTTTTGTCTAGGTCAGCAGAGAAGTAATTTTGATTCTGAAATATTTCTGTTCCACAAAGTCATCAGAGTTCTAGGAGTGAAGCAGTTTTTGTTCCACCCTTTGCTAAGGGATGTTCTGATTCACTATTTATTGCTTTTCAAGTAAGAATTTCAACATGATGCTTTTCTGTAGAAGTTTTCCCACTCTTCACATACATCTTGAAGTATCCAACAAGATATTTTTGGCCTTTTCAATAGAAAAATACCCAATAGTGAATTGGTCAAGTTAGTAAAATACAGTCCATTTTTATGATTTCATTTAATTTGACAGCAACAATGTTTAAAATCTATACTTCTATGTTTAACCTGCGGGAAAAAAAGGTTAAAAACCTTTTTCCTTCAAGCTACAGTTGCTCAGATTACCTCAGGAAATGCCAAAAGTTTATGTCCCTGGAATACTACTTTGTTAAGCTAACTAATCGTAAAACCCAGTCATCAGAAGACTAAAAAAAAGCCAAAATAAGGTTGATTCTTGGAATTGCACTAGTTATTGGCATAGGAACTAGATCAGCAATGAATTCTGAATTCATCTGTATCTTTGAATTTTTGCTGTGGTTTGTCACACTGGAGTAAATGTCCTTTGTTGTTAGTGGAAAGCATTCTTCCTTAGTCATGAAGACCTTTGGAATGCGTTTTAAGCATGTCAAGACACAGTTTGTTATTATAATGTCCTGGCAATATAATTGGAAAGTATACTGCGTGCACATTTGAATATTTATAAGGATTTTATGTATTTTCCATTATTCTGCTTAAAAGTGCATTGTAGCAAATTAATGTTGTGGCTTCACACTAAATTTTCAGAAGTATATTCTAGTTTAATGATGCACTGATTATCCTAAGGCCGTGTGGGTTGCTTCTAATTTTTACGTTGTCTGACAAATAGGACTACTCAGTGACCAACTTGAATGCCAAACATCATCCCTGCTAAACCTGTCTTGAGAGCCAGGAAGTTACAAAGGCAGCTCAAAGCTTAAAAGTTTGGTTTTACTGAGCTGCTAGAGGCTTTGTGGCTTCATCAGCTTCTACAAGAAGCATAGGCATCTTCTTAAAAACATATCCATTGGTATGTAGAAAGTTGTCCCTGTTGGTTGAAGCCCTTGAATTTGCTGCAACCTCCCTACTTAGAAGCTCACTGCTATTTTTGCATTTAGTGTACGTTTAATAACAACTCAGTCATTGCTAAGAAGAATTTTCTTGCATTTGGTCACATCTCACCTTCATTTTCATGTTCAAAACCTTACTTTGCAAATTCCTGTTCATGTGTTGGGAAATCTCTGATTGTCTGTCAGAGTCTTTGAATATTGAGGGATTTTTGTCCTCACTTCAAAACAGGTGGAAGTGTTTTTCCTTCTGCTTGGTGATAGAGAAGATGCTGGAAAGCATCTGCCAAAACAATGTTAATGCTGTCTAGGACATGATTACATTTTTTTTCATTCCATCTTTTACCTGGCAGAAAGCACCTGGTCTTTTTCGACCATGTACCTCACGTTCTAGTTTAGTATACAGTTTAATGAAGTAATAAACATGCTGTGATCTGCTGTATTGCCCTATGATTTAGTGTGCTGCCCTAAATTTTTAATTATTTATGCTCACTTCATCTACAACAGAGATTTCAGAGTGATCTAAGGGTTAATGATTTACTCAGTGTTTTTGTATCTTCATTTATAAATACTTAATTTGCTTGTGAAGGACAGTGATTAAGTGTCTGTCATGAAACAATTAGTATCAGTTTTGGATAATTGTGGTGAACCTTTATGAACATCGCATAGAGAGCTACATTTTGGATGTAATTCTCACTACTGAGACTGATGTGTTCACTCAAAGCTTTCTTTGAAGTTTAGACAAGCTTTTTACTGTAGAAGTTGGGACAGGATTGCTGCCATGTGCGTTCTTTCTATCCATACTACCACCTTAGGTAATAGTAGATGCTAATGTAGATGTGGGTTTCTGTAGTAATATACAGAATAATTGAAAATTGGGCATAATTATCCCATATTACTGAAGACTTATTTTAGCAGTCAGAAGAGAATGTATTTGAACACAAGCTAGTCTGATACATCAGAGTTAAAGGATGAAAATGTATTTATCTTGAGGAAAGCCTTTCCAAAGTGCTGTATTTCTGAACACAGCATTGCATTTTCTTTTCAAAGAATTACTTGTTTCATGTAGTTTAGGCAAAACATGATTGGTAGCAGCTTGGAAATTCAACACACTTTAGAATTTAATAGTAAAGGGTATTTTACCAGAAACTTGTGACCAGACAGCAGGTGATTGCTTCCCAGATAATATCTGCAGAACCCACTGTTCCTAAGATTTGTATTTTGGTGCCTCAACCCCCTTCCGTATGGATGTTTTATCTGAGGACTTGAGTTGTGTCTGCAAATCCTGTTTGAAATAAAGTTAATTTTAGTGTTTGCAAAGATGAATTAGTCTTTTGTAACAACAATTTTTTTCCTCCTAATTCCCTTCCAGATTCCTAAATATTCATACAATGAAACTGTTTTTCTAACATTGGTGAAGACTCAGTATAACTCCACTAGCTCAATAAAGTTCTAATAGATTTAGCTGAATCTGTTTCTAAAATCATAGTTAGGGACACTGTGTCTTGACACAGAGCTTACTGTGTATCAGTGGTTTTGTGCATGGTAGAAGACCATGTAATTTGAGAAAACTTGGCCCTCAAAATGGAACTGGGAGCACTGCATGCCTAGTAAAGGGGAGAGAGGTAAAACATGCACATGGTCTCTTATCTTACTCGTGTCTCAAACACTTGAAAAGCTTTTTGTCGGCATTGTCAGGCCCTCTCTTAGACCAGAGGTACGTGCTGAAGCCATTTTGGCAGCCTGCTAGGTTTGGAAGAGAGTGTCCTTAACTTACTTTGTTGTTCTGTTATTTCTGTCTGCTTTCAGGAATTATTTACCTGATCTCAGCTCTTGGTCACCTGGCACATTCTGCTCTGTTCCTGGCTGTTTCTGCACAGGATGGGGGTGGTCTTTCCTCTGCCATCAATGCAGCTGTCACAATACACATCCTTCAGACCACTTCAGCCCCTGCCATATTTGAGAGATCCCGGTATGCTTTTTCTGTTCCCGAAGATGCTCCTGAAGACAGCCTGATTGGAACCATAAAGGCCAGAGAGCCCTCAGGTAAGTTGTGTGCTCAGAGATGACACTGTTTGACTTGTGACCATTAATGGGAAATATCTGCAGATAATATTTATTTTTTATTTTTTTAACTTTCATATTATTTATTAATTCTGTTGGGCATCAAATAGTATTTACTGCTAGTATTTAAAACAACTGGTGTAATCACTGCTATATCAGGATGCCCTTTAGATCAAATGGAGATTCATGGTACTTTCCTGGGTGGTCCAAGGGGAACGGCAGCTGCCTCCATTTCTTACTTCCATTTACTCGTTTGCTTTGCAATATAGTTAAAAAAACAAACAAACAAAAACCACCTTGAATAGTTTCCTAACGTGTTTTGCATGCAGGCAGATGCTGTAGCTTCTAGAGGGATATGTGTAATTGTAAATGGGGAGATGGGAAGCACATTGTGGAAGTGTAAGGAAGGGTCTGTGTGACAGGGTGGCTTGTGTTAAAGCATTAGCGGGGAAAAAAAAATCTTAGAGCAATACTTGTGAGCACAGGGTATTCAGAAATTTCAGAGAATCTATAGGATGTGCTGCCCTCCTCCCACCTCTGCCCCCCCGCCCCAAAATCCCAAACTAAATGTTGAAGTCTAGATGAGTGTTTAGGGGGCCTTAAAAATATATGTAATTAAGCTATTTGTTTTTTCATCACTTTTAGAGGGAAATGGGTTAACTCCTGCCAAGCCCCTATCCTGTTCTGAGAGCCATATATATTCGGCTCTTATGCAGAGCAATGGGTCCATATATCAGCTTGGTGGTGGATCTGTACATGCAAGGCAGTAGAGGCAAAGGTTTTATGAATTTATGATTTGTCAGGTCCTCCCATTTTCCCCTTGGAAGGGGGAGTATATTGACTGCTGTCCACAGAGAGGCAGCACATGCAGGGTAGCCTTGGCAGTAAGCCTTGAGATAGCTTTTGCTTTAGATAGCATCTGATGTACACAGGCTGTAGCAATGGTCATCCATGAACAGTAAGTTCAGTAAAATACTGTTCTTTCAGGGAACTGCTCCTGTTTCATTCCTTGCTGTAGTGAGTGCCTGTGTAT
>VXAL01004456.1:69808-93545 GCA_013399475.1 Chauna torquata
TTTTTTATTTTTTATTTTTTTTAACTTTTGTTTATTATTTCCATTTCTAGATTCTTTAGAAGTGGTTTCTTACAGAATTTCCTCCGGTGACCCACAAGGAAGATTCTATATTGACTCCCAGTTTGGTATCATCCGCACCAAGAAAGAGCTTGACCATGAGACTCAGTCTGTCATCATGCTTACAGTTCAGTCACAGCTGGGCAACTCCCCTGTCTACAGCAGCACCCAAGTCAACATATCTGTGATAGATATTAATGACAATCCTCCAGTATTTCTTACCAAATCTGATAAGGTAATTATTTCACACACCCAGCCTCCTGGCACTGCTGTCTACATTGCTCATGCAGAAGATAAAGACAGCGGCCTAAATGGGGCAATCAAATACACTCTTGCAAGGGATCAGTCAAATGCATTTAGCATTGATCCAAGCCTTGGAGTGGTAAACCTCACCAGGACGGTGTTTGAGGATAAGCAGCAGGAATATACTCTGCACATAGCAGCTGAAGACCATGGAAGTCCTCCTCTGAGTTCTTTGCTGTTGTTGACAGTGATTATTGAAGAGCAGAAGATGGGCCCCACTTTGGCTTTTCAGAACTTGGTGTATCAAGTAGAAGTCAGTGAAGCTACCTCTCCAGGTGCCCAAATCCTTCAGGTTCAAGCCCACTCACTTGATCCGCACCGTGTTACCTCCAAGTTGACATATTCCTTAGAGTCTAGCACAGATTCTGTTGCATTTGGAATCAGATCTGATACTGGCTGGATTTATCTTCAGAAACGTTTGAACTATGAATTTGCACAGATATTAAGTTTTAGAGCCCTGGTCAGCACCTCGGAGGATGAAAACTCCATGCAAAATGCAAGTACATCAGTAATAGTTAATGTCCTGGATGAAAATGATAATTCCCCCATGTTTATGCATGAGAACTACTTCTTCGAAATGGAGGAAAATCCAGTTCCCAGGGGCGTGGTTGGCACTGTCACAGCTGTTGACAAAGACTCAGGAAGAAATGGACAACTTTCCTATTTCCTCCTGTCTGATGGAAAGTATTTCAAGATGAATTCCAACACAGGTAGTGTTTTTATGATTTGTAATCTGCCTAATATTGCTTTTGGAAAGCAGTCCTCCCTAAGGGAATGGAAATAGTGTAAAGCTTTCAGGAACTGCCGTGAATCTCTTGTGTCGGTACATGAATATTCTAACTAAAAGCTTCACAACTTGGGGAATGAAACAAATCTAATACATGTTAATGAAAGATAACCTAACCCTTAGGATTTGACTTTTCATGGCTTCATTCTGGTCACTTGACTATAAGTTTTGACTGTTCCAAATTAAAAGAGGGAGTTTTAAATTATAGCTTCAATAGATCATATGAGGAACTTAATTGCCTGTGGTCAAGTACAGTTGAAAAGTACAGATTAGCCATAAGTAACTATAAAGGTAACCACGACATTTGACAGTGTTTTAAAACATTTGTGAAAGCTTCTGCAAGCTACATCAAAATGGAGTTCATTCTGTACCACATTTTTGTACGGTTCCACAAAAAACAGATTGGCTGAGAGAAATTTTTCACCACACTGTGTGTACTCTGCAGCGAATCCCAAATGCCTTGTGTGATAGATACTGTATCCACACAGTATAACAGCACAGAATACAGCACAGAAAGCCCAGAGGAGGGGAACCCAGTAAGGAATACAGGTGCTGTCAATAATCCAGTAACGCAAAATAGCATCTAGCAGGCAAAGATCTGACCTTTTCCCAGAGTCCTGTCCTCGTGAGCAGTGAAGAGGCTTTTCCAGAATTTCTCTCTCTAAATTTCAAAATTGTCATTTCAAAGCAGGTTCATTGAAATACAGAAATTTAAAGGCAAACAGAGTACTAGGAATTAACCAAGATCATCTTAAAATAATATATGATTATCTGTGTGAAGGACTTCAGTCAACGACAAATCTTCAGTTACATTGAGTATGGTTGAGCAGATGGGGAGAAGATTGGGTCAGATTTATTTAATGGGTTTACCAGAATGTGTGGGAGACATAAGGCTTCCTGATTAATGTACAGACATTGTATTGAGAATTTCCTAACCCAAGGGCATAATAAAGGCCATTTATCAGCAGTTAAAACCCTGTGCTCATACATTATCTGTCCTGAAACGTGATGAAGAAAGGGACAGGTGGATTTGTTTGGAAGGTCAGCATCTTGGTTTGCACTGTTTTATCCCTTTGCTTGGAGGCATCCAGAGTACTGCAAAGAACGTGCATGATTTGACAAAACATTTCTATGGCATGGAGCTTGGAAAACTGGGATTTTAATGTCAGCAGCAAGGTGTATCAAGACATATCATTACTACATATCATAAGATTAGTGCTAGCATGTAATAATATGTAACTCCCTTTCTCCCTCATTTTCTCTGTCCATCAGGTGAAATTATAAACTGGGTTGCATTAGATCATGAAAAACAAGCTCACCACCAGTTGAATGTACTAGTGACCGATCATGGGTCACCGCGACTTAATGCCACATCAACTGTGTACATCTGCGTGACGGACATCAACGATAACAAACCTATCTTCCCTCAGGTTGCATCTGGAAAAGAGCTAAGCATCAAGGTCTGTAGCAGCCCTTGGCAGGCCTATGCGGTAGTTCAGGGCTTGTTCTGAGCACCACCATGTGGCAATAGCTCAAACTGTAAACGGGTTTTCAGTCTGCGTGCCGGAGAGTCTGTGTTTCGTGGTGTGCCTGCGGTCAGGCTGGTACCTGGGCACTGCCAAGTGAAGCATTAGATCGCAGTAGGACATATTTTCCATTGTGCCTGACCAGCACATTGCCTGCAATGCGTGACCTAACTGAGATTCGGTTAAGATTAATTAAGATTCAGCTACCAGTCTGAAGTTTTTTGGTCGATGTGAAATAAATAATTTATTACCTCTAAAGTATTTAAATTGCCTTTTTGCTGTAGAACTGAAAAGTCATTAAACAGTAACAATATAACACCAAAATAGAAACATGGCAGATTCTTAATTTAGACAAAGATATATTGGATTTTAAAAATTTGTGAAATGATTATGTTTTCCAGTCTTGTAGACTGCTAGATACAAAGGATATATGTATATTTTTTTTGCATGTAGTAGAATCTTTCTTAATTTCTGACCTCCAAGTCTGCTATATTAATGCATGTGTACATTTCTGAATTAGTAATATATGCATAATAGGGGATTGCTAGAACTGTATTACTTAACTGTTTTCTGAAATGTTATTTGCACTGACCATAAACAATGCTGAAATGGAAAATATTGCAGCACTAAACTCTTGTGCTAAGGGAAGGAATTTATTTTAAGGCTCACTGTTATCCATTTGTACTTGAAATTATTTATAAACTACTTGATGACAGGTTTTGGAAGGGCAGCCATCAGGAACGCTTGTCACCACTGTCTTTGCAAAGGACTTTGATTCTGGGAACAACGGTGTAGTACTATATTCAATAGAATCAGGTAAGAATTTAAAGTGGAATTCATAAGCAAAGATGCATTGAAACAGGGTTTTAGAAGTGTCATATATACATACAGGATTTCATGTCTCTTTTGTGTCTGTTAAAATAATAGTGCCTGTGTAAATAGGAAAGAGGACCATTATGTGTCTAATTAAGTATCTCTGGAGGCGCAAGCAGCTTCCTTCCTTTCCTTCCTTCCCCTCTGCCCTGTCTTCGCAGGGGTTTGGTTGCTTGTGTGGCCAGCCAGAGAGCATTCAGACAGCACTCACGAAGGATTAGGACCGTGATCTTGTAGTGTACAGTTTAGTGTTTCAGTCAGTTGTTTAACATCATAAAGGAAAGATGATCTCCCTTTTCCCATGACCAACTGAAAGTTTTTCCTGGTAGAAGAATGGTTCATGACAGTCTGAGACAGGGATCAGGAGGATCAGCAGATAATCTGGGCAAACAACGAGGCTTGTGGTTTTTAGTTCATGTTGCACCCTTTTATTAGCCTTGTGTTAGCCTGATGTAGCATAGCTGCTTAAAAACACTTCCCCTTTTTAGTTTTTCCCTTACCTCCCATGTGTAGTGGTTCGCTTCTGGTGTATTCTGTAGCACCCAGGTTTGTTTGCAGTGGAATTGATAACAGAGCAGTCCTAAATGGGAATGTGAGCGGGACTGAGGCATTAATATTGGTAAGAGACAGCTGTGATCTGCTTTTGTCACATACCACTTGCTACGCTTCTACACAAGAGACCTCCATCTGTAAACAGTGAGGAAAATGTCTCTTCCTCCTGCTTTACTTTGTTATTGGTTCAAAACAGCAAAACATGCCCAAAACAGAACTTTCTTTTATTTTGTACCTGCCCTGTTCTACTGGCTTACTCTAAGCAATGTCTTTTAAACTTGGTGTATCTTAGTCTGTGGTAATTTTGTCATAAAACGTACTGTTTCATCAGAGGAAGAAAGCATTTCCGATATTTCCATCTGCTCAGCAGGTTTTCTCGGTTGTTGCTTTTCTCCTTAGGCAGAGTGCAAATGTATGCTCGGTTGGTTTAAACTCATTATGATTATCTGTCGCGCAGAGTAAAGAACAAAATACCATACAGCTACATTACTCTTCACTCTTTAAAGGAAAGGGAATCTGCAGCCTCTTCTTGCCAAGGCTGAAATTACTGAAAGATTCCTATGGATTATGTTATACTGTGTCTTTATGTACCCTTTTGACTTCAGTGGGGTAATGGAAGGATTTTAAGATCCAAAATCCACAAGGGCCAGAGAACTAACTCCACTCTCATCCACAAAGTGATGCTTAAAGAAATGAGACATTTAACAACTCTATTGAAAATTCTGCAGTTGAAATGTATGTAGATAATAAAAGTCTTCAGTTTTACTGCCATACTTTTATTGCATTAATTTGGATACAAGTGACTACCTCTTCCAAAGGGATTTGGAGAGCAAAAGGGAACTGCAGAATGGGTAGTATCCAACCCTTTGATGGCTGATGGTCAGGCAACATGGGAAGTGTTCTTCAGGGATCACTGCATCTTTGCACGTCTCACTATATCCCTTCCTTCAAACAGCACACTGGATTTTGTTATGGCTTCTCTGTAGAGCCACAGAGGGGAGTGAGAAAGAGTTCAAATTATTAAAATGACTAGCAACACATAATACGACTGGTCTTGCAAATGCTGTCTCTAGAAAGGACAAAAGGATAAAAACAGAGGGAAAAAAAAGCAAAACAAAAAAAACCAACAACACTAAAAGAGCTCTCCTAGCCTTGGAACTAGATATCTTCCTGATAAACAAATTCAGAAACAGCTGAGCTTCTCTGATACTAATTTTGCTTGTTTTTTGGTTGGCTCGCAGCCTTTAATATCTGCTCTTTTGTTTCATGGTGAAGTTCTTGCCTGGTTTATATTTAAAATAGTATTTTCTAGTTTTGGGACATTGTTCAGTACTAAAATTTGAAGAAGAAATGTGATCTGATTTACAGCTATATTTGCTAAACACAGGTTAATTGGAGGACTGGAGACTTTAAAGAAATACAACAATAGATAAAGGTAGCAACAATAGATTAAGCTATGCAGGAGGGCTAATAACAAATGCCAGCAAATTTTACAAGAAAAAAATCTATGAAGTAAAAAATAAATAAAAATGGGGGGTGGGGAGGGTCAGCCTTCAGAGTATAAGTGTTTCCTTCAAAATGCCCCTCCCTCTTCTGAGAAAATCAAAACAAATCATCCTTAAACATTTGTTTGTCTGGAAATGCATGATCATATTTTAATACCCCCACTTTTGTAGCATCACTGAAAGAGTAATCTAATTCAGAAGGGAGTAAATCCCTGCTATGTGTATTATCCCTTATGGCCTTCTTGTGATTGACAATAGATTACATAAAAGCCTTTATAACAAAAATGAGCCTGTGTTTATCGTACATCATAAACAATTGCTTTGTGTGCTAATAGCACTGGCAAAGCAGAGACTCTTAGGATTGCCTTTGGACCCGTTCTGTAGATACATTAGAACTTGACCAACAGAGTGCTGTGAGAAGACTAATTCACACTGCTAAGACAAACTGGCAAGCGTTGAATGCATAGCTGTGGACAAGTGAAAAGCCAGCATTTGTAATTCACTCCAGGGTGATGTGCAGGTATCATGCGGGGAGCATTTCTGGACCGGTAGAGGGCTACGTTTCTGCAGTAGCCCCATGGTGTTCAAGCTATTCGAGAGCCATGGCACTGCTTTCCTCTTTTCTATCAAGAGAAACAACTTCTATTTCATCTGAAAGGACAGTGAGATGGCCAAGGCACCAAGGATTTTAAAGCCTATGTAAGATACAGTTCTTCAGAAAACTAGGCAAAAACGTGTGACTATCACTACATACTGTGGTCACTAATATTGGGGAAAAAGCTACTGCTGCATTCTGTCTGCTTTTTGGGCCATTTTGCCTGGATGCCTGTCCCCAGAAGACTTGAATGTTCTGCCAGGGTTCACAGCCACACATTGCATGAGGGTTCTCAGGCCATATTTTTGTCCAAAATTACAGATTCTGCAGTTTTGTTTGAGAGCACAGAGTTGAGTAAGTGCCTGGTCTTTGGAGAACTCCAGTGAATGAAAGCCTGGTGGACAGGTCAGGCAATGAAGAGGTGGAAAACTTGAGTGAAACAGCGTATCAGTTTACTGGCAGGTTAGAGTAGAGTCGTAAGCACAAGAGACTGGGGCCATTGGAGTCTAGTCACTGACATTTTTTTTTCTGTTTGGTGCTTCATCTGCTCTTCTCTGTCACCTTTCTTATCCATTTCTCTCATACTTCCTTCCTTTTCTCTTTGTGCATAAAGGGAAGCCTTTAGGGCATGTGATAAAAGCAGCAGTTGCCTAATTCAGGTGACTTACGGAGATGAAAGGTGAGCAAATGTGTCTGGAAGTGCAGGGAGCATGAGCTTTTAGAGCAACGACTGACATGCTCTTTGAGTGTAAAACTTAAAACCATCTTTTTCCTTACTTTGAGCTATGCTTTCCCAAAAGAATAACGAGAAGGATTTGGAGGGTATTTAGAAAGTGAGCAAGCTAGCACTCACACCCACTTGCCCTCTGTTATCTTGGGCAAAAGTATTTAAAAGTGATCTGTCTGTTCTGTTAGTACATGACATCTGTCAGATCAGTAAAAAAATAAGATTGGTCTTTAGGCTTTTGAAATTCAGAAACTGAGGAAATCGGTTTAACATCAGAATATAGCATAAAAGGTTGTTTAGACTGTAGATGAAGGGAAATCCATTGCATGGCACAATTTTTTTACCTGATTTTTTTTTTCTGATTTGGAATCAAATGTCACCACTTTGAAATTGTCCATGAAAAAATTTAAAAAACTGATAAAAATATTAGCAAAATAAAAACATGATATTTTAGCTTTGACTGTCTTTATAATGCAGTACCAGATAAAACGACAAATGAGAAACAATTCCAGAATGGAAGTTCCAAAGGGTTCTGGTTTTGTACAATATCTGCTTCCAACATTATCAGACTGTCTTGTTACTTGTCCAGCAAATATGCAAAACTGATGGTTTCATGCAATATTTGGATTTTAGTGGAATGGTAGTCTGTAATGAATAACAGTGTTGGTAATTTCTTTTCTGACCAGCTCTCTGTTATTTTATTCAAAAATGTAAATTCTGACCATTCCTTTCTCCTATCAAATAAGCTTCAACCCTCCAGAAGCTCTGTTGACTGATGACTATTTTAGTTGACCTTAACTACATGCTCTATTACTTCAAATAGAAGAACAAGTATTGGTTCTCATGCTAGAGGTACTGACCATCCTCAGCCACTGCTGGAGCAAGGGTGAATCCTTGTAGCCTCTGGCTCAGACTGCAGTTATGTACGTGCAGTATTTTTGCTTTCTAGTATTTTGGGGCTCAGTTTGGTAACTACAGCTCTATTTTGGTAGAAAAAGGAAGGGAATGGTTTTCATGCACTTTTGTTTACTGTTTTGTTTTTCTTGTTAGCTCTCACTATCAATTATTTTAAATGTCAGTTTTAGCAAAATGATTTAAAAAAATTTCATGCAGTTCACATTGTGTTCTCTTTTTCATATCTCTTTTGCTGTTTTGCTTAGCTGGGATTTTCTGTCTTGAAACATTATATGGAACAAAATAGCATTTTTGTGCATGTAGACATACTGTTGGGACCTAAAACAGAAAAGTAACCAAAAGCAATTTATGAAAACAGTAATGTAGCAGCATTAATATTTGTGAAATGATCACCAAAAAAAAAAAAAATGTGGAATACAGGACTGTCTCATTTAATATAATTGTCTCTACATATTGTTTCCTTTTGTTGGCAATTTTCTTGTTGTGTTCCAGACTGTGAGAGTCAATCCAGAAGGGACTCGTGGAGCATTAAAAAACTATAGTTGCTCAAAAATAACAGAACAATACTGGGGGAAATTATTTATTGATTGTCAAAACTGTTTTCTAACTAGTCTGCTCAGTATGTGTTCAAATTCTACAGGCGCAAGTATTTTGCGGTTACAGGCAAGGTGATTGGATATATGAGTGAACACTTATATGTGCAGCTAACTAATATGCATGTGCAGATTTGGAGAATATAAACAGCTTCATGCTCTCTTAGGTGCCTGTGGAAATATAGTTCGTTATGTTATTTATGTTCTTTATGGTTCTGTACTACATCTGCATTGAATTTATTTTTAACCGCAGTCGCTTATTAGAGTAGCAGCTGTTACGCTACATGACTTTGTTTAAACTACCAGCGTACCTTATTAAAAATTCGTGTAGCAAAATTTTTTGTGTACTGTTTTAAGAGAGAAGTAGTTAGGACAAATTTAATTGTCTCAGTTTCTGATAATGTATACCAAGTAGTAGATATTTTCCCATTTTACCAACAATTGGAGATTGATTTCTATTGTGTTCCTTGAAAATGGAGAAGTTGTAAAGAGCTATTTACTCTTCTATGGTAGAATTTTTTCTTTGCAACTGGAATAAATGTAATATGCAACTACTGGTAGTAATTTTAATTAGAACTTGCCAGTTGTTAGCATGTGGCCAGTCCTTGGTGACAGATGAAAGAATAATTTCCAGTATTCACATGTTGCTTTGGAACAAGTCAGTGTAAGATGCTAGTTACCCCCCAGTTGTCTCCCTGTTCAGCGCAGAGGCAGGCAGGCTGCATCGCTGTGGTTGCATTGCCTTAGGGGTAGGGGGTCTGCTTGCTGACTCGCAGTCTGCCAGGGGCGCGAGCCAGCTGTGTATCCAGCACCACCAACTTGACCCTTCACGCCACTTCAGAGACTGACTTAATTCTTTCTCTGGCCCTGCTTGCCAACTTACGTTGGAGATAGGAGTAGCAGTCCTGGGGTGTCTGCTGCTCTCTTGATGCACACACCGTTAATGTGAGCAACATCAGTAGAAAAGTGAGCAGTTGCTTTGGTACTCCGTAAGTTTTTCTCTCTGTAACTTTTTAAATCCAGAGTAAGCAGGTTATAATAATTATTTACTCAATGAGGTGAACAAAATGAGCCTGAGAAATCCAAACGACTGCAGCAGTTCCCTTTCCTTTGAGTCCTGCTCCGTCTTACTCGTTAGTTATGATGTTCAGTGCTATGGAGGCATTTGGCAAGTTGAAGAGATCTGTAATAACTGATACACATTTTTTCCCCTGTAGAAGAGGGTATAGGATACTTCCAGATTGATGCTGTCAGTGGGGAGTTAAGGACAACCCGGTCTCTGTCATATGCTGAGAGATCAAACTACAGAATGATGGTTACAGCCAGGGACCAGGGGATGCCTTCCCTTCAAGGACAAGCTGCTGTTTACGTCCAGGTACTTCTTTGTATTGTGAAAGTAGAAAAATTATGCTATATACTTAGCTTCTTTTAGATAATAAAAAATTAAAAAATAAAGCAGTTTTGGGAGAATAAGCTGAAGAAAGGAAAAACTTGGAAATAAGCATATTGTCTCGTCATAATTGTCTTTAGTCTGTTTTTCTATTGAGTGAGGAAATCAGGGGGCAAACTCATCTTGATTTGTTTTGTATACACAACAGCATTATGGGTTGTCTTGCGAACAGATGATGTTTGCGCTTTAGTAGGAGGTCGTTGCAAACACTGGAAAAGAGAAGGAAAATATCCAGGTAGGCAAAATGAACACATTTCAGGAGGGATTGGAAGTGGGACAGACAGAAGCTAAAATATCCGTTGGAGTAGATATTGTTTCTCCACTACGTTAATCTCTTTTCTGAATTCTGTCTCCATGCAGGGACAACTTGTTTGCTTGTGCTGGTTTACAGAGGGCTGCTGTGTGCGGGGCTGTGAAATCCAGCCTGTGCTCTTTCTGCAGCCAGCCACCTGCTGCCCATCGACCTGCAGCCGGTCTGCCTGGTCACGGCCCTCTGCGCACTCCTCTGTCACAGGCTGAGTGTCACCCACGCTGTTTGTGTTTGGCAAACTGCGTAACACACCGTGATTCTTTTGTCAAATCCGTCTGTGTGAGCGCTGAGATGCTGTCCCAGGGAGAAAGGCAGCTTCAGAGCAGGGGCAGAGGTAGCAGTGTTGGAGGTTCCTCTCTTTGGATGCCTGCGATTCAGATGGTGACAGACCATCTTGTCCCTTTTTTTTAATGTGGGAATGAAAGAGAGAATTACGGAGTGACTGGCTAAGGGCTGTTTGAACTCTGCTAGAGCATATGAAGTTTGTTTTCTGGCTTTGAGGCCAGAAAACTTATATAACTTAGTTTAATTACATAGTCACAAATGATAAATGATTAAACTATCAAGAGAATAGTTTTCATTACACTACTCCTAATAACAATGGGAAAATATTGCAGTCTTTGTGCTTTTGTTACAGGTAATCCCACTTCCCCCAGGGAGACCCGTCTTCTCTCAAGATTTCAAGCACTTTGTCATACCTGAAAACTTTAAACCTGCACAAGTACTGACTTCTGTGAAGTTGCCTAGTAATCATCTAACAACAAACAGGAGCCTGCATTTTAGTATCGCTGAAGATAATGGTGATGTTCATTTTGAAGTAGATAGTTTGACAGGAGACCTTTTTCTTTCCAAGGAACTTGACTATGAAACAGCTTCCCACTTCCTTTTACAAGTTCTTATCAAGGATTACAATAATAGTCCTCCACAGAATAACACTGTCTTCATCAGTATTGATGTAGAAGATCAGAATGACCATTCCCCATATTTTCAAGATGACTTCATAGTGATTGGCATAGAGGAAAATGTACCTGTTGGCACTCTGGTTTACACGTTCAACGCAAAAGATGCAGATGGCAGTTTTCTGAACAGCAAAATACAGTATTCTGTGGAAATGAGTAGTGTGGCTGAAAATCCATTTCTTATTCACCCTTCGTATGGCACCTTGGTCACAGCATTTCCACTGGACAGGGAGATTACTTGCTCTGTGATCCTCACAGTGTCTGCAACAGACCAGACAATAAATGTGGCTGATCGCAGACTTGATTCCCTTACTGTTAAAATTGTTATTCTGGATATCAATGACAACAGTCCCAGTTTTATGTCTTCACCTCTTTCCTATGTAATGGAGGATGCAGAGGTGGGCTTCCTTGTGCACCGCATAAATGCAAAGGATCCTGATGAGGGAAGAAACGGACAAGTTACGTATCACATTGTTTCAGGCAATGAAAACAAATCATTTATATTGGATAAAATCACAGGTACTGTAACTTCTGTTCTCTGTAGTTCTCACACTGTGCTTATCACGGTAATATTTGGAAGTACATACAGTGCAATACCGAAATACTGCGTTACTGTGGTACCCTACCCAGGTGGCTTACCGAGCACCACATGAGCATGGTGGTGCTACTTTCAGTATGCAAGCTGAATGAGACTTAGAAATTTCTGTATGGCACTGTGACTGAGTTATGTAGATGTACTGAAATGCTTTTCCAGTAGGGCACTGAGGGAAATGGGAAGAAAGTGTATGCAGTGAAATACTCAGATTTTTACGCCATGTGTACTTAAAGCACATATACATACACATATTGCTATATGTAGATGCGAGGAGAGGCAAAATCAAGATCGAAGGAGTATGCATTGCACTGTGAGTAGAACAAGTTCTGTGGATGCCCAAAGTGCAGAGTTTTATTCTTCAGCCCTCTGATACTCTCTGGTTCCTGAATGAGTTCTGTAACTGTTATACCATCTGCACACAAATGCAAATCTCACCCTAAATAGTCGCAATATTTTCTGGTTCTTATTCTGATTTTAAATCCATTATGTGATACAGCTGGTACTGATTTGTAGGGCTGCTAATTGTAGAACTAACGTGCAAAAGAAGACAACTCTTAGATAAAAAGTTAAAGCCCAGAGTTAAATAAAAAGAAATCTCTCTTTGAACTTCACTTGAATGTTCCATGAATCTCAGTTTCCCCTGATGTCAAAATGAGTATTTCTGGGTCACTCCAAAGGGAATGATCTACTCCAAAGTCTGGAAGCCTTGCAGCAGTGGCACAGAGTGCACTGTGATGCTACGCTGGAGCTGAGTGCTAGAACAACTGGGGTCCTAATGTGGAGCAGAGCACTTCTTTAATGCTTCCTTTCTTTATAACAGGGCTCCTAAGTACAGCCCAGCTTCTGGACCGTGAGGTTCAGGAGCACTACAGTCTGACAGTCATGGCTATTGATGATGGCAGCCCAGCTCTCTCTGCAACTCAGGTTCTAACCATCGTTGTTCTTGATGTGAATGATGAGAGACCAATATTTCTGCAGCAACTTTATGAGACCGCAGTTCATGAAAACCAGGATCCAGGGGAGCTGGTCATAAAGGTGGAAGCTATGGATAGAGATGCAGGTAATTTCAGTCTTTTTCCTATAAATTTAATTGTGGACATAGCAGACTGATCGAATCTCGCTGCCTGCTGTGGACAGCCATCATGCTTTTCCTAAGGTAATGTCTAAGTTTGAGTTCTAAAACACGGATGTTGGTTCAGATTCTGAACCTTCATTCAGGGCTTGGAGGTGCTTTGATTTGTACGTTGCGCTAGCCTCAGCCCTGATTAGTGTATTAAATGGAAACTGGGTGCTTGGGTGATGCGGGGTAGCTCAGCATGCTCTAGATTTCATGCGAAAACAGCCAGTGTATTCTGGTTGTAAGTCAGAAAACAGTGTTCGTCTTCATTAGAGTTAATATTTGAACATTTTGTTTCTCTCAATCAGTTTTGAATAGTTTTAAAAATTTACAAGATAAGGTCCTGGTTTTGTAAGAGAAGCAGCAAATATGCACTAATCTCTTCTGACCAGAGAGGGGCACTGTCATCCAAGATTTTCCAGGTAGTTGAGCTGTGAAGGAATTTTGGAGACCACTCTGGATTTCAAATATGATTTTACCTACTTAAAAATATTAATGCATTGTTTTTCAGAAATACACAAAGTGGGTGAGTAAAAAGGGTGGTTCATAAGCTCACAGATAGTGATGAAACGTGAGAGAGTCTTTGCAAAGCAACAAAAATCTCCCTCCAGTTCTTCAACTACCTGTTCTTTGAGAATATCTGAAATGCACGTGATGTTACAGGTAGTCTTTGTGCTGGAGATAGTCTTACCTTCAGTGATAGCAAGCACAGTGTGTGTAGTTCTTGTAACCTGAATCAGTTACAGAGTCTGTGATCCTCAGTAAAATAAAATCTGAGGAGGGAATTAAATCTTGAGGTATTGCTGCAATTAGCCCAGAGCTTGTCTCAGCTCTGTGAATGACTTTCTTTTTACCATAGGTTTGCTTTCTGCATATCTTTAGAATGGTTTAAGATTGTGCTATCCAAAAAATAGATCTTGTCAGAAAAATCATCTTCTGTCTCCAGTAAGATTTACCATGTTAAAGTACAGCATATACTGATTATGAAAGGCTGATGTGAGATGCACAGCTCAACAGAGATTCTGTGTGGAAGAGCTACTTCCCCACAAGTATGTAAAGTATTTGGAAATTAGGAAGGAGTGGGTAGCCCTGTATGTGAAAATCTTCACGACAGTTGAGCAGCGTTACCATCTACCTCTATCTCCCTTGCTCTTCCATGTATTTTGTTTCTTTTGGGGATCACACTATAAAAACAAAGGCAGTTTTTGATGTAAAAAAAAAAAAAAAAAAGTGCTAGATAATAGAGAAAAGAAATGGTAATTTGCTTGAATTCTTCCCCCTCCTTTCACCATCCCTTAATTTTTTTTTATTGCACATTTTGTGGGAAGTACAGCAGAAGGGAAATTTTGGGAGCCATTAGTAAGAGGGAGCGGGACTGGTTTGGCAGGGTGGACAGGAGGGGCACTCCAGGTCTACTGGGTGGCACCTGGCAGCCAGTGTGCATCTGCTGGTACAGACAATTTAGGCTAAAGCAGTGCTGTGGCTGATCATTCCTTCCTATTTTTTTGTTGTTTTGGTTTGGGTTTCTGTTGTTATTATTATTTTAATTTTAGTTTATACATTTTCCAGTAATCAGAGCCCTTCTGTTTGCTTTTTCTCACATTTTCTTGATTTCGCCCAATGTCATGTATGTTGCAGTATTGTTCCAAATACTGGAAGTGATACTCATAATGTAAGACAATAAGATTTATATGGGAATCTTATAAAAGTAACTAACTTTTCGTATGTTTGGGGGACATAATTTTTGAGCAAGAAGACTTCTCTCATGGTGTTTTTTTTTTTTTTTTTTTTACATTTAACATCATTTTTATTTGCTATTTAAGTTGCAGTTCAAATCCCAGTAATATTTGCGTATCTCAGTAGAGGACTTTCTTCCCTTTATTGTTTTTTTCACCTTATATGTTCCCTGACTGACTACAGGGAAGAATGATTTTTACTGGCAATTGCAGCCATCATCAACTGTTTGTTTTTTTGTGTTTCTACTTTATGTATTATCTGTGAAGGGAAGAGCAAGCAGCTTTCATCTACTTTGTGTTTGACCCAAGCTTTAAGCTTGCTGCCCCTTCAAAAGGTCTGTTGTGGAAATCACTGGTACCATTTTTGCCTGTACTGATTTTTTTTCACATAGATATCTGTGAAACATCTTCTTCCACTGATTCCTACCTGCACATCACAGTTGCGCTTACTGCAACCGTGCCTTTCCTCCCTTTCTGTAAGTCTTCTACACCATGTGGGAGCTCTCCACCTGCCCAAAGGCCAATATCTAACTATGCGATGCAAATAAACACAAGTGTTGAGACAAATGTGTAACACAAGACAATGCTAGGAACAATACAGAGGAAAGCAAAGATATCTGTAGTGTATTTAAGACAGGTCAGAGATTTGGCTTGAGACATCTTTTTGCAGAAGCTCTGAATGAACTGAACTAGCTTTTGTCAGTCTGCTTTTAGGCTGATGGCCACCACTGTGGTTCAGTAGTTCTGTCTGGAGCCTTATGAGAAAAATCTAAGAAGATTAATAGGGAATACTGATTTAGAGAGCTATGAGACAGGGCTTGCTGCCATTCACGAGGGAATTGAGTGATTGGATAGACTGTATTGGTAACCTCAAATTTTCAAGACATTCTCCTTGATTGTCCCTACAGCTATGATTTTTCCCCTTTCTTCCGGAAAGCTGGAAGGATTTCTGTAACTTGTTTTTTGTATTTTCATGAATATATCCCTTCCTTGATTACCTTCCTTGAATTGGTTTAGATGCAAATACACTTACAGTAGTAATTCTTTCAGTCAAATTTCAGTAGCATTGTCAACTATTTGGCAAAGCTGTTCAAAGGCAAACAAAGGCAGTCATGGGCATTAAAACCATAGAATCTGTTTCTTCTCTTACATTGGTGTTTCTCCATCAACTCCAGTGCAGATAATCCTATTTTCTGCTGCTGTAGATGGGAATAGGGACATCGTTTTAACTCGGAACAGCAGTTTTAGTATTACTAGGAGTGCTTTAGTTTTCTAGGTGCACTAACTGTCCCTGCACTACCAGAAGACTGTTGGATGAAAAAGCACAATGATTGAATAAAACTTAGAAAAATTTGCAAATAAATGTGCACAATTGTACAAGATGAGTAGTTGCTGCCTTTCAAGTATAATGTAGGATTAAACTTATTAAAGATCTTGTAATGGAGATTACATTGTATTTTCCTCTGGAGGGTGTTGAAACTACAAGAAATATGAGAGAAATTATTTTGTAATCATAACTAGTAGGAATGTTCTTGTTCAACTCAGGCAGCTTTGGAAGAGTGAGTTGTGAAGGCCTGTACAGTTTTAGCCTATTATTTCCTAGAGAAGGACAGGAAGAATAATATTTGTGTACTGTATACAAATGGTAAGTCTAGTTAGCAACTGATTGGAGATGTCATTCAGAAAAACACTGAGGGAGAGAAAATCTTTAATCTTCCCTTCTGGAAATCCTACAAGACTTCCTAAAGCCAAGCAGTATCATTTCAGTGGTTGGCTACAAGCGCGAACAATCTAAAAGGCCTGAGACATGTTGTGGGAATGTCTACCAAGTTGGCTTTGGTGTTGAAGATAACTAGGAAATGCCTACTTGTGAGTTCTGATGAGATGTAGGCACCTGCCTGCTCAGTATTACAAATATTTAGAACATGTGGGCATGCCAAGAAGCAGATGTTTTCTCTGAATGTTTATGCTATTCAGTGTCATACTTTACAGAGGTGCTTGTATTGGCTGTGAGTGAAGTAAGAGGAGAACCAGAGCTGCCAGAGCAGTCCGGTGCACTGCCTGACGTCCTGTTGAGAAATAATTAATTACCTCAGGGAGAGCACAAGACAGATGCACGGATTCCATGGTCTAAGTTAGCACTGTATTGCAGCACAATGATATGTCAGCTTGTTTGGAAACTTGCCCTGGGTGCCTAGAAATGCTGCTGGGGTCACTTTAAGTGGCAGGAAAACTTAGGCACAATGCAGCAGCTGGACAAAGATTTTGAAGGTCCAATTTTAAATTTTGATCTCTTGTGAGAGAGATCACTGCTAATCACTTCTAATGAAGAAGTAGTTACTGCATTAAAAATTATAATTTCATCCAAAAATCCATTTCCCAGAAGGTGGGGGGTGGGGAAAGAGAGCATGTGAGGAGAGTGGCTCAGTTTTACTAACACTTCCATTCTGCTTTTAAGGACGGAATTCCTTGCTTCAGTATGAAATCTTACCGGGAGCTGGATATGAGAAATTCAGGATGAACTCAGATAGTGGAGAACTTGTAACGGCTGTATCACTGGACAGGGAAACCCAGGAGGTTTTCAGTATTAAAGGTAACAGTGTGAAATACCCTAGGACTGCTTGTAAAGTGGGAGGTGAGAATGGATGTGGTGTTACTATCGGCATTACCTTTTCTTCCTGCCATCTGGATTAGATAGAAGTGGTAATATTTTCAGGAACAGGAGAGTATGTGCTTTTTGCATAGCACAAATTATTATTCTGATATTGCTAAGGAGTATCCCTTGTTGCACCCACCGCTTCTGTATAAAATTTATTTTTTGTTTTTTAATCTTAGTTTTGGTTCGAGATGGTGGAACTCCATCGCTATCAAGCACAGTGACAATTATCTGCAAAGTGCTGGATGAAAATGATTGTTCTCCCCAGTTTCTCTTTCCTGTCTCTGAGATTCGTATTCCAGAGAATCAACACCCTTCAGTAGTTTACATTGCTGGGGCTGTAGATATGGATGCTGGCAATAACGGAGCTCTGAGATACGAAATAATTGGTAAGTTATACTCTATCATTGTTGTTAGTATAAATCATGAAGCATATAAACAGCAGCGTCCAGGTTTTAGACTACCTCCTGCCTTGTCCGCATGCTGCTTTTATGTAGAGAAAAACATCTTTCACTCCTTTGTCAGCATTAATAAGCCCTTTCCAAGCATACTTCCAGTCTGCTTTCTGGATTTGAAATAGTACAGAAAAGAAAAACAAAAACTATCAAATGCTGGCAGGAGGCATTCATCACAAAAGCATAATTTTATCCCTTTTGTTATAGTTGTGGAAGTTCTGAATGTAAATATACCCTTGCAAGTAAGTACAAGAACTAATCTAATTTTAATTTATTTTATTTCTTGAGAGCTTCTTTCACTTACCAATTAGTAAAGTCATACGTGGTTTTCATATTGCCAAACTCTCCGCATGTCTGCTATGCCAATGTAAGCTCCACAGCTGTTCACAGCCTCCTGTAAAGTCTGTGCACAAATACAAGCATGCTGTGCTTACTTTGGTTTGTGGCTCTCAGCAATAGCTCAAATGTAGGCAGATAGCTACTGCGGTAACAGCCAACAAATTTTTCTTTGAAGAAGCAGTTAAGAATTCCTTTGTTTTCTTGGCTTTAATTTCACAATCTTTTATGATCTTTAATTTAATTACCTTTAATGGTCTTTCTACATGTCATAAAGTACGTATGCCATTCACTGTTACTAAAAACACTGACTCTTCTTTACCTTCCCCTTCCCTTCCCCCAAATCAAGACCTTGCACAACTATTCACTTCCAAGAGACAGGTTTGTAGAAGAGAGCAAGGAGCAAGTAATTACAATTGTCAGCAAAGCTTTATAGGTTTCTGGAATTTGTAACTAAGGTTGGGAAGAGGTCACTTTGTGCAGCAGCATACTTGCAGGAGATTTTATAAGGTGTGCTGCTTTGGGAAAAAAGACATGCATCTGGCAAAATAGTCACTTTGTAAATTGATATGATGTCCTGTATTTACTGTCATTGCCACCCACTGATTTAAATGAAATGCAGGTTTTAATTCTTATAAGAGGAATAAAATATGCGAAAGACACATGAGCACAGCAGCTGCGCTAGCAGTTGGATCATGTTATTGCAATTAACATTGTGGTATTCACAAGGGATTCTTCTTTCAAAGGCAATTGTTGGTCATTTTATTTTTTTGTGCTTGAAAGGTGGAAATGTTGGAGAATACTTCACACTAAATAGTACTTCAGGAAAACTGTTGGTCACTCGTATCTTAGACAGAGAGGATATCAGCAACTTCACTCTTGTAATTGAGTGCCATGACCTAGGCAGACCCTCGAGAAGCTCCACTGCGCTGTTGTATGTAACGGTCCTGGATGAAAATGACCACAACCCATCGTTTGCAAAGAACCAGTATCATATCTCTGTGAGAGAAGACTTAGAGGAGGGTTCAGCCATCCTGGACCTTTCTGCTTCTGACAAAGATGATGGCCTGAATGGCGAAGTTACGTACTTGCTCATTGACGACACCTTTGGAGCGTTTGCCATTGACAGTGTAACAGGTTCCGTAGTTACTACAAAGGCACTGGACCGGGAGACCAAATCACAGTATACGTTTAGGGCTGTGGCAAGTGACTGTAGCACCCGTTTGCCGAGAAGCACCACTGTCAGTGTTGTGGTGCAAGTCGATGATGTCAATGACAATGATCCAGTTTTTTTGCAGAACCCTATCAGGGCCTTTGTGCCTGCTGAAACCTCAGTGAATGAGATTGTAGCCACTGTGAGAGCAGAGGACATGGATCTGGGGCCAAACGGAGCTGTGGTTTTCAGTTTGATGGTACCAGAAACTGTATTTCAGATTGACACAAAGACGGGTGACATCATTCTTCAGGAGCCCTTGGTTTCCAAAGACTTCAGTACCCAGCTGCTAGTGATGGCTTCAGATCAAGGTACCTCACCTCGAACAGCCACAGCTATGGTCATTATTTTTACAAAGGAACAAGAAGAGGAGATTTCTTTCAGACATAATTCATATGAAGCAAGTGTGCCTGAGAACAGTGCAGCAGGTAGGTATCAAATCCCCATCTGTGTTCTTGCAGCTGCTGCCGAATAGTATAGCGAAACCTCCTTCCTGTGCAGCAGCAGGGAAAAGTTAAGTTGCATGGAGCAGATGCCCTCCTGCTCTTTTTAAGCGTACCGGTAAAAGAAGCGTAATCTGTTAGTTGGAGGCGTTGTCTGGCACGTGGGCTTGCTGCTCATGACAGTGGTGTTGCTCACATTGAGCAGAAAGCTGCTGTACCAGGGATGGTGTGTTTCCAGCCCCTCAGCCTGGGAAACCCTGAACATCAGTGGATTCACTCCTTTAGCAAAATGACTTTAATGATGGGTCACAGTGTTTGCTCCTTGTTTCACTTGTCAACACACCGAAGTTTGGATGAGATGAGTGGTATGTAACACTTGCAACATGAGATTTTTTTGCTGTTGCAAAACCTTTAATGAGTGGTAATAGCTTTCAGAGATACTGGAAAAGCTTACTTAAGTTTTGGACTTTACAGAAAGAGAGTAGGGGTAGGGTGAGGTGAATGGGGGAGAAGATTGTGAGACTGTAGTACATTGACAGTCAGACTTCTACAGTGCATCTCTAGGTAGAACCTGCACTATTGCATGCTACCGATAGATAAACAGCTTAAATCACAAGGTGCTTACAGATATATTTTTTGTTCAGTGTAATGGTGAGAATTACTCCTCTAATTTTTATCATTTAGAGGATATTTGTAGTTGCGCATCCTGCTGATTAGATATGGTAAGTACTTTTTCAGGCTTCAGGTTCATCATCACATTTTTTCCACCCACAAATCCCACTGTACAGTTGACCAGATATATTTAGAGGTCTGACCTGGACTACATTCTTGATTCAAAAGCTGCCTCGTGAGGTTCACCTTGAACAAGTAATTTATTCTCTTTATGGTTCAAATTTCCCTCTGTAAAATGAGAGCAATATTCCTTTATATCCTAAGGGTATGAGATTAATGAATTCTTAGATCTTGAATAACAGCCTATATATTTGATTAGGAATCAGTAAAGAAGAAATGTGTTAATAATTTTGGAAAACCAATCAATGTACATGGATAATTACAAACAGAATAGAGAACTAAGGGTGAAGATAGCTGTGGTAGAAATTACTGCTATGATTGCTCAGCCATTTCTTCCTATGTGCCTCTTTGGGACTACAAGCCAAATTTTCAGCAATGTATTTTAAAATTAAGATAGTGCTGTGAATATTACTAACGTTTCAGTTAACAGATAAAAATACGCAATATGGTGAAAAAACACTTTTGATTAAGTGACTTTTTTGACTATAGGTGAAATGTTTTGCTTTCAGGCTGTTTTATAAAAAGTTGTGAATTGTGACCAAACCACCAGGCTAGAGCATCCATCTTGCTCTCTCACCGTCTGTCAAAAAACATGTAGGATTTTGGAAGTGGAAGGGTTAGTGGAAGGCTTCCTGCAAAAAAAAGAGGAGCATGCAGTAGTGTGGTGGTTAAGTCACTCTCCTGAAATATGAAAGCTGTAGATTCAGGTCTCCTCGGGCAAAGGAGTATTTCCATTTCTCTTACTCCATTCTAAGCACTGAATCCACAGGATAAAAGATCGTCTTTAAATTTTTGTGAAACCAGTGCTTCATTTATGGCTTCTATTAAAAATGGAAAAAATAAATCCCTAAACACATTTCTCTTGACATTTGAAACATGCTTTTTATTCCATAAATTTGACCAGGATTTGCAAGTAGCTTTAGGTGCCCCCAAACTGAATTTTTCTATGACTGTGTGTCACAGACACACCACAGCCTTCAAACCCTGTTTTATTAGAGTCAGCACTGTACAGTAATTAATTGTGTGTCGCTCTGCAAAGGAGAGGGGAGCCCTGAACTCTGAATTTTGTCCATTTGCTATTTCTGCAGCAGGCTTGTATTTTCATAAAGTATCACAAGAACTGAATTGTCAGTCTTCCATGGGGAGTAAGATGAAGACCCTGGGGTTTCAGTCTTTTCATGAGAGATTGGATTAATCTGTATTAATCCTGTATTATTGCAGGAAAGAGCTAAATTTCTTTCTAGTCAAGAAAAAACAATAACAGTGAAGATAGGTTTTATTAGGAAACAAGTTTAAAGAAAGAAAATGAAAATGAGAGCTTTACAGCAATTAATAAACTAATCTGATCCTAAATTTTCCTAAGTGTGGATACATTCATGGGTCAGGCTAGACAATCCAGCCTGAAATCATGGAAATGCCCCAAGGAACTGTGGTAACAAAATGCCATAGTCAGATGTTCTCCCATTCAATCTATAGAAAATAGAAATCAGATTTAATTCAAGTTGTTTTGATTAAAGGAAATTTAACAAAGCTTCAGGGTAAGCTAGAGGGTTTCATCCCAATATTTTAGTTTGTATGTTTAATAAAAGGCTATTTGTGAAGATGATCAAATTCTTTTAAGAGTATTAAAGATTTTACCAAATATTAATACTGTTTTTGCTCCGTTTGTAGTATTTTCTTATTTATATAAGCATAAGTACATATCAAATACTTTACTTCTAAGGAAAAAAGGCATGATTATAATTAAAACTCCCCTAGAAGTTAGCTCACAGGATATATGTGATCTGGGACCCCTTCAGGTATGAATAGTACCAGTGTATTCAGTCCAAGGGAGATTTACATTACATACTGATTATTTGTAGAACTGGTATTAATAAATGTGGCTTTTCCTCCTAATTTTATTCTACCTTAACTAATAGAGTAGGAAAGCTCGAAGTTTATTTTAAAAAGAATCAAAACTCAGAACAATATAAACAATGAAAGCCAAAGCCAAGGGTCCATAGTTTCAATTTATTCTAAAATTGTCTGTTAGGTAAGTACCTCAGGAATTGGTTCTTATGGTCAGATTTTTTAAAGTAGTGTATGACCTCCAAGTTTAATGATCTTCAGAAAACCCTATTCTTTAATATTGAATATTTAATGCCTTTAAGTATTATAAATTGCATTACAACAGGCGTTTAGAAGCCAATCAATAGGTAATCAGGTCTCTGCATTCTCCAGATGATAAGAAACCCTTATTATTCATCAAACCTTCAGTTGACTGATTGTGTGTATAGCACTTCCTTGAAGACAGATTCAGCAGAAAAAACCTTGTTGACTCCTCTGCATTTGCAGAATTATTTTTTTCTAATAATATAAAGTATGTAGCCTCTTATTCTGTAAGTCGTCTCTTTGTGCTCAGTTAGCTATTTCTTTCATAAGCAATTGAGAGATCAAGAAATAAGGGCAAGGATAAATACAATACTTACAATACTGACGGCAGAAGAGAGAAGAAAAATTATATAGATTGTATGGTAACTCAGTTCTGGTGTGTATCCTGTGTCCAAACACAGAATACAACAAAAGTTTTTATGAGCCTGTTTTGCCAGGAAGGTAAAGGCTGTCCAAGCTGACAAACTTCAGTTTCAAGTCTGTAGTCATAAAGTAAAAGTTGGTAAGCACAATGTTTTAAAGCAGTTTGAGATACTTTCAAAAATGATCTGTTTGTTGGTGACTGAACTGCAAAACTAAGCATAAACATTTTAAACTGCTCTTCACTTCCTGTAATATTCTTAACTGATTTAGAAGTTGATTGCATAGCATTTCAAGTCAATCTGACTCGTCAGCTGTGATCCTCATCTCCCTCCTTCCTCACACTGGCTTCAGTGCTGGCGTGATCCTTGCCATGACATTTCACTGTGCTCTACAGCCAGAAAGCTACCTTTCTCCAGGGTTAATTTTCCACCAGCCTGGTGCAGTGAAATGGCTCAAGAAAGAGTCTGCCGAACATCAGCTCCAGGGAGAGAAAAGGACTGTGAGGAACCACAGGTGAAGGCAATATCTTGGCACGCAATATCTTGGCAGCTAGAAGTCACTTGGATTTAGGCTGCTGTAGGGGCTGCAGATTCAGTGTTACATTCTGTGAGCTCTGCTTGAGCAGTGTCTGAGTCACATATACTTGATGTTATAAGCTCCAGTGGATGGGTGCTCTCTTTTGCCGTTTATCTGTATAGGACTTATTTGTGTTACAACAGAGATGTCAG
>VXAL01004456.1:93677-276149 GCA_013399475.1 Chauna torquata
AACAAACTTTTTTTTTGCCAAAAAAAAAAAAAAAGATGTAAACAACTTTAACCATGTGAAAAATATAAAACTTGAAATATTAGGATTTGAGGACCCAGAGAAACATTTTATTAACTTAATCCCTGAAAAACAGGGATTCAAATGGAAATGCTGCTGCTTGCTTTATTTCTGGTAGTTTTTCTTCTTAAGCCAGCAAACAAACAAACAAAAAGATTGCTGACAGCATTGGAAGATAAATATTAACATTGTTTGGACCTTGAATTTTTTTTTTTCTTATCTTTAGCTCTGGTCTGAGGATGCTATAAATGATTGCCCTTTTGCTGGCTTCTGTTGTAAATCAAAGTTACCCAGCAATGAAAATTCAACCTATTATCATCCAGAAGGCCCCAATTTTATGTCCTAAAAACAACAGTGCAACTTTCATATCCATCTGTTCATTGGTTAGATCTTACTTCCAGAACTTTTCTAGTAAATATCCTACAAAAATATATTCACTAGTGCAGAAAACCGCATCTGTCACAGTCAGTGTGTTTGTGCTTTTAATTGCCAGATTTTAGGCAATTTTTACAAAGCATTTAAAACAAGATTTCCTGTTTTTAAAAATTAGTGGCTAAATGTACTGAAATAAAATAAAAAAAAAGTAACAGTACTAAGAACAACATTTCCTCTCACATTTACACTAGAGATAAAGCCCTTCCCTCCAAAATTGAGTGTGAACAGCATGCCCTTTGTAATGTAATAAAATAGCTAGTTATCTATAATGCTGTTTGGAAGAGTTCAGATTGTATGGTAAGCTCATTCCATCACAGCTGGATGGAATCAGTTAAAATTTAAACAATTAGAATCTGTTAAAAATCAATTGCCATATGTGCTAAAAGATTTCATAATCTTAAAAGAACAGTTATTTGGAAATATTGATAACGCTTTTAATGAAACTTGCTACAATTCTGTTTAATGTGATGATTCTGATTAGGATAATGTATTCAGTTTCAAATTTTTTCTCTAATCCTATTTCAAATAGGATTTTTATTTTACATCTTTTGTATTCTGTAGTAAATCATTACTTTTTTTCATTGAATTTAGATACTGCTCAACTCAGCTGCCTTTGACACATTCAGCCTTTCGTTCTCTCTGTCAGAAGATGGCTACTTAATTTTTAAGAATACCTCATTTTAAGTATTTCTCAAAAATCTGGATTGAACTCAGATAAACAAAGGAAAAATAAAGGAACCTCTTTGTAGTGATTTAGAGGTAACATGCATTCTTACGCATGTTACAAAAATGGACTATTTCCCTAAAAGAATTCATGAAAATGTTAGATTGAAATGACCAAAGGCAGCGTAACCCGAATAAAAGGAACACAGCCACTTTTTCAGACAACCTCAGAAAGGGAGTTTCATAGTCAGTGTCTGTTTGGCCTTCAAGTCAATCAATGTTATCACCACTAGAGAGAAAAAAAAATTTTTTTCTTTTTTTCCAGATATAATTTCAGTGGTACATGGGAGTTTGCGATCAGCAAAAGTTAAAAACTTATACTTTCATTAGGTGATGAAGTTGCGATCAGAGGAGTAATTCACTGCTGTCATGGTTTTGGCTGGGATAGAGTTAATTTTCTTCGTAGAGGCTCACACAATGCTGTGTTTTGGATTTTTGATGAAAATAGTGGTGATGTTTTTGGTTGTTGCAGAGCAGTATTTACATAGAGCCAAGGACTTTTTTGCTTCTTGTGCTGCCCTGTCAGCGAGGAGGCTGGGGGTGCACAAGGAGCCGGGAGGAGACATAGCCAGGGCAGGTGATCCAGACTGACCAAAGAGATATTCCACACCATATGACGTCATGCTCAGCCATAAAAGCTGGGGTAAAGAAGGAGGAAGGGGGGGTGTGGAGAGTGATGGCGTTTGTCTTCCCAAGAAACCATTACGCGTGATGAGCCCTGCTTCCTGGAAGTGGCTGAACACCTGCCTGCCCATGGGAAGGAGCGAAAGAATTCCTTGTTTTGCTTTGCTTGCGCGCGCTGCTTTTGCTTTACCTAGTAAACTGTCTTTATCTCAACCCATGAGTTCTGGCACTTTTACCTTTCTGATTCTCTCCCCATCCCACCTGGGGAGGGTGAGCGAGTGGCTGTGTGGCACTGAGCTGCCTACCGGGGCTAAACCACAACAACTGCACAAGGAGGGATAGGTAGTCCCTTGCTTATGAAGATGCATTACAGTTAAAGGTCATGGAGGACTTGTTTTTCTTTCTACTATTTTAAATTGTGAATAAGCAGCTAGGCTAGTACAAAGGTGTTTGGCTGTGCATGTGCTATCACTCACAGTAATATAAAATTACAATAAAGCCTTCTAAAGTGGACGTTATGAAAATGTCTTGTTGCTTCCATAGGTACATCACTTCTAACTGTAGAAGCTTATGAACGCAAATTTACAGGAGAAAGCATAAAATACAGCATCCTTAATGACAAGGAAAGCATATTCTCCATACACCCAATTACAGGTAAACTTTTTTTTTCTTGTTCTCAAGTGTCAGTCTAGCTTAAAGAGTATGGTCTTTTCCCTGGTGTGGTCTTGTCTAAGGTGTGTAAGAGAGCATAGCTTCTCCAGTGGCCTCTCATCTTCTAAATATCAACAGCAAGACAGTTGGCCTTCTGAGCAGCCATAGCCTCTCTGGGCTGGCATGGACAGTATAAGCAGTTTTCCTTAGAAATAGTGTAAATAGGTTGTACTCTTAACAAATGTCCTTCTTTCTGAGTTCCTGGCAGCTTTCATCTCTGATTATTCTGATGTCTCCAGGCATCAAGCAGTGAACTCCTGCAGAGCTGCTGATGTTTGCTGCTGATGGACAGTTTAAAATGATTTTGTTTTGTTCAGATGAGGGGCACTTAAAGTGCATATGTTTGATTTCCAAGTCCTTCTCATTTCACTGAAATAGAGCTAGAAGTATTAATCTGAAGGACTGTCTTAGACACAGGCAAGTTTATCCCTGAGGAAGTGAATCTTTTCCAATATCAACTCCCTCAAAGATATCAAATGCCAGAAAAAAAAAAAGGGATTTTTCTGTTTATTTATTTCTATATCAGCCAGGTTGCAAAATGGTTACACAATATCTTGAAAAGTATCATAAGCACTTTCTTCACAAACACGAGAGGAATTCCTGTAGCACCAGATGTTGCAAATCTTCCTTTGAGACTTTTGAGCCATTGTGGTTTAATATTGAAATACTTGCTGTAACTGAAACAAAACCTTTTTCCCGTTTCTTAGAAAACGTTAGTGCTACCTTTCAGTACTTTTAAGAGTAGTTCTTACCTCAGTATTAATTTTGACACCAGTGACTCTCCACCTGTTGTTTCTACAGCAAAAGTATTTTGAGCTATATTGATGCCCTCTGTATCTTAGGTGTTCTTAACAGCCAGAGGTCTGCTGCTCGTGACTTTTCAAGCAAGTTAATTAACCCTGATTTGGAAAAAATCTCCAGAATTGTTTCTGTTACCAGACATCCACTAGGCTGTCTAGAAACTTTCCCCGTTTTAGAGGAATTTATTTTATTTTTGAATCATATAAAGTATAGCAAGAAGTGACTGAAGGACATAAACTAATCTGTCCTCTGCCACAGAAGGGGAATCAACTGTGCCTAAATCTAATAGACGTTTGTCTGTCATGTTCTCAAAAACCACCAGTGATAGCAATTCTGCAAACTTGGTAGTCTCTACAAGTCTTAGCAGCTGGAAAGTTTTTATTCGTATTTACCTGAATGTCTGTTGAAACAATTTCAACTCGTTACTTCTTAACCTAATAGCAATAGACATAAAGAAGAGGTTTTTGCCTTTGTCTTTTACGTATTTGAAGAGTGTTACCCTGTTTCTTCTGTGTGCACCTATTTAGAATGAGCAGCTCTGGTTCTTTCACTTTGTCCTCACAGGTGGTATACCTCAAACTTGATTATTTGCTCAATGCTACAGTAGAGTCTTTTAGTTACTCTGTCTCCTTGAAGCATGTTCCTTCTGCCACTGTACGTTTTCTTGTTTTCTGTATACAGAATGTGATAATTTTGAAGTGTTGTGCTGGAGAGAGACCACCTGCCAGCTTTGAAACCTTTATGTTCAAGACATAACTCTTGAACACTGGACAGATCCATAAACAACAATCAATCATTGCTGCTTGTCTTAGAAAATAAACTAAAAGTACTGGTTGGGAAAGCCCCAGTAGGTGGGTTCTTATGCTATTGCAAGTTTGGGATATAGATATTCATGGCATCATTACTGAAAAATTAACACAAATCTGAGTTTGAAATCTAATGAAGCTGACATAAAAATGAGCTAAGTTTGAAACTTAGATGTAATGAAGAATTTTCATATATTACTTATTATGTAAATATATTACATATATTTCATATATTATTTCATATAGTAATATATTTTCATATATTACTATATTAACTAGAACATTAGAACAATAACCATGAATTTGCAAGGAAATTTCAGGTGTAATGTGGAGATGTCTAGTTCTGTCTGTAGTCTCAATTGCTGATTATTATTGCAAGAATAACAGTTGGTGGGGGGACTTACTGCATCAGGAGTCACACTGTTTTTCCTATGTGTCAGTCAGATAACAGATGTTGATACAGCTGTTGCCCCATTTGGATATAGACGGAGGGCTCTTGAGACACAGCTGGTTCATTGTCACATGTCAGGGAGCCCACGTCACACAGCCACTTTCTTCCTCTCTAACCCTCTACAAGTCAATCTGCCTTGTTTTAGGAAATTGCCAACATGATGGTTGATCAGTGAAAACTTAGCTATCTGAGATTTGTACAATAACTTGCATGTGGAGGATGATCTCAGGTAGAGGGAGGACACAGTGGGAAGCTTGCTGAAATTCTGTGGTGTGTTCAGTGAAGGAGATCACATACATTATGAATTTCACAACTGCAGTCATGGGTGTTTTTTCCTAACTATGTGTGTCATCTCTTTTTTTTTTTTCTGTTGTTGTTTTTAAAACAGGTACAATCACAGTAAAAGAGCCAAAGTTTCTCGATTATGAAGTTAAGAATAAAATACATCTTTCAGTTTTGGCTGAAAATAGTTTGAATTCAGCACTCTGTGGAGTGACAGTTTTGATACAGGATGTGAATGACAACGTACCTAAATTTGAGCAAAGCTGTTACAAAGCATCAGTATGGGAAGGCCAAACTCCTAAAACAGACATCATACAGGTAAGAGGAAATGTATCTTCATAGGCTGAGTTCTGTAGTTAAAAACAAGTTTGGTTGATCTGGTCATGAATGCAGTCCTGGTCGGTCTGTTTTGGACCACCATCTTTCAAAATACGAGAGTGTGGTTCTTGGTGTTGCTACTACTTTGCTTGCATATCTAAAATATTCAATGATTTTGTCTGGTCCACAATTCCAATCTTTCTTTCAGTTTTATCAAGTTGAAGGAGTATTCTTTATCTTTTTACTAGTTGTGCAGCTGAACTTCAAATTCAAATTTTTAATATTCTGTTTATCTCTTCAAGTAGTAGAAAAGTATTATTCAAAGCTATGGTTCTGGTTACGATGTAGGCTGGGTCCTGCATTAACACATCTACTGTGAAAGGGCCACAGCAATAAAAAGAATACTTTCAACCCATCAGAACAGGAGTGGAGTCAAATCCAAGTGTTCAATTTAAAATCTGATGCTTAAAGAGCAGCTTGTCTCAATTTAAATGTGCAAACACTTCTTCCTCTGAATGGATCCATTCTCCAAAAGTGTTTCCAGCTGGCCATGTTAGAGCAAAAGAAGACATCAGTTGCACTAGAAGAACGCATAATTTCCTCAGTACACGTTCTTGCATTGCAAGTCAGGTCACAGTGAGGGTCATGTTAGGTACTAAAGATATTCCTCCTCTAGAGAATAAATAAATGGAAAGCTACAAATGCCTCACAGGCAAAGTGATTAGAAACTGATGGACATTGTATTTAGAGGAACATATGTCCAGCAAAGGGGAAAAATCAAAAGGCACTCAACCCAGATGTGTAGTCAAAGACTTATGACACAATACATTCTACTATGTTTCCTTTATTCAGTCTGACTGGTTGCCTCTGCCATGGTTTGGATCCTGTACTCATTATAATGCTTGTTCAGCAACCAGAGGAATACAAAGACAACACTCTGAAGAGTCAGAGAAATCTCTGAGAAACCTGTTCACTGCTGTTGAATGTTATTTATTATGTTATTATGTTACTTTTACAGCTTGTCTCTGCCCCTTTTACGTTTTCTGGTTTGTATTTTAGAAAGTAATTCATGAACTATCCCATGAAAGCTCTGAAAACCTTAATAATTAATTACTTCTGTCCTTTATCTGTATAGCAGTCATGCTTTAAGGGGTAGTCCTGGATCAGTGAGAGAGTTCATTTTTAGGCACTAAACAGAGACAGGATTCTAACAGCAACCTTGTAAGTAATACAAGCAGTGTAAAAATGATTACATTCACCCCTAATGCTTTATATAGTTGAATTCAAATTGTGCAGGGAAAAAATTTATGTGCATACTATTTCAGTTCATGAGCAGATTTCATGAACTCACATGACACTTGCATTGGGAGCCAATATGATTATTTGCTTAAATCTGTGCACTCAAGAGGAAAGTAATAAGAAATAGATGACTGTAGTATAAGGTTTTCTTTCTGAAATCATGCTCTGCCATTTTGAATTAAGCCTGAGGTTTGCTCCCAAACAGATATTTGCAACTGACCTCGACAGTGGGCTGAATGGAGAAACTGAATACTCAATTTTATCTGGTAATGAAAATGCAGCATTTCTAATTGATTCAGCACGAGGGATTTTAGCAACTAATACAATCCTAAATCATGAAAACACTTCATCTTACAGGTTTGTATGCAGGGTTCCTGTAAAAACATATTCTTCTTCTTTTTGTTGACTTTAACATGAGATTGCTCGTGGTATGTATTTTACAGTTTTCAGTTGATATCTATTACCCACAGAGCCTGGGTGCAAGCCAGGCAGCATTGAAAACAGCCGTAAAGCTGCCCATTTGTACCATGGATTCTTGGGTATTTCTCAAAGTTAGGAGAAGGAAAATAGTTTTGTTCAATCAATTGCAACACTTACTGATGTAAGTGAGCATGATGATTCACTAGAGGAATAATGACAGTTCCTGGATTTCAGTTTATTAAGAGCTATACAGCCATTCCTTTTCTGGAACCATGTTTTTATAAATACATAGACAGAGAAAGCACGCGAACCAAATCCAAGAAATACGAACATGTTCTGTTTTTTATTTAAAATAGAATATATTTCAAACTTCCTTCTGCATAATTTGATAAAGATTCTTCTGTAATCTGTTTCCATCTGTAAGCTGTCTTGTGCTCATATTAGTTTTTTCCTGTCTTCCAAGAAATTGAGTAAATATGATCAAGTGGATGTGATAGTTTTTCTTTATCAGTCATGCCATAATTGAATTTAGAAAGAAAACAAATTAGACCTTCAAGAGAAAGAGTATCCTGATTCATAAATATACCCTTTTTATATACTGCAATCTCTACAAAAAGTAGGTTGCTTTATACGTGTTAGTAGAAATTCTTTTTTTTTTTTTTTCTCCATATGGCTGTGGCATCAGTTAAAGTATTTGCAAGTTTCCGATCCTCTGGGGCCTCAAATTTTTAATCATCCAGAGTTCTTATGAACCAGAATAACTTTTTAGAAAACCACATCAAAAAGGTGAACAGAATGTGATTTAAAAAAAAAAAAAAAAAAAATCAGTGCAATTTGATAATAGCCTCCTAAAGGAAATGCTTTGTTTTAACTTAATATGCAGAACGCTTTAATTGTAGTTTATTTTTCAGTTTTTCACTGAATCAAAAATGTCAGTTCTGATTTTTAGTCATTTAAATAGTATAATACATTTTATTTGCTAGTACTTTAAAAGAATGCCTGAAATAAATCCTCCAAGGAAGAACGTTTATTTTTAGTGAAGCACTGAACATGTAAGCCTAACAATTCTGATATCTACCTTTAGTTGGAAACCTGATTGATTTCAGTATTTATGTTGGAATTCTAGCATTTTAAATGGATAGTTTGTTCGAGGAGTCTGAAGCTTCTTATTCCTCCTCTTTATTAATACTTTTAAATCTGCAATGCCAGGTGAAAAGTGAATAGCAAAAGAAGCTTTTAAAACTGTTTTAGTGTTTAATTTCAAAATGATACCATTGGTTCTTTCCAATTTGCAAGGGGTTGTTTATTTTATCTAAATTGAACGTTTTCATCCCCAGAAGTTCTAAGTCTCTTATAAGAGGAGTTGTAATGAAAGTGTTGACAGAACCTTAATTTTAATGCCTCGGCTGAGATGTTTTTATGAGAGTTTTTTCCTGAAACCTTAGAAAGTGATTATTTTTAGTAAAATATTTCCATATGTACCTTACCAATATACATTCTAGAAAAAATACACTTTCTATATGGAATTATACATGGTCACTGAATACTAGTCTGCAATTCAAGCTGTGTTCTCTCGGTGTCAGAAACCACAACGGCACCCAGAGCAGAGCTCGTGTGTTTCAGGAGTAGAAGTGCAATCCACAGCTTGAGTTTTCCGTACTGTCATGTAAATGTTTATCTCCTTGACACTTTGAACAGCAATTGTGACTTACAGGGAGAAATTAAGCATTCGGAAGATCTGTAGGGAGACTCAGAAAACATGACGCACATGTAAACAGTCATTAGTACCCAAAATATTTAATAGAGATGCCAGGTGCTGACATGTAAATTCTTCAGTGTAGCTTGATGTTTTCTGTTTTCAATCAGCTCCTTTTTTAGAGCACCTGTTGAGTTAGATTTAATTTTGAGTTCACTTCTGGATAATTCATAATCTTGGGGAAGGGTGATGTCTTCTAGATCATCTTTGTTTACAGTAACCATTTGCTCTTTATTGTTCAGAATCTGGTTCCCACTGAGTAAACATCCTCTTAACTGTGTTTATCAGGTCATTGCTTACTGTTTTCTTTGCTACATTGTTTGTGGAAATCAAAAGGTTGTTAACAATTTACTGCTGATCCTTATACAGGTGTAAAATGGATGCCTCAAGGCAAGCTCTCTAAATCTGACAGTGAGATTCAGGTCCCACTAAAACCAGTGGGAACTTTGACACTGACAAGTGGCATCTGTATTCAGGATTTTCACTTTATCACTTAAGTTAGTAATATAATAGGGGATCTATTCTATATCTCCACAGACATTCTGGCTGAATACTACTTTGGAAGTTTTCATACTGCCAGATTTTCGTGTTGTTGTTGTCCTTTTATAATCAACAAGGACAGTCAGGTTCCTCTAAAGGACAATTCAGTACTTAAATTTTTATTCCTGCTCTGAATTGTCTTCTAGAGGAATGTCTTACTTGCAAGAGTCTTACTAGCTTTTTTAACCACCTACATTTCATGTGAAATTGGGTGAAATGAATGCATCCTTTTTACTTTATGATTTCAGTGTATTTTTGCCACCTAGTCTCCTGGACATTGTTCCTGCAAGACACAAAAGATAAAACTTCAGTCACCTTCATAAAAAGAAAGATGGAGTTTAGGAGGAGCAATAAGGAGCAGAAAGAGCTAATCTTTTCATTTGTAATTTTTTCCCTGTTTGTATCATTGGTGAATAATTCTGTGGCTTCTGACAGATGGTGGCAATTACTGCTTCCTTTAATTGTAGGTTGGTAATACAAGCTGCTGACAAAGGAAACCCCAGACATTCTGCTACAAGTATTGTGAGGATACAAGTGGTAGACGTTAATGACAACGCTCCAATTGTCGAACCACCCGGTGAAGTGGAGGTTCCAGAAAGTAAGTGTGATAGTACAGCTAGGTGATGTTAAGATTAGGATTTATCAGACCACAGTAGTGCTTTCAGTGATTTGTGTAACCCAGAGATTATCATAAGAAGGGTAATGGATCATATTAACACTGAAATATCAAAGTAAACTATGATCTGCTTTTGTTATCAGAGGCATTATTCTTAATCTTTAGACATTGTATTTAAGAACAGTTTGGAATAAAACCATAGGCAATTCAGAAAGAGAAAAACAAACTCTACAGAAATACATCTGTAATTTGTTCATTTTGGACTCCAATGTCATATTGTTCAGATGTCTTCAATGTCTTCTTTTCTGCAATAACAATACTTGGTGTTAAAACCAGCACTGCTAGAAATTAGACATTCTGAAGTTCATTATGATGAAAGAAATTCTTTGTGTAAATTTGAATGAAGCTTTAAAGTGCTGTGTAGCTTGATCTGGTTGATGATCATGAAGAAGAGGACCCAGTCCTCCTGAGTTCTCATCCCAGCAATCAGCTGGTACGTTGTGTGATGTCAGCTCAGCACTTGCATATCTTGAGTCTTAAGCTCAGCATTTTCAGGCATCATATATATGATGCATCAAGATAAACAGCAGCATGTTTGTAAAGACTTAGTCCAATCCTCCTGTTAACAGAAGGTGTCGAGGCTGTCTTTCCAGTGATTTTTTTTAGCCTTTTCTAAATTTAGCTCCCACTGTTAATGACAAGAGCAGGAGTCAAGGATGCATAGCAGCTGTAAAGTACTGGCCATTTATTTAGGTTTTTGTATTCAGTTTAAGAACATTTGTCTTAGGGCAGGACACAGCATGTTTGAGGCTTAATGCCCCAGGCATGCAAATGGAAAATGGTTTAGTTTCTGCTGGCTCCAGGCTTGATTAGATTATCACTGATAGTCTGGTTCAGTTTGCAGTCCCTGGTACTGTCAATTCGACACACGACAAAAGCTGTCTGTATCCAATTTCTAAATCTCATAGGAATATACATTGAACTCTTAAGATTTTGTCCCATGTGGCTCTGGCTGGATGTCTTTCTAGTGACCTCTTTCTCCTGTGGAAAAGCTTCACAACTGCACTTGTTGATTCTACAGAGACCAGGGGACTCTGATGCCTCAGTTAAATATTCCTGTTGAAGTTTGTGACACTGTTCAGTAAATTCGTGTCCACTAAATGTATATCACATTTCCACATGTTGCCATGTGCAAAAACATGAAAGATCCTGTTGTTGGTGAAGAAACAGTTAAGGGTACACTGGATCAGTGAAAGTCTAAAGAAAACCCAGATTAAAATTGGGAAGAAGCAGATGCATTTGAAAAAATCCACTACTGTTCCTGTATCATTTCTGGATCTTGCTTTTATTCTAAAACATGAGGCCAAAAGACACAAAAAGCTAATGCAGAAAGATTACATATATATAAGATTTAGTATTAGAAAAATGGTAAAATCTTCAGAAATTGTAACATCACCTTTTAGTTATAACTTACTCTTAAAATTACTGTTTCAGATGCCCTGCCTGGTTTTACAGTGACTCAGGTGTCAGCAACTGATGCGGACTCCAGCCCAGCACTTCAGTTTGGTTTTACTGATGATAATAGTTCTGGAATGAAATTTGCTATTGATCAACACACCGGTGTAGTCACAGTGGTGGAACCATTAGATTTTGAAGAAACTGCTGTGTATAAGCTGGGAATCATAGTTTCAGATTCTGTCCATCAAACAGAAGCAGAACTCACAGTCTTCGTTTTGGACATCAATGATAATCCACCAGTGTTTACTCAGGATTCATATCAGGTGGGGAAGTGACAAACAGACAACAAATGTGTGATGTCTTTATACGAGGATAAGTAGCGGGAGTGCATGTTTATATTTAAGTGTTAAAAGCGCATTTGATCCCCACTGAGAAGGAAGGTCTCTGCAAACTATTACTGAGCAGAAACACAGCAGAGTCTACAAAATGCTCTTCTAGGAAACTTCTGCCCTTTCCTAGGAACTCTGCTAAAAGGACTGAAGGAATTGTTCAGTTTTCATGTTTGTGTTTTCTGGCTTCAGAAGAAAAGTGGCATGAATGCTAGCTGTACTCCTTACACTGTGCAGTCATCATCCAGAGTTACTGGATATAACCCAAAACCAGTTTGGGGAGCAGTGTCCATTGCTCAGGACTGATTGTTCCTTCTGACAGAACGGTAAACAAGTCAGCACATTTATTCTGGCCCAATTACTATGGCAAACATTTCTTCATTTTTGGTTATGCAGCTCTACAGAGGTGTAGCAAATGCCACTGTGGTAGGTTAAGCACATATGGTTTGTAAGGTGTAGCCCTGCCTTTATAGCCATGGCACTCTTCTAGGCAGTGGGGGATATCAGTTTTGACCTCCCCAACATCTCCTACTAGACAGAGGGCACAGCTCAGCTTTTGAACTGCTAGACTGTTGTAGGAGTCAAGTTGTCCAACAATGTTTTGAACCAAAGCTGTTTTAGGTACTACAGGCCACTAAGATGATTAAAGGAATTGGAGCATATGTCATGTGAGGCTCCCGAAGGTAGAGATTGGCTGCTAAAAGGGCTTTGACCTGACTTCATCGTATGAGACTAAGGCTTGTGGGGCTTGGGCTAAGGCTCAGCACATGTAGTGGCATGGGTTAGGGTTACAGATAGGAAGGAGACAAAGCCTGGAGCTGCAGGGGAAGTGAGGCTGCCAAAGGAATTGTTTCCTTAGAACTTGTTCATGTGTGGCTAGGCTGTGGGGCTTGCCCAGGTTCTCCATGGTGCCCAGTGACAGGACAAGAGGCAATGGGCACAAACTGAAATACAGGAAATGCCGTTTAAACTTTTTTTGTTCAGTGATTGAACACTGGTGTTGGTTGCCCAGAGAGGTTGTGGAGTCTCCATCCTTGGAGTTATCCCAAAACACGACTATACGTACTCCTGAGCTACCTGATCTAGGTGACCCTGCTCTGAGCAGGCCTTGGACAAGATGGCCTCCAGGGGTGCCTGCCACCCACAGCCATTCTGTGGTCCTGTGAGCTGGGCTATTTGCTTGTCTTGGTGCTTTTTTGTGAGTGTTGGGTGTGCTCAGAGCCAAAAATATGAGTCACTACAGAAGACTTGAATTTAGTAATGCTTCATTTATAAATCTCAGACATCTTTAAGAAATAAGTTTAAGCATTTGGCTTAGAGAAATTTCAACCTCTGAGCATATGCGGGGGAAGCAGTTTAGCCACTCAGATAACTGTGGGACAAACTGTAGGCATCTATGAAACTTTCAGGTGCCTGAGTTGTCAGGATTTGTGTAAATCACCCACTTAGACTTGCAAGTCAAACTCCCAGAAAAAAAAAAGCACTTTTAATGCTCAAGTGATTTTTAGACCTGGCCTTAAGTTTTCCTCAACACTCATGTCTGATTTTGACTAATAGTTTAGGCAAGTACTTGCTTGTGCAGGTGCTAGGTATTATGTTGTAGATTGAAGCAGACATTATAGGCAGGGTTATGAACCTGATGTAAATCAACGTAGTTCTATTGACTATGCTGATGTAAACAGGTGAACTCTCTCCACAGTCCTGATGTTTTGATTTGTGGCTTGGACAGTAAGATACACTGCCTCTTTTCAGTCAATGATACGTATAATTCCCTATTCATAGTCCTGTAACTTTTATCCTTTTCTTGTCCTTTAAAGTGTTTTCATATTTATGATATATATGGCTATTATATACACATATAAACTGTGTATTAAAATGATTTAGTCTAACACTTGAAGTTACAGCAGCTACCTTCATAGCTACCTTTGTAGCTGCTGTTCGTTTGAAATTTAATTGATAAGGTGAAAGGAAACTAGTCACAAAAATACTGTAGCTGGATTTCAGATAACGGAAGCTCTTAAGAATGGAAAGGACTGTCTTGATTTCCCAGATTATATGAAGAAAAAAAGGGAGCGTTTTGCAAAATTAAATTGTGGGACTAATCTGGTGATTATTCAGGCTCTGGTGCTGGAATTTTCAGGGTTAGGGGTTGTGGGTTTTTTGTCGTTGCTGGCTTTTTGTTGTTGTTGTGTGTTTGTTTTGTTTTGTTGTTATTGTTTGGTTTTGTGTTGTGCTGTTGTTGTTGTTGTTGTTTCTAGAATCTCGAGTCTGGGACTGCAAACTCTATTGTATGTACAGAAATCAAGATGTTTCTGAAAGCAGGTAGAAAAACCAGTCCTAGTTGCAGTGTACTGTGAAGCACTCCTTCCATGAGTGTATTACTGAAGAGGGATTCAGGGATTCATTGAACTCATCATAATGAAACCTGGACTAGATGGATTTTACTACTGTTTAAATCTTACTATAAATTTTGACTGTCTTGTACGCAACATTTTCAATATCATAGTTCTTTATTGTTTTGTCCTTGAAGGAAATGGGTAGGTGAAGCTTTCTCCAAAGCTGTGAACTGATTTTTTTCCTAATCAGATCAAATGAAGGAAAATGTATTTTTTATGTTCAAAATCTTTCGTTAAGCTTTATCAAATCTATCATGTTGCTTTATGTGCCAGGTGAGCTTGCCAGAGCTCATTTCACTGGGTGCCACTGTTCTGACTATCTCTGCTGTGGATATGGATTCAGAGTATAACGGAATGATTTCCTACAAAATCCTCTCTTCCTCTGAGGGATTTTCCATTGATCATGAGAATGGTGAGTTTGTAAGCATGGTTTATTATTTCAGCTTATTCAGTGTAAACTGAAAAGTCTTACTATACTTCCTCACCTGTTGCCAGTGATCAGTTCTGGAAATCATTGATGACTGACGTCCACCATATATTTTAGCTAAATCTGGTGTTATCGCTGAAGAACTGATAACATCAAAGACCAGAGTTCTCAGTTTGTCCCTGAACTAGTCACAAGACAGCTACTCACAACATCCCATACTTGCTGGTCCTCTGATGTAGTTTAATATAAAAGTTGCTGTACATTTTGCATTGTTTCTTGACATTGCAGCTCATGTATTAGGCTGCATTAAATTTAATTTCATACCTACTATTTTTCAGAATAAGTCGAACATATAATGGAGCTTCTCTACAGCTTGGGCTTGTATGTTCTTAAGATTTCTGCTTTGCAGTACTTGTTATCCAATAATCGTAAATGGAATTTAAAAGTTTTCTAAATTGACAACACTCTCCAAAGTACATAATTTTCTTTAATAGTTAAGAGATTTACTGATTTAATTTTTCTGACCTAATGCTGTAACACTGAGAGGTAGAAAATGGCGCATGTCTCAGTATGCATGTGTACGTATAATTTTTGGTAATGCCAGCTATATACTAGATACTGCAAAAATGATCTCTAACTGTTGTTCTGCGAGCAAGTGCATATCACTTATTTTCTGTTCCCAGGCATTCATGAGATGAATTTTTGAATGCATTGATTGTTGGGTGATGGCAACTACAAACACTGAATGTACAGATGTATCACCCAAATAAAGTTTTCTTTTTTACCCATTTGTTACTTGGTATTAACCAACCTGTCTTTTATCTTTGGCTAGTGGTTGTTTTTAACCGTGATTAGAAAATTGTCACACAATGTTGTCTCCATAGCTATACACCATGAAAAACGAAGTAGAAGTAGATGGCCTATGAACATGTTTAGATAAGCAAGTTGAATGAAATGTGTACAGAACTTATTGGCAAACCTGTCTAGATAATAAATATGCCCATAAAGCCGTTACTAGATTGCCAGCAAAAATGGTGTTCAATAACGAACTTGCACAGCATAGCCACCACTAATAACGAACTTGTATTTCCTTAGCTTTATTTTGCCTTTTGTTTTCTGCAGTTTGCATTTTCAACCTGCTATGGAGAAGTTTTTGTTAGTCTAAATGCAGCATGTGTATTTGATACTGCATCATTGTGAGTAGGCCTTGGCTTAGAGCATTAGCTGTGATTTTGTAGTTACTTCGGGTTATACAACTATTACATTACAACCATGTCATTTCAAACAAGACTGATAAGATTCAGCTTTTGCAATCGCATTTACATGTCTTAATGAGTGTGGGTTTTTATTAATTCTATTTTATTTCCAGGTTCAGTGTTCACTACCAAACCAATGACATGGCTGGAAAACAATACCGTTGTTCAGCTCCTGATAGCTGCCATTGACGGTGGCAATCCTGCTTTGAGCGCAGTCACCTCCGTAGAGGTGTGCATAGAAGATGTAAATAACTATGCCCCTCAGTTCACAAGTGCATTGTACAATCTCAGCATGAGTGAGAATGCATCAGTTGGAGAAAGCGTCCTCACATTTTCAGCAGTTGACTATGATTGGACACGTGAAAATACATACATTGAATACTCTATTATTGATGGCAATGCTGAGAATTTATTCACTGTGGAAACAAGTGTCATGGAGTCAGAAACATCCTCCTACAAGCTCGTTGGCAATCTTGTTTTGAGCAATAATCTTGACAGGGAGACTGCTGCTTCCCATCGTTTGGTCCTCCTTGCCTCTGATCGTGGAACGCCCTCCTTGAATTCAACTGCTACTGTGCTAATAACTGTACTGGATGTCAATGATAATCCTCCAGTATTTAGCAGCCCGGAGTACCATATTCATGTTAAAGAAAGCGTGTCTATACATAGTCACGTTGCTGAAGTTTCAGCAAATGACTGTGATGCAGGCACTAATGCAGAGATCACGTATACTATAATCTCTGGAAACGACAAGCGATATTTTCACTTGGATGGGAAAACTGGATCAGTGGATTTGATGAAAACTCTGGATTATGAGGATACTGTGAAATTCACTTTGCTCATCCAAGCCACAGATGGAGGAGCTGATGTAAAAAATGTGGCTTTTTCTGTTGTCCATGTTAGCGTCCTAGATGACAATGATTATGCCCCACTGTTTTTGTTTCCCAGCATGAACTGTATTGTCAGTGAAAACCTGCCTACTTTTTCTTTTGTGTGTACTGTTAATGCACTGGATTTTGATAAGGGCTCCTACGGATACCTCACGTACTCCATCCAGTCTTCATGTCTGGCTCACCCTGAAGTTCCTAGAGACCATGACATGTTTTTCATTGACCCTTTGACGGGAGATATTCGTACAAAGCAAATGTTTGACTATGAAAGCCGGAGTAGGTACTGTCTCATAATTCAAGCAAAAGACGAAGGTGACTCACTGGCCACAGTTACAGTTCAGGTAGATATTGAGGGGAGAGATGAATTTGACCCAGTGTTTGCACAAGATCAGTATTTCTTTAATCTCCCTGAGAAAAATGAAGCAGGCCAGCTGCTTGGCCAAGTGACAGCATCAGATAATGATGGTGGACTGGACGGAGTTGTTCATTACTCCCTGCTAAAAACTTCTCCATTCTTTTCTGTAAATCAAACCAGTGGTAATATTTATTTGACTCAAAGTGTTCACAAATGGAATGATGACAGCCTGGAATTGTTAGTAAGAGCTCAGAGCCCCAAAATGGAGTCAAAGTTCACTGTATGCACTGTTTTGGTGAATGTTTCCAATTCTCCTGAGAGTTATCCCATCGGGTCAGCGTACAGCCTGACCGTTAGCCTTTCTGTCTCCTTGATAGTGTTCCTGCTGCTTGCTGTCAGCCTTATTGCACTTATTCTGAGACATAAGCGGAAAGATACAATGAACTCTTGTGTGCAAAAAGCGGCAGTATCCTCCTCAGCTTCTGATTTGAATTTGGCCAGAGAAGATAAGGTCCTTAAGGACTGCCAGAAAATCCAAAGTACTGAGAGCAGTATGCTTCCCATGGGTGCCATAGCAGAATGGCTGAGCTTGGCAGGAATCAGAGAGAGGAAGAATGATGGTGTCCCCTGCAGGCATTCAGACTCCAGTGGCCACAGTTCTGCCGAAGGAGAAACTGCAGAGGATGAAGAAATCAAAAGGATCAATGAACATCCCTGCAGAAAGAGCTCTGGCTCTGTGCTGAGCGAGCGAGGCTCACGGGTGCCAGATTCGGGAATCCCAAGAGAGTCTGACCAGCTCTCCTGTCAGTCTGGAGAAACTGATGTTGTGGCTACCATGCAAAGCATGGAGAACGTGCGGGCCATCCAAAGTGAAAGTGGAGAAGAAGCCTGTGATGCAGCCTATGGAAAGAACAGAATGTTGTCCCAGACACTAAAGAAAATTGGAATAAAAGAGAAGGACTTAATGACTGACCTCACAAGAGAATATGCCTTGATATCTGATAGGCAGGACTCTGGGTGTGATTTGCTTGCAACTCATGGCACCTCTGGTGAGGATTTCAGAGGCAGTTACAACTGGGATAATGTGCTCAGCTGGGAACCCAGATTTCAGCCTCTTGCCTCAGTGTTTAATGATATTGCAAAACTGAAAGATGAAAGTGTACACATTCATAGCTTCCCTAAGGGGAAGAAATCTTTTGTTTTTCCTCCTCCCTTGATAACATCAGTAGCTCAACCCGGCATAAGGACAGTGCCACCTCGAATGCCAAATATAATATCAGGGCAAGCATTTAAAAAATACCCTCATTCTCACCTTATCCAAAACCCTGGATACCCTCCACCAACTATGACACCCAGTTTTTCTCCCTCTCTCTCTTTACTTAGCATGCAGACACCTACTGCTTCTCCAGTAATGGCTGATGGGAGAATGATAGGAATGCGTCTTATTTGTCCAAGCCATGAACTTGCAACAGAGGAAGAAATTCAGGTCTAGGTTGTTAACTGATGATAGATTGTGGAAAAATATATGGCTTGAAATATATTTTGTTTTTGTTTAACAAGCAAAATATGCCTGTCAGAACTGTATTACCAATATTCTTTGTTTTCATGAGCTGAAAAATTTAATGTATAACATAGCCACAAACTTTATAACAATCCTTCACAGAATATGCTGCGAGTCCATGAGATTTCTCCTTTTTCAGCTCCCAGCAAGTGTGGTTTCCCATGTAAATTGCACAGCCAGGTGCCTGATAGCCAACTTGATCAATTGTACTGTTTTTTTCTTAAAGTATGTCAATAACAAATTAACGATAGTAGCTGTTTACTGTGGAAAATCTTTATTAGCATGCTGGTAGGTTCTGACTGCTTCTGTGGTTTCATTGGGAGAGGGTACTAGAGGGATGTGCAGGTATGGCAGTTTTGGCCAGCAAGTCATGATTGTCTGCTTAGTAACGGATCACTCATAGGATCCCTTGGAAAACAGAATAACCAATGGTAAGATAAAAGCAATCTTCCTCTTTATTACTAGAGTAATGAATATCTGTTGCCTTTCTGTCCTATTACAGAAGGTGTCCTGGTCCCCAGGCAGCTGTAGGATAAGACAGTGTTACAATTGTGAAGGGCTTGTATGCCTCCACCATGTTCTTTGGTCCTGTGCTGGGCACATCTCTGCAAGACCAGATATCTGGCCTTGTTTGTTGTATGTATCATACATATTGCATTTTGTGTATGTATGTATATCCAGACACGTACACATGCCTGTACTGCAGTGTATGCTTGTATATTGTATCAGATCAATAAAACACAGAAAATACATCTAGAGTAACTCTGGTTTCTCCTCTGTATATTTAAAAGCCTTTGATGTTTTTTTTGCATCACATATATTAAAAGTGGGCTATAGGGAAGAGCAGTTGGTGCCTGGGAATCTGTTACAAGTTGGATATGTAGAGAGGGTGTATATTGTACAGGTTGTAACAGCTAGAGGAAATGAGTTTAGTGCTGTTAGACTGAATGATCGTGTGGGATCAGTATCACGTGTGTGATGCATTTTGTTTCCTCAGTCGTGCGTGTCATGATCCTTGCTGGTTTGCAACCTGTGGGTTCATAGCCTATCTTTGAATAAGAGCCTGTTTCTAAGGCTGCACCTGCACTGTACAAACACACAACTCAATCCATGCTGCTATGCAAGAGTGCTTCTTTTAAAGCTGACATGTTCATTATGCCGCAGCATAAACTTAAAAGTAGACGTAGCTTAGGGATTCATCAGGATTGACAAATCTTGCTAGGAAAGTAGACAAGAAGATAAGTTTCATAGCTGGACAAAAACCTGTGCCAGGAAGAGGGAAGAAAAGAGGAGTCATTCCCGGTTCATATCTGAACATGGAGCATCAGTTCAAGTCCATTGTTTCAGTATGGATTGGATCATTAGATTGGCTACCCCAAGGTTGTGTGATAAACTTCTTTGGACCTTTATCTGAAGATGGCAGTGTGTTTTTGCATTTTTATATTGATATAGACTTCATATGTGGTTATTGAAGTTTCAAGGTAAATTCATGTGCCTTCAAAGTAACTTGTTCTGGCTGCTTATTGATGCAGTTGTTATTTTTGCAGCTGAATGGGAAATAGTAATTTTCAAATGGCATTTCAGTGAGAAATTTGTGTACATAAAAAGCAAGTGTAATGTGATGCCATGACATCAACATGTAATAGTTTCGTAGCTCAATTAACATAACACTATTATAAAACTTAATAAATTTTTCTATTATAAAAGGCTCAAGGTTATCCACAAAACTCATTTTCCAGCTGTTAAAATTATGCTATCTGCAGCCTGTTTGGTTTTGACTTACATCTTGACTTGTAATTTCTAATTGAATGAGAGGTGTTCTTTGTGCTGATCAGCTCTGTGTGGTTGCAGTTTCAGGAAGCACACATGGCACAGAGAACTGCCTTTTCTGTATAGTCAGTGTCTTAGCTGGTATGATTTTAGTTTCAGGCAGTCATGGTCAAGTGGCAGCTGTTGCTCTGAGTAGGAGCAATGAGCACATGCTATCCTGATAGGGATCATCTTTGTGGTGGTAATTGGTGGAAGAGCAAATGCTTCACAAAGCAAAACTATCTTTCACATTGATGAATATGAAGTGGTATCTAGGGTGTCGTTTCGCGTATAGATTAATTGATGAATAGCTTTTTCTTCACTAACATTGCTGTTGTAAGTGGAATAAAATTAGTGTTAGATCTTCAAAGCATGCAGTCATCATACTTTGTACCAGATGCTAACATGCGCCCACAATAGTTCTGCTTGAAAGGTGAACAAATTCTGTTTGTCGTTTTTGCTCTTTAAATATATTTTGTTTTTTGATGCCTCTCTGAAAGGGTTAAGTATGACTTCCATCCTATTTCTCAAGCACATGAAATAACCAAGACATACTTTGTGGTTCTCTTAAGTGTTACGGGAATCTTTGCCTTGTCTTTTTGTGTATTAGCTCATTCTGTATCAAACAGGAAACAACATTTAGCTAACATATTGTTGTTTTGTATATAGTCAAGCTTAACAAAGTGAGTATTGAAACAAGTGTTTGCAGTAAATCGTGTAGTTCTTTTAACCTTACTGTTTTTTCCCTAAGTAAACAGTATAACTTCTATAATTTACCATGAGTTTAATATTAGCTTGAACTGAAGAGACTGTGTTACTTTGCAATTCTGCACACTAGTTTTAGCACTTCGGAGAAGGTACAGAACTTGTTAGTGGAAAATCATATTAAGCTCAAAATGCATAAGCTATAAAATAAAAGACAGTTGTCTCTTCTGGAATTTTGGCTGCCTGCCTTCTGGATTTCTTGTTGGCAGCCTTGAAAACACTGGTGTAAATCACTACCAAATGGATATCAAAATTCCATCTACCAGTAGTAATCATTAAATGGACATTCAAGTAGATTCCTGTGCAGAGAGGAAAAACCTTCATATTTCTAGGAAATCTGTCATTTGAGGATTGTAAAAATATATATACCTATTTTCTAAAATGATACAAAAAAACACTGGTTACCTACACGAGTCCATATTTAGTTTGTAGCTTGTCTTCAGCTGAAGACAGGAATTGTTCCTAAAACGGTTCTAGATAAAAAAAAAAAAAATTCTGATAAAAATGAAACCTTGTTGCCAAGTCTATTGCACTGCTGATTCCTACTATCATTTATATTTGGTTGCTGTTGATTATCTGTGCTGTGTCACTTTTCTTTAACTGACATGTAGCTTCCTGAAGAATTATGCTTAGCTCTTCTTACTCACTGCTAGTATGAACATAAGCAAAACTTTTCTTGGGAGACCTATAAGCCAAAAATATGCTGCCCTTATAAGAAACGTTACTAGAGCATCAGCTAACACCAGACTGACAGTTGTGTCCGTATGGCTTTATACTTTCACAGCTCATGGAGGCAAAGGCCAATTGGTGATTCAGTTGGCCATCGTAGGCAGCAGTATGTGGGGGCACTGTGATTAGACCTTCTCCTTGGTCAGAGGTCCCAGTGTGTGCTGACTACATCGCTCCTTGAAAACTGGCCCATGGGATGGAAGGACACTGGGGACGCCTTGCAGGGGAGGGAACTGGCACAGGTTTGCTGAGCATGGAGGGTGGTGGTCCCTAAAATCCTGTGAAAACACTAATTGGAATGGGAGGCACTTGCGACTGTAATGGAATATACTGTAATGGGAGGCTTATATTTAGAATTTGGCTAGCTTTGCAAATGAAACGGCTTTGCAGCTTCTTGCTCCTAGTATTTGGCACAACAGAACCAACTCGCTTTGGCAATATGTGGCTCAGTTCACTGTTGATGATCTGGCTGGAGTAACTAAGGTGTTGCAAAATCAAATTGAGTATACTTTTGGGTCTTGCATAGCTGCTAGTTCTGCTAGTTGTTCACCATCAGGTATACAAAGCCTAATATATTCAATCTGAGTATGGATTTGGATGTTCAGATCTCATTAAATTGAACTGCAGTCTGGCATCCAAATCCTTGTGGTGGATTTGAAAATTCCGCCATAAATGCACACATTTTTAAAACATTGGAAAAAATGTGGATGCCTAAGCAAAAGAAGGAGCCTTACAGAAAGGAAAATTGATGATATAAAACCTTCTGGTTTATACTTGCACTTCTTGTTGCAGCTAGGACTATTACTCATAAAAAAAAAATTCAGATGCTTTTCTTCTAAAAAGTATGTAATGAAGTTTTTATTAGAAGACCATCTATAAGGGATACAGAGAGGCATCAGGGTAGTCTGGAATAGTGAAATGGTTCTGTTTCTTGACAGGTATGTGCTACTTCAGCAACGTAGAAAATACCAAATCCTTTAATTATAGTCATAAAAATCAAAGTTTCTGCTGCATTATTGTGTAAGTGTTTGACCCAAACAAGTCCTGTGCCTGATGAAGCATTAGATGTCAAACCACATGCCTGAAAATGCAGATGTCAGGGTAAAGGACTGAAATGATCTACTGTGGTATTCAAAACTTCAGTTGAAAATCTCATTACAATTAGAAAACTCAAATCTCTTGAATATGTAGTTCAAAACAAAGGATTGCAGCACTATTAACTACATTTAAAGATATCAGCCTTTTCCTTGTTACCTTATCCACTTGAAAATAATCTTATATTAAACACTGTTTTGAATCTTAGGGTATTTGATGCAATCTGAGTCACCTGCCCAAAAACTGCATGTAAATTGCTTGTGAAAAGCTGGGAGAGATCTCAGAAAATGGAAGTTGAGCTATGCATTGTGAGAGCTGGTGAACTGACAGTAGTTGTTACATAAAGGGAATCTCTGAGAATGGATGGAGCTAGATGATGGCCCCTCATCAGCCCAACTTGGAGGAATACCTTGCTGTTACCTATATACACCCACTGCATTTGGTTGAAAACTTTCAGATGGAGGTTTCAAGAGAGTTTCTAAAATGCCATTATTGGTACCATATCCAAAAGAAATGAGTAGCAAGTCAAGCCTGCTCGCATTGAACTTAGAAATTCATGCTTCTAGCCCCACGTAGCTGGGTGTAGACACATTTCAAGCATCTCTTTTTTAACAAACTGTAGAGTTCATTTAATTTCAAAAGATTTAAAAATACTGGGTTCTGATCCAACACCCCGAGACTTCTTCCACTGATTTCAACGGGGCTTAAATAAAAAATGCACCTGGAAGAAATGGACAACATGTGTGCCTTCCTGGTACTGTAACAAGAGTCACTGGCAGCAGAGAGCTGGCTCCCTGGTGTTTAGGGCTGTAAACCAGCAGGAAGGAGCATTAAAAGAAGGGGAATCAAGAGCCTGGAAAAGAAAGTAGAACCAGCATGGGGTGGGGGGAGATTTGGAGGGGAGGTTCCTCTATGCTTCATGGTGATTGATGTAATTCTTGCTTTATATGCTTATTTTGGAGTGCCTTTTGGAGAAGTCTGAGATGGTTTGTAAGGAAAAGGTCACTACCATTTCATCATTCTACTTCTGTGTAAACTATGGTCTGCTGCCTGATTTGCTACTGCTTTTGTTGAATGCGCAGAGTAACCATGCCTTCACATAGTAATTTCTCTACTCATCTTTATACTGTAAGCACTTTACCTGAGATCGAGTGCTGGGTAGAATTAATCTTCAGAATGATGCTAACAACTGCTAACATTACAGTAGCAGGAAGAGGTTTGGGGTTTGTGGAATGGGTTGTTGGGTGGTGGTTTTTGTTTTTTGTTTTTGTTTGTTGTTTTGAGGTGCATGAGTTTTTTGATTTTGTTTTTAAGGTTAACTGCACAGTTGTACAGCTTTTGCACTATGAGTTTTGGCTTCTGTCACACTACCGGAACATCTTGTGCCATTGGCTGACCACATTCAGTGGATGGAAGTTGACAGAAGGTTTCAGCAGCCTGCTCTGCTCTCTGGCAGCAGAATGGCAGAAAAATACATATAACTTCATTGCTGAATATTGTATACTGTACTTGATCAATGATGTGTTTGAACTCCCCCACTTTTCCTCCAGAATTTTTCCATGTCTAGCTAAAAATGTTCCAATGTATACAATTTTCATCCCCCATATGTTTCTTGTAACTCGGTTTTAATAACTGAAAATTGGGGATTTTGACCCCTAATCAGTTAAGGTGTGAAACCAAGATGTGAAAGTTTCCTATTAAAACAATGTGGTATGTTCCATCATTATAATTAGATATATATGAGGGTTTAGTAACACAAAGCCTCCTCTTACCAACAGTTTCTGGATGGGGTTTAATGAGGTTTTTATGACTTAAATATCACTACTTAATTTATACCATGCAAACAAAAAGCAACAAGGAAATGTGATTACTGCAAGTAGTGTAAAGATTAAATGACGAAGTAAGGAGGACGTATTGATGATTGAATTTTAAAACATTAGGCTGAGTTAAAGGCATGTCCAATTCACTCACCTGCTTGAGATACTAACTGCTTAGGGAGGTCTCATGATAGTCAAGACTCCTAGGTAGTGTACTGGGGAGTGTAGGCCTACTAGTCCCATATTACAGCTCTTTTGTTTTGTAGCAATGATAATGCTCACATGTATAAACAAAAATGGCTAGTGTTATGTCCCATAGGAAAATCAGTCATGCTTTGTGGCAACAGTGGGGACTGGTGGAATAGCATTGAACCCATGACCTGCTGAGCTTCCCAAGTTACTGAAAAACTGCCTCAAATCCATAATGGAAGGAGAGATTTCAGGATATTCTTCCTAAGAGAGAAATTCGTTATGAATGATATGAGCAAAATGCTTCCAGTGACTGCTGAATTACATACTGCTGAAACATGCGTACACTTGTCTACTGTGGTGTAGCACCTAAGCAGGGATTTTGTGAGTCTAGCAGTGAACAAAAAGGGTAATATGTCAAAGTCTATGGCAGAGAATAGAAGATGGGATAAACTGCAGCTGAAAGGAAAAGCAAAGATATGTACAGCCACTGAGCAGATCTGTGTTAATGAGGACTCCCTGAACTGAGTGCTGTCAGCTCAGCTGATCCAGAAGACAGAGTAGTGTGCTGCCTGCCAGGGACAGAATTACATGTTAAAGACTTGACAGGAGAAATCACCCTCTGAGGAACGAAAAAGCTTCCTTTGCTCACCTGTGATCTCACAACAAAAGAAACTGTCTGCTGGAGTTCATGAAGGATGGTGGTGGGAGGCTGAGGCACGATGACCTAGCATCTTCGGTGATCTGCAGCAGAGTTCTGCCAGCCTGTCAAGGAGGAGGATAAGGATAGGGGAAGACAGTGCAGAGACGGTCAGGGAGGACACGCGCAATTTCTCAAGTCTGGTTCTATTACACGGAAGAAAAGAAGGTGAGTGGAGAGGGGAAAAGGGAGAAAGGAGAGACAGAGGCAAGGGGAGTGGACAGAGACTTGGAGCTTCACAAAACTGAGTGAGGCCTGATCAAATTTATCTAACTTTGCAGCTGGCACTGCTTTGAGCATGAGGTTGAACTACTGACCTCAAGAGGTGCCTTGCGGTCTAAATTATTTGGTGACTGTGTTATGGTGGGAAAGTATTACCACTAAGAACAGTGATCAGGCAGATGATAACAGTTGGTGATGGAAGATCAGGTATGGTGTTGGTTGAGGTTAGTCAGCCACAACTGAGGTTCTGGTATGTTTCTTAAATATACCTTGCAGCATAGAGAACCTCCATGCTCATGCAGGATGAGGAATCAAACATAATAATTACAATTGCAACAAAAGTATTAAAAAATGTGTATTGACCATAAAAAGCAGAACTAAAGGCAAAAGGGGATGTGACAGTACTGTACATCACTCATGGTAGACTGTAAAGAAATGGGAAGGGACACCAAAAATAAATCTGCTTTGGGTTACTGTCACATTGGAAGAGATTAGCCAAATTGCTTTCCTTGTATTTGTTTGGTTATAGAGCCTGCTGTAGACTCTAGGGTTGATGTACACACAGGCGTATTAGTATACATAGGATTTTCTGTAACTGTGTTGGTGGTATGTTTCTCTGTAATAATATATACATGGCTGTTGAACAGGTATTACAAATCATGCCAGGACCAAAGTATTCATTTGTTTTATAGTTAACATGTTTCTTCACATAGTTAATGAACAGCATCACTGACAAAAAATGATCTGTATTAATTTTTATTCTGATAAGTTGTTAGGAAATTATGGAAGACTTGACTGTAGAAAACAAGCTTGCATCTATGATCACAAATTAGTTTTATTTAGATTAAAAAATAACCATTCAGATAAAAGGAAGAAATAGGTCTGTAACTAAAAATGTCTGTATGCTTTGTGCTACTGCATGCTTTGCTCCAGCTAACTTATTCAAAATTTATTAGCTCAAGTGGAACATCACACTGACAGCTACACTACCCAAAATAGCTTTCATCAGACTCCCTACTGTGACATGTAAACTATGTTCCAGGATTGCTGACTTCAAAGAGCAAACTTTCATAAATACAGAGATGAAGACATTGAGACCCAGCAGTCTGAATGCTGAGGAAGTTTAGAATTGTGTTAAGCCAAAGATATGAACGTTAGCTGGAACTGTCTGGATAGCAAAGACTGTCCAGGGCAAAGAAAACAGGGCACGGACTGTCTGGTAAGGATTGTTTGTGTTTGAAGGACACAAAGTGGAAGGACTACGAAAAGTAAGTGAATAGACTGGAGAAAATGACAACAAACTGCCAAAGGCTCTCTGCTCATAAAAAGGAAGAAAAGAAGTAGGACCACTGGAAATCAGGTAGAGGTTAAAACTAATCTCCACTGGCTCAAGTAAAGCATGTTTAACATTAATTTGCAATAAAGCTAGTGGTGATGTTGATCATGAAAGAATGACAGGACAGAGCTAATAGTTAGGGCAGGGAAGGAAAGGAGATGGCACATAAGGTGAAAACTTACCTCAGAGATCTTTGTGCCCTCAAATAGAGGGGAAAGAATAGACCTTGTCCTAGGATTGTGAAAGAGTGTATGTGTGCATGTGTGAAATTACACACCCAATAGCATAGTAGGGCATGGCATTTTATTAACTTCAAGGAAGGGATGAGAGCATACCACTAGAAAATGATGACATTCCCCTAGCAAAGAAGGGGAAAATAAAATGTTTCACACACCTCTTGACAGTTTAGTTACCTCCTTCAGATTAGAATGCGCTTTAGAGAAAAATCATGACAAAGATGCAATAGCATTGTGCACAGGTTTCCAAGGGAGGTAATGTATCCAAATGCTGCAATCTCTGAGGAGATCACTCAATGGCTAAGTTCAATAGAATTCACGTGTTTGAGTTTCAGAAAAGCATTTGGCACAGTGCCAACTAAGAATTTACTCTAGAATTACAGCATTATACATTTTTATTATAGAGTACAGTGCCAGATGAGTGGCGCTGTAGGAAGACCGCCACAAAAGAGGCATCAAAGGGTGATCTTTAAAAAGGGAAGAACAGCACTGGAGTGAGGTAACTAGTGGAGATTTTTGCGGATAGATTTTCTGGGTTGTTTAATGTTTTCCTTTAGAAGCAATGACAGAAACAAGATCAACTGGAATAGAGCTTGATCATTTTGTTAGAGGAAATTTGTATTATTTTCATATTTGAATCTGTCAAACTTAATCTTCCAGTTATTAGTTCTTATGACACCTTATTCTGCAAAATATAATAAATAATAAAATTTTCACCTGCTAAAAATGACCTTTTCTACTTCCATGAGTAGAACCACGAGTCATTTTCTGTAGTCCCTTAGTAATTTTTGTGACTCTGATCTGAACCTACTTTTTCAGCATTTTGAAGTGAATCCAGTTGTTATTCCAACATTCTTATAATACCAAAAATTATTACAACTTAACATTGATAGACCTGAAGCATTTGCAAGCAGTTCTTAATTTGATTCTTGAATACAAAATATCCTAGTTGTTAATTCATCTGTGTTCATCCTCATATATGTTCTCTGACCTCAGTAACATTACCGCTCCTCACTTTCTAATGAACTGGATAATGCTTATTATCCCTAAACAATGTCAGAGGTTCTTCATGTTTCTTCAGTTGTGCAAACCAGAAAGATGTTTAACACTCGAATTGCTAGTGTCTCAGTTGGATTTGAATAAAGAATTTACCTTGCTTTGCACAGAGAAAGAAAATACTATCATTCAAAAAAGTTGCATAAAACATAAATGCAAATATAAAAGAGCATATACTGAGAGAGTGGTGTCCAGGACGGTAAGTGTTGGCATAGACTTCAGTCCTCTTAAAGGCACCGTAACTCAGACCTCTGTTTAATCCATTAGGCTATCTAGAACTGCTATTTCTTGATGTGAATTTTGGATCAATAGAGTAGTTTCAAAATTTGCCCAGGGATTCAAATACTTAAAAATATTTTGTTTGAATTTTCATCAAGATATTTTGAAATGTAATAGAGATGATCACATTTAATAAATAATTCATGATAATTCAAAGGCAGGCGCATTTTATTTAAGCTTCCAATTGCATGATTTTACATCTTTTTCCTCTTCTGTTTCCACCGTCTCTTTTTCTCCACCCACTATCTCTTCCTGCCAGAACTGTTTTGGGAATTGAACTCAGACTGGGGAGCTGTAGTCAGATGACTGAAAGCACACTTTTCTATTAAATGTTGCAATACTGAAATCTCCATTTTTGAGATGTGAAAAGAAGTAAGGCATGTATATGGAGTACGTATAAGCAATGTAACATTTCAGAATGTGGTCTGAAAATGTTTAGTAGTGCGTATTTGGAAAAATGCGCTATTTCTGAGTGAAGATGCTATGAGTGAGTTATGTAGGTCACCTCCAAAAAGCAACAGTAAGGCCTTTAGAGTATTTCACACCACAGTGTGCTCTGTAGATGCCTGATATTTTACAGCAGCTTATTCGTAAAATATTTTAGTAAGTTTTAAAGTTTTATTGTTTCTATTTTTGTCTCTGTTTGTAGAGCCAAGCTCCATTAATGCTACAATTACAATTCCAACTATAAAGAATTCTGGGAGAGGGAAGGAACTTATAAATAATGCATTTAGAAACCTCTAAAATGATCTGCAGAATTTTTGATGCAGTGCTTAAAGGGGAATGTCTCATGATACTCAGCCACAGAGAGATGTTTTAACCTTAGAGAGTTAGGTAGTAAGAGCTTTCTGGCTTTTTAATGGATTTAAATCTTGTTTGCAACCTAGGAGGGTCATTAAGCTTATTGGTAGCTTTTGTGTGGAGCAGGGTAATTCCAAAGGTAAGATTCATAGTTTATTTGTGGAGAGAAGAGTCCAGTTTCTTTGGCTGGATTATTCTTAAGGCAGCTGTTACAAACCATTGAGGAGGTAGTGATGCAGTGAGAAAGGATTAACAGAGCAAAATGCAAGTTAGGCAACCAGAGGAACAAGATAAAATACCATTTCATTTGGCGTGTCAGCGCACTAGCCCACCAAAGAAATCCTGCTTCCAACCCAGGCTATGTAGAAAACCAGTTCCATCTCCAACGAGGCTTGGCTTTCTACAAATGGGTAGTCCTCTGTGCTACATCATTTCCTCAGCTGAGTACACACCGACACAGATAATGGTGCAACAAAATACCTGCTAGAACTGGGTTCTATGGAAAGTGCAAGGCAGGGAAGGTAGTCTTCAGAGTGAAAGACAGATGCAAGTGCAAGAAAACAAGGTTAAAGAAAACAGCAAGAAAACGCCTTGTATATTGGTCCAGAGAATTCCAAGCTGGAAACGGTATTGCTGGGGAAAATGGCTTGCTTGCAGGGACTCGGATCTGAGTCATGCAAATCCTGCACAAATGAAACTACCATCTGGATCCCAAGTTCCTTGCTGAAAGTCTGCAAAGTGTCATCTGTGGCTCAAAGGCTGATTCAGGTCTCTGGACGTTATGTATCCACTTTTAATCTAAAATCTGGATGGTTTTCTATGGCAATTTTGTGGAAATTTTGGAGGAAACATGCCAAATATAACTGTAGTATCTCTTCCCCCAGAACTTTCCCTAGCGGCTTTCTTGTTGTTTTGAATAGTTTGTTCGTGACTTAATTAACTGTTTTTTCCTTCGGATTTTCCTCCTGGGCAGAGCACTGCAATACGAACACAATATAAACAGTTCCTCAAATGGCTTTCAAGTCAGGTGCCCGTTTCTGTGATGGGGAGCAGAAAAGAGGAGCCCCACTCTTTTTCTTAACTCTAATATCTTTTCAGCTTCTTGGCAGCACCTATACGGTTTTCCTCTTTTCAATATCTGCAAATACGAAACTGCAATTTAGCCATCTGGGAATAATTCAGTTGAATCCAATTCTCCCCAGGGCTTCAGTAGGAATTCTCTCAGGATCATTCTCTTGGATACATAGAAGATTGCTCAAAACATGAAAATTACATCATTTTATGCTTCCCTTTGCAAGAAATCTATACCTTTATGATTTTCACAAAACCCACTAATCAGAAGCTAAATTTATGAGTCAGAAACAGCTTTAATGAAGACACTGTAGAAGATGCTGAGGAACGCGAGCGAGACTTCCTGTGGGAGCCGAAATTGCCGGTGGTTGAAATGCCTCTGGAAGCATACATTTAAATCCTGTACAGTTTCACATTTAGATCTAGAAGATGTAGCTCAGTGTAGATTAAAGAATTTCAAGAATTCCCTGTTGGCTTTCACCAAAGGAAAAATAAATCTTTAACTTCTTTTATTTCCTTCCCTTTCTTTTATTGTAGACGCTTTGAATGCTTTTCTCACTTTTTAGTCTTCCGATTCCTCAAGTATTTCAATATTGTAAAAGCATCGTCAGTATTTAAGCTGCCCTCAGGAGCAGAGGGCCAGAATCTTTTCTCTGTTGCATTCTCATGAATGTTAAATAGTTCCTGCCAGTTTCACAAGGTACAGGCAAAACAGAACATGATTCAAGGAATAACTCTTTGTTTGACAACGGCTGCTGAAGAACAAACCTGGTGATCTTAGATGGGAAAGCTGGAGGCTGGACAAAAAGATTAAAAAAGAAAAAAAGGAAGTGAGCTGAATGCTATCCCAAATTCTGTGGTTGTCATATGGCTTGGCACAAGTGTCAGGTTTCTTTTTTTGGTGAAGTCCCTGAATTGTAGCTTGGAGTTTTAAGCCAGTTCCTACAGTTTCTGTCTTTGGAATGTGCTTTGCTCTCCAGTCGGTTCCTGAGGTTCCTAGCAGTTCCACCCACTGCTAGGACTGACTTTAAAGCTGCAGTCCAGTCTTCATGGGATCAAAGGCAACCTATCAAAATGAGAGTCTCTGAGGATGAATTCCTTATTCTGTTATCTTGCTACTTACAGTGCTAACCGATTACTGTAAAACCATTTCACAGAGGATCAAAATCTTTCTATGGCAAGAGACAAAAATTAAGAACTCAACTAGTGGGATTAGTTGCCCATAAAAGCAAAGGTAACTTAGGGTTTCTAACACAAACAGCTATGTTATATTGCCAAAGGATGTCAAAGCTTGGCTCTTCTCTTGGATTTGACTTGGTTCTTGCTTGGCAATGCTGAGGTGCTTCAGAGTATTCCAGTCCTTCCTGCACTAGTAATTAGAGATTGATTAACATTAAAATATATTTGGGATGTTTGAGAAAGTACACATAAGTTGCTTATTTTGTACCAGATGCTTATTATACTTCAGTCTGGAACGCTGCCAAAATTAATGGGGAAAGGAGTTCTGAATTCTGAAAGAAATAGGAATTGTCATGGGTTGTCTCTCTTTGGATTTATATTAACAGATTTTATTCAATTATAGCTGCATCTTTGTCAAAGAATTGTAGCTTGTAAAGCAGTTGAAACCAAAATTTCTTAAAATTTTGGGCTCAGAACATAGCAATGTGAGCTTTGATGAAGGACAAAATAGATAAATATATTGGACTAGAAGAACAGATAAGCTTGAGGTGGCGGGGGGAAGCATGTACAATAAGTGTTAATCACATAAATAACTTCTGGAATTTCAATATTGCCGGCTGGATAACAGCATTTCCTGGCAGTGCAGAAATTCAAGGTAGTCTGTCGTGTGTTGTCCAAATGCTATAAAGACTTTAAAAATTGGAAAAAATGACCATAGCAATTTTCAGATGAGTCAGAATGGTTTTCTTTCTTTAGCCATTTATAAAATCTGTCAAAAAAAAGGTTGCTGGTATAATTAGTTGTCCAAGGAAATGATTCCCAGAAGAGAAATCTTATTTTAAAGAGCTAGCTATTGACTTGGTGGAATATGCTTTGTAAGGCTTTCTTGAAGATTAATGCCAGAAGTGAAGCCTTTCAGACAGTGTGGGAAGCATTTATTCGTGTAAAGAAAACAAAGATGTGCAAATGAGTGGTACCTAGGTATAAGGAGATATTTCAGGAGAACTCTCAGGAAATGTCACTGGGTGAAGCTGGGGCTGGTCTTTGTCTGGGCTGTTGCTTTGCTGGACATTGTCTAACACAATTTCTTATATTGTTTCAAGCACAGCCAAGTTTTAAAAATGATCGGGTGTGGCCACCATTAAAGGAAATACTCCAAAAAGCAGAGGTAAAATTTCAAACATCATACCCAAAAAAGGGAATTATTCTTCCATGTATTGACTTCACTGAGTAGCAGGTTCTGCAGCAAAATAATGATCTTTTTTGAAATCAGTGACCCCTATAGTATGTCCACCTGTAGACAACATCTTAGCCATGAGGACATGGAACAATGTTTTTGAAAAGCCACAACTTTGCTAAACTAAAGCGAACTCCTTTCAAAACATGAAGGAGCACTAATTTTCATTGATTACTCAGTCATGGCCAAGTTTAAAACTTCATCTGCTTTCACTGTAGCTCTTCTGGAAAAAGTTTGGTTAGAATCACTCTCCCATAACCTAAAAATGGTTGCAGGGATTTTGCTTCAACTTTAGGAGGATAAGAAAAAAAAAATCTCTGTAGGCATGGAAAACTCGAGCCTGAACAATGAATGTTTCCGAAAACTGTGGCTGTGAGAAAAATGGTCTTTTAATTGGATTCATTTTGTGTATGTAACCATTTGGCTCCTATCAAGCAGCTGCTCTAATAATCATTTTGCTTATCAATGATAGGTAATTTCCTCTAACTTAATGTGTCTATAACCAAAAAAAAAAAAAAAAAGCGTACATAAATATATGCCTATGTTTTGTATTTAAAAAGTTTAGAAATGACCTGCACATACTCGTGCAGAAAGTCCACCCAGTACTCTTAATAGGAAGACATTGTTTCTGGCTCAGGAAATCCTTTAGCCGCAAACGGCTGGAGCTTGGAAGCATGTTCTGGAAAAACTAGAGTTGCTGGATTAGATGAACCTTTTATCCAGTACATTCAAACTTGGGTGAACAAAACAAAAGCAGGGTGAAGAGAACATTCTTGTGAGAAGATTGAATTTTTACTGCTTTGTCCCAAGTTTCACGGAGGAAGAACAGGCTTAGCCCTCCCTGCTGCTCATTGCAAATACCCCAAGTGCTTTTAGCACCATGCTTTGGAGTTAGACAGATGTGCCAGGTTTGTTCTCAGCGAGCTCCTGCACAGGACCTGTTGGAGAAGGGTCTTGCCTTCTTGTGGCTGTGTGAAGATGAGGAGCTGGGGGCTGGTTCTCGGGTTTGCGGCTAGCTGCAGCGTTGAGTGACTCTGAGCTGTTAATCCCACTGGGTCAGCCGCAACGGATGAAGCTAAGCAGGAAGACTTAGCACTGGAGTTAATGTCAGGAAAATACTGGAGCTGACAGACAGAAGAGGCAAGCAGGTGATGCTTTTATCCTAGCTGATGGCAAAATGCCTGCCGCTAACACAGTAGTCAAGTAGGTTAAGCCACAGGTCTCAGTAATTAGATTTAAGAGTTTTGAAAGTGCTACCTGAGAAGGGGCTGGCCTTTAGATGTGGGTGGTTTTTATGTCTTCAGTGACAAATAAGTGTCCCAGGTGACTCATATAAATGTATATATTAAGTCAATATTGAAATGGAGACAGCTGGTGTCATCACTGTGAACTTGTTGGCCTTGCTGAACAAAACACTGGGAAGGCTGAGGTATGAATCTGGAGGGAATTAAACATCAGTAAACTGCATAATGCTAGTTCACAAAGGCTGAGACAGAGATTTGTTAAGGTGAGGGAAAAGAGAATTTATCAATTTAATTTGATAGAGCTTTGATGAGGCTGTGAATTTACCTGCTAATGATTGCTGTACTGATGTGAGATTCTTGGACCATGGAAGGTATTATACTTTTTTTCCCTCCTATATTTTAGTTTTGACATACGAATGCAAAATCTTTACGACCTAGTCCATGAAATGAACAGGATCAGATCTTGGACGAATGTAGTCTCCTATCTTTTAATAATGGTCTGAAACCTTAAGTTGCAGTTAACGCAAAGACAGAGGAAAGATAAGTAGTCAAGGGACATGTTATGGATAAGGGGCTCAGTCAGATACTTTCTGCTCCAGTATGGCACTCTGTCACGGCACAATGTTGGCCACATTTGTCATAGCACTGACTGATCCAGAGAAAGAGCTGGGAATCATGGTGGCTAATGGATGAACATAAGCTCCCTGTACAATGCTTTAGCTAAAAAGGTGAGCTGAGCCTTCAGCCTTGCATCCGTAATCAAGGAGATATTATGTGTTGTGGGGACATTTTCATGTTTGTACTTGGCACAAATTCTGTCCTTTTCTGGCACTCATTATTCAAGAGCATGTTGAATATGGATTGTGTTTAGAGGTGAGCCATGAGAGTGATAATAGCATTGTTAAGTGATGCTCATTTAAACATTGCAACGTCAAACTCATTTCCTTCTGCTGAAGTTGTGCCACTGAGCACCAAAAAATCCAGATTTGGTCAGATAAGGGAAGTCTTACGAGAGTGAGCCTGACTCTGTAAACTGCTGATCAGGGCCTTTACCCCCAAGGGAACTGCAGAATTTAAAATATGGAAGCACTAGTAGTAAGCAATAGCGTGACCCCATTTCACAAGTGAGAGGCTGCCTCTGCTGGCATAAGAAGTGTAGCCAAGATGGCGTTAAGAAGAACTTTGTGTGTGAGATACTTATTGAGATAAGAGGAGCTCTAGACATGCAAACAGTCTCATGCAGGTAGAAGTAGACTCAGCTCCAGAAAAACCTAGGAACTTGTGCACCCATGTTCAGAGCACAGTGTCCATGGAGTGAGCATAAGCTCCCTGTTTTGAGCATTACCACTTCGCCTTTGAACTCTCCTCTTGTGAATCAACTGGATTAGGGCATGTTGGTGCTTTGTAGCTGCAAGTCCGACTAAGAAGGGATTTCTAAATTCCAGTAAACAGGACAAGTAATTGTCCCTGACTGCCTGAATGGCAGACATGCTAAGACAATAAGCATTTGGTTTTGGTAGACAAGCCCCCAAAATTAGAGGAAGGGGTGGAGAAGGTTCAGTGAATTGAGTCTTTGTAAAATTATCACCACCACCAAGAATGAATTTGAGAGCTGAATAAGAGCTTTTTTCTTTTTATTTTTTTAAAAAAGTCCTGAGTATAGCAGGAATCAAAGCAGTTTGTTTTAATGAAAAATCAAAACATTTAAGCTCTTCTGAAATGTTTGAAGGTTTTTGGCCAAAAAATATCAGCCAAAATACAGAGAATTTTGGTGGACTGACTTGAATAAGCATTTTTCAGAGGAAAAGCATTTCTTCCAAAAAAATGTCACCATTCTCTAGTCAACAGAACATTATAAACAAGCCAAGTAAACTCCTTAATCTGTTATGTAAAAGTACAGAAAGACCCCACCAAAGAATGATATTCCCTCGTGAGTATATCTATTCCATCTGATCAAAAATCTGAGAAAGGCCTTAGATATGATAATAAACTAAAGAGTTTAAGGCTAAAGTTTCCCCTCCTTTTCCCCAAAATAATGAAGTTAGGTAGTTTAATCCAAGTGGTCTAGTTTTCTAAAGTGCCTTCTCCATGTGGCAGGCACGTTGGGCCTGTGTTCAAGTCCTTCAGCTGGCTCCTAGCTTTGGATGCCAGGTCTTCCCTGACCTTGAAGAATCAAGTCCCAACTGCATTAAGAGGTTGAATTTCAGTCTCTGAGCCACCACAACAGCTGTGACAGTACTGACTGTCAGGCACAACTGCATTGTGTGACAGCTCAGTCACAAGGACCTGGTTAGGACACAAAAACCCCAAAGAAAAAAGGCTAGCATGGAGAGTGGCTCTCTTTGGGAAACAGCAAAACCTCCATTGTCCTTGCCTTCAGAATTGCTGTTCAAAAAAATTGTCTCCAAGCTTCCCATCAACTGTTGTTACTCCCCTTCCAGTTGTTCTCTTGCTCCAGTTCTTCTCCACCAGGTTTTTCTCAAAACAAGAAACAAGACAGAGAAAGGCCCCAATGTTTTTAGTAATTTAAATAAAGGGTGCTCCGTTTTTTTTTGTTTTTTGTTTTTTTTTAATGTGATGGACAGCATTAGAAATCTCAAAGTTAGATTGAATAGACTGAAGAATTTGGGAAAAGGGAGAGGAAATTAAAATAGTATGTTAAAAAGCAACAGGTTATTTCACAACAAAAATGTCATCTTTGGAAATATATTTCTTTTTTATTATATAGACAGAAAAAGGATATGGTAGAGTCCAACATGTGACATTGCAGGCTGAAGGTATTTAGATTGAAGAAGAAGAGAAAAAAATAAAATAAATACTGCATCTCCAGTCTGCTCTTTCTTCAGATGTGGCTGCAGTTTGAGCACAGAGGCATCTCTCAAGGAACTGCCAGATACATCAATGTCTCTGTAAAAATTAACAAAATGGAACCGTCAATTATTTAAAAATGTAGATGCAGCAAGCAGTGAGCAGTTTGCTGTGTCTGGCATTCCTCACAAAGAGGGGTGCCAGAAATTTACTGGCAAAACACTTCAGCTAAGTGATCTCAGATGAAAAAATGACAGCTTCTGCTAATGAACAGTCGGTGCTATGAGCATAAACATTCATCAAGAGTCCCAGAGTGGAGGGATTGTGGTAGTATCTGGCTTTGCAGAGACCATCCTGTTCTTTGCACCCGTGTGCACAGTTAGCCCAGTCTTAATCTGTGATGGTACTGGAGCAGGAACTTACACCACCAGAAGAAAGAGCAAAGGGCATCTGCTCCCAGGGGCACAGCTCAAATGCCTTGGCGGTCTCTTCCCAGAGTGTAATAACTTCATTCCAGAGACAGCTGCAGGAAGGCTCAGCATACCCACAGCTCCCAAGGGTGGTGGTGAAGATCATAGGAACCATCCCATGACCTGCCCCAGCTGTGGCCAACAGCAGATGCCTGGAAGAAGAGTACCAAAAGCAGCACAGTATGGTCCATTTTGGGTCTGGCATCTGCCGTGACATGTGGTAAGCTGCAAGCTGTACGGGCAAATTGTGCTCAAGAGCCACTATGCTAACCTGTTTTCTGTTAACTGTCCTAATCTCTTTTTGAACCCCTTTGTACTTCTGGTTTCCATAAGGTAACAGCCATGCATTTCACCATTTAATTATGCACTGTGTGGGAAAAGGCCTTTCTTTCTCTTCATGGCATTTAAAATGAATTGTTTTGGGTGATGTGTATGTTTGGGAATATTTCTGTGTAACCGCAAGTGAATTACTAAGACTGATAGAAGTGTCAACTTGATTTAAAAGCTAAAACATTAGATCAGCAGTTTATGTACTGCAGACACTAACAAACACTTTAAAGTGTTCTACAGTCAAAAACTTTAAAGAAAGAAGGCAGCTGTGGCTATGGTGCTAAAGGTTTAGTGTCTTTATTTGTGGGAAGCCCATGTTAACTGGCACAAATAACATCCTGACATTGCCAAAAGGGGCCTTTTCAATGCCTTCCCTTCACCTCCAGATGACAGATGCACAGATGTGTACATCATCTGCAAACTGAATGCAAGCCTGGAAGAGATTCGGTGTTTGTAAAAGGATTTTTTTACAGCATTTGAGGAAAGGAACTAGGAATTGTACACGTCAGTTTGATGTAAGAAACTTTGCAAAAATGTCCAGTCTCTGAGAAAAAGCAGACTGCGGTGGCCAGTCAGGGGTTGAGATGCTTTAGAAAGATGCTGAGGCCGTTAGTGGGGTTAACCAGGACTGCAGGTCTTGTCAATTCTCGCTGCCCCATGTGAGACTTCTGAGGATGCCTGATAAGCAGTTTCTTGGGCATGGAGGAAAATATTTTCCAAAGCATAAGTTCAGGTCAATTGAGAAGTATAAAATCAAGGAAAGACATTTCATGCTTTCCTTAAAAGAACAGACAAACCAATAAAGCTTATCATACTAGCCAAAAATGCATACCCAAGCAAGAGAAAGAGTTAATGTCGGTGGCCAAGAAAAATCCCTGGGCATGGGACAGAAATAAATGAAGTTCTGCTCAGTTAGTTTACACGTACTGCGGAAAAATATATTCTCATTTTATATTGGTATTGTCAGTCCTCTGCAATAGTCTCGCAGCATGGTCTCCCTGCTAGAGGGGACTGGAGCTAAACAGAGGATAGGATGCAGCTGATTTAGCCAGGTATGACTCAACAACTTATTTTTTATCATTAAATATTATGGTCTTCATATTTAGCCTTTTGGGTTTTATTCTACTCATGCAATGCTTTGTACTTCACATTTCAGTCAGGAGGCATGATTTTAGCCAGTTTGCCACAAAGTGCTGTTTTGGATAGGTAACTACTCATCTCTGTTGTGCTCAATCCACTGCAGAGGGGGAAAACGTTAGTAAATAAGATAACTGAGAGCTAAAGTTCTGTTTCAAAGTCCCTATGTGGAGGCATCAGTACGTATCATCCTTTCATGTGTCTTGCTTTTGTTGCTTCAGTAGAAATAACATGGTAGTTATTAGCAAATCGTTTCTGTTGAAGAGGTATTTGGCATATCAAGGATGGACTGTTCCCTCTGTTTTTATCCAGACCAAGACTATTTTTCACCTGAATATTTTTGCACCTGAAGAGTAAGTTTTCTCCAAGAGAATTGGGTTCATACACCTGCAGAGGAGAAGGGCACCATAAAATGCACAAACTGTGAGTTAATAAATAATATTTTACCGGTCCTATGGGCTCTTTCCTCTACTGATGTCTAAATAAAAATGTTTTATAATCCTTGCTAGATTTCTGCCATTATTTACTCACCACCATCTGTTCTTCGTCTCTTTTCTCTTTTTCCAGGCTTTGCTTCCCGTCCTCTCGCTTGTTTATTTTTCAGGGCAGCCCCCTCCCAGCTGCTCCCTCGCTCTTCCCAGTGTGCTTCACTCCCCTCGCTTTGCTGAGTTGTATTCCTTCCCCTCCACGTTTTATGTCCACGGGGGTACTTATTCTGTAGATGTTTCTTTCTTATGCTAAGAATGTGGTTGCTACTTTGTGGGTTTGGGCTGATTTAGCTCATTTCAGCTGCTTTTATACCTTTCTTTCTGAGCTCTCCTGCAGTCTAGGGCACAGAGGGACTGACAGAAGCTCCTTGGGCTGGCGGTTTGCAGTCATCCAGCAAGAAGCATGGTGCTGAGCAACTCTGCAGGAGACACAAACTCTGGGAGACAAGAAGTCACTTATCAGGTCAGTTGTGAAAGCAGGAATAATGTGGGGCTTCCACCTGTTTCTTTCTTGCCTTTGAAAATACCCAGAACTGTCATTGTCATTGTAGTGTCCTTTAGGCACCTTTGGATATGGCCTGGGACATGCACATAGGAGAAATTAATCTGAGGAAGCCACTAAACTTAGAAATTTGAATTTAATGCCCATCTCTTGGGCATTAAAAGATGGACACTTTTGATGAGTGTGGCAGAAAACGGACTGTAGCCAATTTTCCTCACATCAATCAGTTGCAAAGTTGTGTTTTCAAAACAAATGTTAAACACAAGAAGATTGATCTGAGCTGTCTGAGGTGATCCATTGCATCTTTTCTATAGCTATCAATTAATAGCAAGAAAGTTATTGTTTGCTGTCTCACAGCCAAGTAAGTAACAAAATTAATTGGCCGTATTTAAAACAGCTACTCCCTACTCATGAAAATTTCAGGGAAATCACTAGCAGGAAGAAAAATAGGATTTGAGTGTTATTGAAAATAAATCTAGTTTTTAGACAATGAAAACATTTTATTCTCTAAGTTAAAACAGAATGTATGCAGCCTGTTTCTGATTCACATTGTCCATGAAACTGAAGAAATGTATTCATCTTGACTTTCATGCTCGTTGTCCCCAGTAAAAATGCTCTACATCAATTGCTCATTATCTGCTGAAGTTGTTTACTGTTAAGTTTGTGTACGATTGCAAATTAAATGAGCACACTGAAACTCCATGATCTAACACGTGGTCACTATTCATTTCTGGCAAGGCCCACTTTTCTTGTTGAACACCGAGAAACAGCCTCAAATACGATATTTTTCTTGATATTGAAAAAGTGCTGTTTTTCAAATCTTCTGTTAGATAGAAAGTACAGGAGATAAGCAGAGTGTTTGAATAGAAAAAAAAAGCTATTCTAAAGCTAAAGAACTAAGTTTGTTTTATGCAAGCAAATGAATATTAACATTATCTTAACAAGAGTTAAGAAAGTAATGATCTCATCAATGTCAGTATGTACAAATATCCAGCAGAATATGATTGATTAATTACTTCTATGTCTATTATAGTTAAGTGATTCCCCGCTTATAGAAACATTTTAAAAAGTAAACAGTCATTTTATGGGTCAAATTTCTTGGATACCTACACTGAGTAACTTTAGAAAGAATTGGTTTTCGGCAGAGAAGTTTTCTGAAGACCTGACACTGTTCAGGCTTCTCATGTCAAGCATCTAAGGACTGATACATTCAGTGCTATTATTTTTTAATTTAACTCACTTTTGTTCATAAAAATAAAGAAAACAATTCTTTAGAAAATCAGTGGATTTATCAAAGGGGAAAAAATCTTTTCTTCACCACCGTCATTCTTGGCTGATCGATGACTACTTTCCAAGCATTAAGCCATTTCTGCTGCAAGCAGAAGAAAACCAGTACGATCTCTTTGAGGCCATGTTCTCAGCAGGTCATGGGTTGGCCAGGAGATGCTCCTGAGCTTGTCCCCACTGCGGCAGTGGGGAGGGCAAGGTGACACCCGCTCCTTGTGCTGCGCCTGGCTGGTGGCACTGGTGGTCTGTGTGGCTGGTAATTGATTTCCCTCCATCACTTAAAGACCCTCATCTGGTCTCTCCTTTCTGGGGCTCAATCTTACAGGAGGCCGGGAAGCCATAGGCTACGGACATCTATGACAGATAATGCGATAAATGTAAAGGAAGAGGAGCTGCCACCCTCAAGCAAAGCTCTCCGCCTGTCACACTGCTGTCCCTGATTTCTTCATATTTCCTTTCCCATGCTGCCACTTTTGGGGAGGTGAAGCGATGCTGTGTTGGAGCCCAGCCAGTATGAAGACAGTTATCAAATTGTTATGGGGTAAGGACGTGAGAAATTGCAGCCCTAAACTTGAAAATTACATGACAGCATAGCAACTTGGGTGCTGCCACTGGCTGTAAGTGCTGGAACTCGCTGCTCCTGGTGGCCCGCCAACGCAACATGACCATCGCCAGCTGTGTCAGCAGCAGTGAACGGCGGCAACTCAGAAAGGAAATCTGCAAGTGTCACAGCTTGCTGGCGTTGAGTCCTCCTGTGGCGTGCAGCCGTGAGCATGCAAAATCACACAAGACAGACGTCGGCCGCCAGATAGACAAAAGCTGTGAGATCTCTGAATGGCATGTGACAAGCTGCTGGGGGAGAAAGGGCTGACAGCAAAACAGGGAGAGCAGTGTGCTTTATCTTCCATGTGGCAGCACTTGGTGATAAAATAGCATTGGGATTTATGTCCCAGTGTCTGACTTGTCACTGGCCAAGGAGAAACACTTCATGGGACAAATGGCAGTATCAACAGAGCATGCATGCGCAACTTGCTTCCATTTCTGAATGACCCAAGTGTGCCAGTGCGAGGTGTTGGCTGACACCGAACCATGACTTCTTCAGGCCTCCATAGGTTTATCGTGGTCTCAAGTCCTGTGCAGTTTAATGCTTGGGTCTCCATCTGTCAATTTCTTTTGTAAGACAAGATGACTGAGACAAGTGCACTGGAGAATAAGGCCGTTGATTTGAATTGTTCATAATTTCAGACCACAGAGCCTTCCCAGCTGAATTAAATGGAAATTGAGATTGCTAAGTAGCCCTTGAGTTCAGGCTGTATGTGATATATAACTCCTCATAAGTGATACAGAAATTTGTAATATCGCATTTGACACGAGGTTGAGGTTTCCTAAATTCTGCTATTAAGGAAGAAAATGATTCCTTTTTCACTCCATAAGGAGAAGTTGTATTTGGCAGTGCAGCCAGATTTACAGGAGCGGGGAGATGCCTCAAGCTGGTGCCAGGCTCCTTGCAAAACTGATAAAGGGAGGGAGCCCAGGCCTTGGGAAGCATATTGAAGTAAAGCACAAGTGAAGGCGAGAGGGAGATTTTTCATTTCCTCCTAAAGAGGACTTTCCCTCCATTAATTTAAAGTAGAAATTATGGGTTGTTATGGTGATATTTCCTGTTGTGGCATTTGTGAGAAGATGGACATCGTATGCTATCATGGCAGGGATGGGTATTAAATCTCTTTTCATACAAAGTTCAAAAGGTGTTTCTTGTCATTATGATGCGCTCAGCCCTACCAAAAAAAAAAAAAAAAAAAAAAAAAGCTTGCTAAGTTTTTTTTTACTGGCACAAAGCAAAATGTGTTTTAGTGCTTCGCCTCCATTGCCCAGCCCCAGGTCAGGGTTAGCTGTGGTTCAGGGAGGGGAGGAGAAAGGCTCCAGACACAGGAATGAAACAAAATGTTCTTGTGGTCATTGGCGTGGCTTGTCGCTAGCTCCAGGGGAGGCGGGCATGGCTCTTGTGAGGCCTCTCACAGCATGGAAACCAGCTGGGATTGCAGAAAAAATGCACAGGAGGAAAAGGCTCAACATAAACAACCTGTTTGTCATGTGGAGAAAGGCCGGAGCAGAGAGCCAAGGCGACCCAGCAGTGCTATCGCTCTGGAGGGATGCAGAGAGGTCTGGATGCACCTTAGCACCAGGTCACCGGCGCTTTTCCCGGACATTTTCTGCACCAGGACGGTGTGAATGCATAGAGATACCTGCTTCTGCAAGGGCCGGCAGGAGACCTCCCTCCCGCTCGAAGCAGTGGGTAGAGCAACGCTGCCCATTGTGGGGTACGTGCTCCCCACGCAAAGATTTTCCTGACGTGGAAGCAAATTATCCACACTTCAGCTCCATGTGGGGACTTTCCCAAGAGGAGGGAACGGCAAAGGGAAAAAATGAAAATGACATCCTTCCGCTTCCAAGGAAAACAGACCTCCTCCTGCACCCCTAATTAAAATGTGCAGGTTTAATAGGCAAACCAGCAGAAGGCTTAGTCATGGCAACCCAGCTTGTGGGAGAGGTGTCTAGCATTTCAACTGAGCAGCAGCACGACATTGGCTTCCTGCAAGGAGAAACTACTGTCCGTTGTTCCCTGGAAAACATCAGCTGTTTTGATTGTAGGAAATGTAAGCCATGGCCTGCTGTATCTCACGTGGAGTGCTCCTTGCAAGGGGGGCAAGCTCTGGTGAAATAAAAAGGTGAGGATACCCAGAAGAGCAAGCCTGAGCTCTCATGGTGGGGCGGGGGCTCAGGTGCCATCCAGACACTCCTCCCTATCCTGCAACATCGGCTGTGCCGAAACCTTTTCCAACCAGCACTTCTCGGGTCTGGTCTTGGGCATCTCTGTCGTCCTCAGGCAGGCTGTGTTTGACTAGCTACCTTGTGAGGATGTTTTTCTCAGTATCTAACTTATGCATCCTTAGGTGCAGGTCTGTCCTTTTCATCTAGTGGCACGTGGACACCAAGAGCCTTGATTCTCTTTGCAGCCTTGCTGATGTCCCAGCTGAACCATGCCCTCTGCTCTTGCAGACCAGTTTTCAATCCAGTCAAGCAAACATTACCAAACATTATATTTTCAAGTAAGCTATTGGTGTTGGGCACCTAATAGCATGTATATATGTGTACACACGTGTGTGTATCTGTAGATTGTTAGTAATAATCTTTTTGTAACAGCTTTATGCTATAACACAAATTTAATGTCATGTTTTGTTTAAAAAATTGAAGTTTCAAGGTAAGTAAGTTTACTTGTAAATTCATATAAAATTTCATGAATACTTCTGGTCAGGAAAAAAATGCCTTTTTTAACATTTTCTATGCAAATTAGAAAAAAATAGATTTTTGAATAGCTTTTCACCTTGAAATTAGTCTGTTCTAAAAGCTTTGAATCACACAGATAATTTTAGTCAACTTGAAATAACACTGAGAAGGAAGTATTCTGCTGATGAAACAAGCAAATGCAATTTGAAATTGGGATCAGCCTGAAACCATTTCCCTTCCATCTCTCCCAGTTTGGCCGGTGATTTGAGGAGAACTAATTGGACGGCTTCTGTTGCCCTTCAGCCCAGGGATGCAGGAATCCTTGTACCCTGAGTTTTTGACCACAGGAGCCTGTGAATCTCAAAAGAACGTTTAAGCACAGGACTCGGACTCCTGACTACAAATAAAAACATACCTTTGTGGAAAGCTAATGAGAAGATAATTCACAGGCATGTTTATTGGTAGGAAACCATTGCACAAAATGTATGTGTAAGGCAAAACATTTATTAAAATACCACCCAGGTAAATCAGCTTCCTAGGCAATATACAGAGAACACTGCCATTGAACTGCTCTGAGGCAGCCAGCAAAAATGCTGCAGCAGCCTGCCAAATAGCTGGATGTTGCTGATGGAAAAAATTAGCCTCAGTACATTGGCATCTGGAGTCTGTGACTGCCATCCAAAAAGAAAAGGGACTGGTGCTGTGGAATTGGGTAATTGCACTCCAGCAGCCTACCACAAGTCTGCTGTGGGTTTGTCATTCAAAAAAAAAAAAAAATTAAGTGTTTTTAATTAAAAAATAAGGCTTTGAAAGTACAGAAAGTAAGATGCTAGGGGAAGACGTACAGTTAAGTGGATAAAAGGAATAAAGGAATCACAGTTTCTGTGTGTGTGAGAGCATAACAAACACAGACACAGGCACATACGCGTCTGTGTGCATGTGCCGTTTTGTGTTTCTGAGTGTTTGTTTCTGTGTTAACTCTGTCTGTTTCACAAAGAATTATACACTCCATTTACTTGAGATTCCAATGTGTATTGCTTGAGAAAAAAAGCAATTTCTGAGTACAGCCCATGTTTTAGCAATTATATTCCTTTCCCTCTTTTTTTCTCCCTTTTCTGTGTTTTGGGGAGGGGGTTGGGGGGGCAGATGACTGTCAGATGCGGGCGATCACCCCCTGTTGTGATCCCCAGGGTGTGGGTGTAGCTGGAACGAGCGCAGCAGCCAGTAAAGATACATTACCAGTTCTAATTCTGAAAACATGTTTGTTCATAGGAGAAATTTGTAGGAGTCATGATACATTAATGCAAACGTTTTGGTTATCTGAATGTTCACAGTTTGCTTAACTGCTGATGCCCAGCTAAATGACACTGAAAAACAGTGCGTATGCTCCTGCGTGGCACTTCCTCCTCAGAGACTAGTTGCAGGTGTTTAGAAGTCCTTCCCTCCAAAGCAGCAATGACACACATTTCTCAGATCATACTCCAAACTTTCAGGAAAGTCCACTTAAGCATTTTGGCATTAGAATAAAAATCACTACATTTCTTGTAGAATACTGACAAAAGGATGGTATAGGTTTAAAACCTCCAGGCTAGCAAGCAGCTAGTGTTCAGAGAGGAATATACACATGGCTAAGTTAGCTGTTTCTAAGAATTGAAGAGGTTATCAACGACAGAAATCTGCATACTGTTGTGGACATAATATACTATTTTACCTACTATTCCAAATATACATTGATCTGATAAAATCTGACCTCTCCTCTCCTGGATCTACTACAGAGGCAGTGAGTAAGCATATTATTGGTCATAGACATCCATGGGACTAATCATGTGCTTAAAGTTACGGGACTGCTTAAGTGCTTTGCTGGATGATGGCCTAATGGACCATGTGTGCTGCACCAGCTCCTCATGAGAGGGATCAGCAAGGATGCAACTCAGACTCTTCTGGATTTCTTTTTGGCCCTCAGGGCTATTTGTGCATGTGTGTGTGACTGTAAATAAACCTCACTTTCTATAAGCAGGGCACCAAATATAATAGGAGGTGGTCCGTACGCTGTGGCGGGATGCCCACAGAACAAGACAGGTACTTCTCTGCCTGCCACAGGGTCTTCCGATGCTACAGGCTGATGTGCAGGAAGAGGGGAAAAATTAATTAGAGGTAAGTATTGGCTGAAAATATCCATTGTCAGAAGAGTTGTTTAGAGATGTTGTGTTGGTAGACAGATGCTCTTCATGTGGGATGATACTGAAGTAAGTGTTAATTTTTATAGACAGATCTTGTATGCTTTATGAGTGGCAGAAGAGAAATATTAGTGATAACCCTATGAAGAAGTTTTTAGCCACTTCTAGAAAACTATTTATCTTAAAAAACAAATGAAGCAGAATGCATTTGTTAAGAACAAGGTGAAACAAAGGTTTTTTCAGGGAAAAAAAAACCAACACATTGACTTAAGTGCAACCCTACACAGAAAAGCACTTCTGCAGGTACTTCAGGTATAGCATATACCTGCTTGCCTTCCCAAGTCATAGCCATGATTTTTTTACACAATGTTTCATTTGCTGTTTGTAGTGTCCTCAGGTCTGGTGATCTTTTTGCTTTCAGAGAGAAATCGCTGTAATCAATCAAAAGGCATTAGCATTGCCACCGCTGGGATTATGAATTACATTTCTGTAATAAATGTGAATGCCGTTTCCCTCCTCTCCTGTTCTTTCAAGAGTCCTAAAGGTTTTATTTCAACTTTCAAACTTGCATTGAGGGCTTTGGCTAGGAGTGAGTGCTTCTGGCTCACTTGAGCTAATTTGGCAAATAATTTTAAAACAACTTCTATTTTACGTAGAGTTGCAGGGTTTGACATATTGCTCAGTCAGCTCTTATTTCATGAAGAGTTTGTTTGATTAGGCGCCCAGGTGAAACACAATCAGGGAACCTGGTGAGCTGTAATGTCTCCAAAGGGAGGAGGAAATGAAGTGGCTTTGCTTGCTCCTTAGCAGAGCATTACAGCTGCTCAGCTGCTGTCTAAAGGGGTATTGCCTCCCTCTGTCTATGTTTTAAGAGCGCTGCTGCTGTATTTTGTGAAAAGTCCTTTTCTGACAACATGTACTGGGCATGCCATAGGGCATTGACTGGAGTGACCCTTTAAGGGGGTCTCGTCAGTGAGCCTTGACTTGGCTTATGCCTGATGGGCTGCTAGGGCTTGGGGCAGGTCCCTTTGTGGGTGGCAGGACCAGGCTCAGCCCTTATTGTCAGGGCTTCCAGGTCCCGATGCTCCAGGGTAGGTCAGGATTAGAGTTTTGGATTTAACCTTCTCTGTTTGATCCGAGCTCCACTTTAGGTCTCTCAGGTGCTGTTTTGGACTCCCACCGCTTTGAGCTTCCTAAAAGCCACTTCAGTTGGGGTGGGCTTCACAGCATCCATATGATGATAAAGCTCAGCTGGCAGAAAGGTCCCTGGTGAGACTGGGCTGTTCAGGGTCTCACCCATTTCTTGCTGGCCATAGCGGGCCTTTGCTGTATTTCAGCTGTGGCCCAGGCTTGCACTCTTGGCCAATTTTCCTCATGTTCCCATGACAGAGAGACAAACCTGCAGGCTTCATGTGGGTTTTAGGGCATCTGGAAGTATGGAAACAAACAATGTCCCCCATGCCCAGCTGCTGTGGGGACCCTCGTACTGCTCCTGCAAGGATGAGGAGCCCCAACATCACGGACAGATTCTGCCAATAAAATATTTACCTTCAGCAATAGAAAGTACAAGGAACAAACTGTAGAGAAGAAAGGAGAGAGAGAGAAAAAAAAAAAAGCATTTGTTTCCAAGCTCCTAGAGAAGCAAGACATGCTATATCCTGAGGACAGAACAAGAAACCAGACCAAGTTTATATAAAGCTACATGTGGAAACCTCCCCTGGTAACAAAATGAGCAATAAAAATCAAATATCAATGAGAGTCCAAACATTCATCTTTAAAATCACTGAGCAGTAAATTACACATCACAGACCTCTTCAGTCTTCTGGCAAAAGCTGCACAAATGGAAACTGCTGAACGCAAATAAAAAACAATGTATTTGTTTAAATCTGCAGCTAGAGAAAGACTCCGTACCCGTCACATTTTCTAAACAAGGCACTTTTTGTCACCTGAATTGCAGAATGCCTTTGTCCAGCACTACCTATGAAGCATTTAATCAGTCATGGTGGTAAAATGAAGATGGCAAATTCCTTCCTCCCTTGCCCCCAAGTGAAGAGACGGGCACGTTTCCTAGGACAATTTCAAAGAATTTGTCAGACATTCTTTACTGAAACCCACAATCTTTAAATAAATCCAAAGGAACTGAGTGGGTTTGGTGTTCATTTTCCATCAGGAGCTTTTTCTTCACCCAGGGCTGGATTGTCCACACCAGCAGCAGCCTGCTCAGTGGTGTGGAGAGCGAGTTTGTCCTGTCATGCTGTCTTCTCCTCAAGCCAGAGCAGGAGGAAGAGAAGGCTCTGTCTGCACCAGAACCTTGCGTGTTTCAAATAAGCCAAAACTCAGCGGGGCCCTTTCCTCATTTTTCCCACATCACAAGACAACAGCAAGCCTCAGTGAAGGCAGCTGTTGGAGTAGCTCCTGCGCAGTGTGAGAGATGGAGAACCAGGCCCTTAAGAAACTGGGCTCTTCTTATGCGGAGATTGATGGGCTACAGGGCTTTGGTGCCATCTTTATCCCTGTCATGACATGTGAGGCCCACGGCCCTACATTCCACAGGTGCTCTTGTTTTGTCAATGTTTTATGTGTTGGTGATGGAAAGGTCTCCACTGCCTGAGCTAGGCACTTACAAAAAGCCAGTGCCCTTCTGAACAACTGTTTACAAGACATCAGACAGACCTTCATGCAACTCATTGTTACTTCTATTGATTGGAAATAAAGCAGTACGTCATCTGGTATTTTATGAAGTAATGCACAGATGCTCTTAATATGAGGAGCAGCAGACTGGGGTTGCAAGCCTTTGCAGCTCTTCTAGCAGTTCTCTTCCCCAGGCTGTTAAAAGACGACCAGCATAGAAAGCTATATTGATGATTATTTGGGTCTTTCGTCCCCTCCTCTTTTGGTGAGCTGCAGTGAAACATGTGAAATGACCATTTTTGGTAGCATTTAATTGTGGATGTTTGCACAAGGCATTTTAAAGCTTCAGTGATAGATTATGAACCCTTTCTTTTAAACATGCCATTACAATTTCCCATTATATTGTTGCAGTGGACTGAACATAGCAGCAAACCAAATCCTAAATCCATAAAAGCAGTAAATTAAATGTGGCTCCAGTGGTTTTGGAGCTTGACCAACAAGTTATCTTTATTAATGCATTCAGGGAAAAGGTCTCATTTTATTACATTATTTTCTTAATGATAAAGGCAGTAATGGAATCTCAGCAGAACACACCAAAGGAATCTTAGTTTGCTGGCAATTGGGTCAAATTTTTCTGTGTGTGCTTGGTACAGGGTTCAGACTTGGCAGTGTCCAACTCACTGACTTCTGTCTTGAAAAGCACAGTCTTTTGCTGCTTCTCTGTACTTGCTAGTTGACATTTTCTTGGCTCTAAATGAAATTTTGACACATAAATCCCACATGTCAAATGATATTGTAAAACAAGCATCCAAGTGTCTGCACATAGCCCAATAGTCTAGGGAGTAGAGAATAGAATAAGGAACACCTTTATGCAGACTTTCATCTACATCCAGCCATCTGCAAGTAATTTGAAACCAGTTTCAAATGAAGCTAGGTTGTTTGGCCTGTTAATGCACACAAAGCCAAAGCAGAAGTTTGGAGTCTTCATGGCTTTTATTGACTTGCTAATAAGTAGATAAAGCTTTTATTTTCCAAAACTGTTCTTTTCTCAGATAGCCTATTCCAAAGAAAGCCTAATTGAAATTACAGAAGTCTCTTGCAGAGTGCCACAAATTCCATTTTTAAATAGCCTGCTAATATTGAAAGACTTCATGATGAGCCTTTCACTTGCAAAGCAGAACTGGTGGGTTCCCCACTGATGAGCTGTTTTGTTTGACTTGGGGAGACACTAATGGTACTAGGTTCCTACAAAACAACAGCGACAAAGGAGTGTGGGTTGATGTTATTATGGGCTTGCTCCAAGGTTCTCCACTGAAGTACTATAGGAAGTCTCATGTGCCTGCCTGCTGCAGTGGGTACTTTGCCATACTTACCTCTTTTCTGTGTAGTACCGTTGGAAAAACAGAACTGCAGGTAAGCCGTGATTTAACAGGAGATTCAAGGCCCTTCAGCTGCAATAAACTCAGATTCAGCAGAAATAAGCTGCACATTCAAAATGGTATTTTAGATATGAAGCCTCTTACGAATTTCAGATGACACAGGAACATGGACCTTGGAAAAAAAAAAACAGCATTCACCTGTGCTCCCAAGAGGAAAGGTCCTGTGAACCTGGATGTGTAGCCACTGTCAATGAGACCAGAGAAGTGTGAAAACAAGCACCAGGACATGCAAAATCCCAACTGAAGTTTGTGAATTTGCCCCAAAACATAGTAAGTGTAAAGCAGGTGAAGATGTGAAGAGCCAGCAGATTAGAAGCCACACCTTAAGTAAATGCAACTATTTACAGCTGTCATTCTATCAGATATGAAATATATTTTAATGTATATGGATGTGCATATATGTATATACATATATAATTTGAAAAAAAATCTACCTGATTTTAGGAAAGGCCCTATTAGGTCTGACTGAGAAAAGGATACTGAGTAGACTTAACCTTGAAATACTTTTGAAGGGAAATTAATAAAAGACATTAAGTTCCTGCATGGTTTTACTGGACATTATGTGCTGTGACTGATTTTGCTTCACTTGCAAAGTCATGCTGGGGACAGCGCAATGAGGTTTGGCAGAGGTTGAATGTGCAGCTGTGATGCTCAGGCAGAGCATGCCCTGAGGACGGGTCCAGGTGTCTTCTGACTGCTCACGCCCTGGGGCTCACCATACGTCCCTTGCTCCCACAGGCAGCCTTCACCAAATCTTGACGACATCCAGCTACTGCCCTGTGACAACAAGTGTGTGAAAGGGGACTGACTGTGTGCAGCCAGGTAGGTCCAGGCTGAGGACAATAATTCAGGATTAAACCCAAAAAGAAACCAGTGGAGGCTGGCAAGACAAATCTGTATGGATAGGAATTGGGTAGTGGTTTTGTTGGTTTTGTTTTTAGCCCAGTGAGGCCTTTCAGCTGCGTTTGGTGTTTCTGTGCTTAGGAAGGTGTCAGAACTGAGCAACATGACTCAGCTGGGTGTGTGGAGGTAGCTATCCCCTCTCCTCATGTACTTTAAATGGTTATTTGGACTTCATCAAGTGCCTGAGATTCCTTCACATTGTCCTAATTATTTTTAAAGTCAAAATAGTCACTCATGGCAAATGTATAAATGAGAGCAAAACAAATGATGCTCATTTTGACAAGCAAACAATGCTAATATGAGGTTGGAGCTGAGAGAAACTCTTTTGTGAACTACTCATATGACTAAGGCTTTTAAAGATCTCACTCCTATTTGGTCTGATTCTTGGCTCTGTTTATTGTGCCGTCTTTTGACTTCTTGGAGTGACTTGTGACTCAGCATGTGTGAGAACTAGTGGGGAATTACATGTAGCAGTCATAGGTGGAGGTGGTTTCATCCTGGCCCCACAGTCCTAACTTAGCCTTGCGCTGATGATGGCCAAGCATTCAGCAGCTACACCTCCCTCCAATGTCCTCCAACACCTTAGCAGAGGGTGGAACCAACTCAAACCCCTGCCCAGGAGCTCTTAAAACAACGCAACCCCTCTCCTTTAGAGAATTTCACTTTCCCAAGTGTGGAGCCAGGCCTACCACCATCTGTGAGATGACAGTGCAGCTAACATGGGAGGAAACCCTAAGGAGATCCTCTTCTCCAGATCTCAGGTTCTTTTTCATCAAGCTATTTGCTGCAATGACATGGAGGCATTACAGGAGCAGTTAAAGCAAGAGGTACACATATCCATTGGAAGATGTGTAGTGATAAGTATGGAGCTACAAAGGGCTACGTGGATAATAAAACACACCTGACGGACATCAGCTGACAAAGTCTGGCCTGTTCTGAAACTACAGAATGCTCTTAGCTCCCAAAAGAGGGTGGCAACTTGCAGACTGCCTGTTGGGATGGTCTCTCTGCCATGCCCAGGAGAACAGGTAGGAACCACTACGGTACAGGCAGATAGGCTCCAGCCTCTGGAAACGTGTCCCAGCACTGTTTAATTTACTATGGTATGTGTGGCCTGTGAGGGCACTGTGTTATCCCTGTAGAAATTTGGCTGTTGTCATGTTGGATTAGATTCCAAGCATCACTTTTTATCAGGTGCCTGGCTTTCTTAGGATTTGCCCTGCTATCCTATTTCAGAAATACGAAAATGTATTTAGCTAACATAAAAATAAAGACCAGTTTTGCCTTCCACATGCCTGGTACAGCCAATATCTTGCCTTGCTAATATGTAATACAGTACACTACACAGCATCCCTCGTTGTTCAACTGTGTAGCTTAGCAATACAACAAAAAAGACATTTCTATGAGAACTTGTGTATTTCGTGAGTTAATTTACTTAGCATCTAGTGACTGTTAGTATCAAATAATTCGCCAGAAGCATTCTTGATGTAATTCCCTTGAAATCCACGCAGTTACTGTTAGGGAATATTTTTATTCACACGTATTTATCTCATGTTCCTACAGTGTTATTTTTTTTCATGAAATATGAATTTAAGACTCACAATTTTAGTATACTTGAAGCGGAGTTTGCTGAATGACAGTTCTGTTACACAGTCATGTAGAAAGACCACAGAACCAAGTGTAAGATCTGGAATTTTGGACATGCAGAGTTCAACCCATTTTTTAGGATGACATAATCGCACCAAAAAAAATGAATGCGATCCATTTTATACACTGATCTCATTCAACAGCTAGCAAGTTTGTAAGTCTGCTTTCAGAGATCAATTCCCCTATTTTCCAGTGAGCGGATATGGCGCTCCTCCAATGCGCTCAGTTTCTCCAGTTCACAATGCTACAGCAGAAACTGGGTTCATTTCATACCTACATGGAGCCAGCAGAGCATACCAACACACTTCAACAGTTTATTGACCTTGGCTGTTAACAATGGCATCACAAAACCAGTGATGCAAATTGTGTTTTTGGAGTTTCAAAATTCTCTTCTTCCACTTCTTTTGGAGCAATATTCCTAAGACAAAAGGGAAAAAGCTAGCAGAAAGGTATGTTTCTGCAACAACTGTAGTTGTGTTAGGCCAACACAACTGACAGTTTTATGGAGTTTAACTAGCTTCACTCATTTTGCAATTAAAAGTTTCATCAATGCAACAGAGAGAGTGTGGCATTTGTGGCCTCTTAAGCCTTTGGTTTGTTTTCATTGCGGTGTTGATGTAGTCCAAATAGGAGACTAACACTACTTCAAGGCATAAGCTTCTGTAAGAAATTTTACACTCTATCTGCTTTTCTCTGCTCAGAGGTCAGCAGTGTACCATATATATTGGTAAGATACATATGATGGTAAGATACAGAGTGATTTATTTTCAAAACTTTGTATAATTCCATAGTAGTGAAGTATGTAACAAGCAGCCTGATGTGCTTCCAAGAAATTATTCATCATCAAAGACTTTCCTTATTCAGAAAAAAAAGGTCCCTAAATTCTGTAAAGTAACAACAAAGAAGTTTTCACACACTGCCTTCTTGACCACTAAGTTCTATATTTTGCTTGTATACACATAACAGATTTTGGAGAAGCTTCCTACCATTTCTTGCTACATACCAGTAGCAGTGTATAATGAACTACCTATATGAGCAGATCAGCTGCGTACAACACATTCGTTTACCTTACCAGCTAGGTTTATCTGCCTCTACTGCATTCTGGGCAGTTTTCAAATACATGACATTTAAAAAATCTTGTGGTTACAAAGAGGTTTCCTTTCTCCCTGGGTTGTTTTACTCACCGCTAAATGCACTTTAAAATACAGATAAAAATTTAGCCCTTGACCAAGACATGCTTGCAACTTTTGAGATATACTTGAGGTTCTATGTGCAGAGTGAAATCCAGAGATGATGTGTACATTTTTCTTCCAGACTTATACCCTAACACGTGGGAGTGTAAGTTGCCCTGAATTACATATCAGGATCTAGAATAAGGCTTAGGAAGACCTGATTTAAAAGAGGCTTGACTATTTGGCTCTTCGTGTTGCTTGACAACAGGATTTTTCCTAGCTTGCTGGCCCATGTCTTTCATTATTTTATTTTTTATATATATATATTATCCCTTCGCATGAGTGTAAAATGTAAAATGGTGGGTTTGTATGTCTTATGAGGCAATGCACGCAGTGAGCTTTTACTGATCTGCTGCATCGATGCAAAACACATAGGCTATTCTCAGGAGCTGCATGAAATAATAAAGGATCTTTCTTTAATATCCCCAAAGGCACTGTGCTGAAGAGATATTTTTACTGTTAACACCATGACTAAATAAACCAATAAAATATGAAAAGATAATAGCTGAATTGAAAACATTTGCATATTAATATGATTTCTATTAAGTGCACTGATGCTAGTGACAGAGATTTGGAAACATTTGAAACTTAGTCTTGCATTCAGTCTGCTATCTTTCCTTAAAATTTTCCGTGCTTTCCCCTTCCTCCCACATCTAGTCATTGACCATGGGAATTCTCAATTTCACACAGACAAAGACTCTTTATTGTCTACTCTAACATGGCAAATTTTCTGTCTGCTTGTTGGATTCTAAAATGACCCTTGCATTTTTGTAACCAGATTTAGCTTATAAGTTTGAGAAAAATGTGTACAAGAATAAAGTGTAATAATACAACTTGGCCCTAAAATGTTAGGAGATGCTGAACATGCTTAGACATTGGCCTGATCTTTGTTAACATTATTGATGAGACTGTGGTAGGGAGGACTTAACTTTAGCTCCAAAATAGGAGAAAAAGTGTTTAGGAGTCTACAGTAGAATTTGGGTGTAATTTCTAAATTTAAACCTGTAATTCTGAACATCCAATTTCACCCACTCTGTAACTTCATCCATAATTTCTCTCCTATTCTCCAGGTACACAAGCTGTGCTTCTAAGAGGCCAGATGTGTTTCCTCCTGGGAGGGTAGCACTAGGGATATATGAGTTTGTTCCCAGGAGACCAAGAACACAGCTGGAAACGGATTTCAAGATCTACTCCCGTGCACTAGACCAAGATCAGTTATACCTGTGCCATTCTTGACAAAAGCCTTATTTGGTCCTGGCCATGGGGACCCCACAAACCACGTAACGCAGTGCTGCACTACCTGTCCTATTGGAAGGTCTCCAGAACTTCTGATTTGAACCTTCTTCATGGTAAGCCAAACCCTCTACACGTTGTCCTATTCTCGGGGATGCACAGAACAGCATATTGCTTCTCTTTGCAGGATGATGGCCTGTTACATATATCAGGATTGTTACTTTGCCCTTTCTCAGTCTTTTCATCTCAAGAGTATCCTGAGCAGCCTCAGTTTGTTTGGCCTTTCCTCAGAGGTCATGTTTATGAGATAATTCCTGCTGGTCTTTCCTCTGGACTCTCTCTAGCATTTGTGTATTTTATCTGGTGACTATTAATACAAAATGTGGCGATGTAAAAAGTTGCTTTTGGCGCCTGTGGATGGTCCATGTTGTGGAGAGATCTACGTGAGCCAGGATTTCTCCACAGCTGGCTGGGCCCTTCTGTCCTCTGTGGAATGCGTGCAGTCAGAAATTGGTACACAAGTTGTGCTTGCAGCAACGATGAATGCGGGGAAAGGGAACATATGTGAATGTCCTCTGACAGTTAAATAAGACAGACAGTGAAAGGATGCTTTACAGGGAGAATACTTATGGTAACGTGCTGAGAAAAAATAAACATATTTAATTCTCCTGGCAGCCAATCAACCTTGCAGAAATCTGTTCTCCTCCACTCAGGGAAGGCCTCAGGCAAGGTCAGTGGTACCCAGAAAGCAAAAAATGTTGAGTTTTGGAAAGAGATCACACTGCAGCAAACGTCTGTTGCCGCCTGCCAGGCTTCTGCTGCTCTTTGGTGGAGGAGGAAGCCCACACTCCTTCCCCTTCCCCTTGGGGACACCACCATGTCCCACGTCCTGCGGTGAAGTGGAGGCCTGGCACGGGGCAAGAAGCCCCGGCCACCATGTTCCCTGTGGGCAATAAAGTTGTGGGTGCCAAGGGGACAACCAAAATATGCAGCACCCCAGTGCGAGCAGTCAGCAGAGAGGATGCCAGCAGATGGTGCTCCAGCCCACGCTGCCTCGCTCTTAGGTTCACAAAGGTTATGAAAAAAGTTACGGTCTTGTTTTGAAGAGCACCTTGCTTCCTGCCACCCTCTGGTTTGGAGCCTGGAGCTCTTCACGCCGCATGATTTAGGAGGTGGAGTCAATCAGTGAGGACGGGCTGAGTTTTGGACACCCACTTTCAAACACATGTGGCCAATGGCTAATGACCAGTCTGTACGATAGAAGCAGACATATAAGGACAGTGACAAATGTGATGGAAAAAACACCAGTTTGAGGAAAACACAATGCTCTTGTGGCAATGCTGAGGACAGAAAAGGAAAGAAAAGAACTCTTAAAAAAAAAATACAAGCTCTGATTTATTTTCCTAACTCAAAGGAGATCTCAGGAAATCCTGTGTATTTTTTCTTCCCCCATTATGCTGTAACAGCTGATAGTAGCTGAGATTAAAAATGTTCCCCACAAGCAATGGAGTTGTACAGTAAGGAAACATATACTGTAAGTTAACAGAGCAATGTTATTTCCCCTGTTTTATGCCCAACATAACTTGTTGCTAGCCTTGTGGCAAGGGAGTGGTAATTCTCTAGGCAAATCCTATGCACTGAACCACTGCTCTCCAGCAGTTCCTTTAAAGTCAAATAACTCAATTTTTAGAGGATGTAGGTACAGGAAACAGGAAGAAGCTGCAAGCTTAAATCCATTTCTCACTAAAGAAGGGAGCAATCCTATTTTTACCAGGATAAAATATATCAGTAATTGCTTGCTCATTTGTATTTTTTAAAAAAGCATTGAAGACTGAAGGCACGTAGCAATCCAGTGTAGTCAACAAGGCTTTTTAGTGGGCAATGGTGACAGACACTGGCCAGAAACAATTTTTGCATCTTGTCTTTCTCTGCTGTTGCTTGTATTCTACTCTGCTTTATACCTTTTATTCTATCTGTGTTAATAGCGCTTAATCCATTCCCTTAAAACTGAAGAGTAAAATGAGGGCAAATGTCTTTTTAACTCGGAGTTTTTCAGCCCACGGCTTTCGAGATGCTGTGTCAGGTCCATACTCTGTGTCCTCTCCACATCACACAGAGAGAGGACGTGAAGAAGATCTGATACACAGGGTAGCCTGAGGCTGAAATGAAGCTGCACAGCCTGTGACATGTCCCTTTGGTTCTAGGAGTGGGATCTCTTCTTCCTCAGGGTGCAGTAGGGTCAGGGATTTTGGAGACAGGTTCTTACCTTAGCCAGTAACAAAGACTACGCAGAGCAGCAAGTCCGGAGGCTTGCAGGGCTGGAGCGCGGCCAGGCTCGCTCCCTTGCCGTCGGGTGTGCGACGGGCGCTGTGGCAGCGGCGTGGAGGAGGCGAGGAGCAGGGCAGTGTGCCGAAGCGGGGCCAGGAAGGGGTGGGCGCCAGCCACGTCTCCTGGGGCTGCCCCACAGTGAAGCTCTCGCTCCAGCGTGGGCTCTGTCTTTCAACAGGAGAGCATTAGCTCGTCACCCTCAGCCTCTCTCTTTCCTGCGGCTTAATCCACTCCCATTTCTGCCAGGGCTGGGATTGAAGCGAAAAGAGATTCCTACATCATGCGTTCCTCTCCCCAGTTGTCTCCCTCACTGCTCTTGCTTATTTATAAGGAGATCAATGCTGGTGATACCTAGAAATTGCTTATAGTCCTTAATCTCTAAAGTGTGTTTTAAATGGTGCTACCCTACTGCTGTAGCTTGCTGGTGCTTACTTAACATTTTCCCCCTTGCCTCTTGCACACTTCATTTACAAATGCTATTATTTCTATCCGTACAAAATAGACTGTAGAAGCAGGCAGTAAAATTTTGTGGGGTATGCCTCCAGATGGAGGGGCAGTAATTTATCATAATACAAAGAAGCATCAGTGTATGCAACCTGAATCTGTACAACTTCTATCCATAAAATTGCTGTCCACACAGGTGCTGTGCAGAGAAATGCTCAGCCAAGGAATGAAATGGCCATCACATTCTGTATGCATGTGTTTTGGGCTGCGTGAAACATTGTATAATCTGGCAAAAATGTTTGATTTGCTTTTCTGATTGTTTCTACTTCTATTCTTTAAATCAAATGATAATTCTAAAAGTAATGTTTCAAAACAAAAATGTCAAAAGCTTTCATTCTGAAATTGCCAAAAGAAAATGATCTGAATGTACATAACTTCCTTTCCCCTGTATTCTCTTCTTTGGATCCAAATTACCCAGGAAATCAAGCCAAATTTGATACTGGTTCTACCTGCTAACAGGATTGTGCCTGTACTCTGAAAAAATTTCTCAGCTAGACCCGTGCAACTTTGTATTCAGCATCAATGAATTTTTCAAAACGGCCTCCGCAACTTTTATTCTTATTTATTATTTGCATTAGCACCTGCGGGGTTAGGGGTCTCTGTCTGGTGATATATTAAAAATACAGTCTTTGTCTCTGAAACCTCATCATTTTCAACATCTCTGAGGGATTTCGATGCATGAAATAATTCAGTTCTGGTGCTGTCTTTGAATTAGCTAGTTCGTTAATTCTTTGAGTGATGTGCATAAAATATCGGGTACTGTGAAAGAGGCAGCAAGCATAACTCCTGAGGAACCACCCCATAATATTTACCAGATTTAGATCTCCTCATTTTCATAGTATCTCCAGTCTCAAGTAGTCACATGAAAGACAAAATGAATGAGCTTTAAGAAATTCACACCATGCAGCATTACTATAAGTAATAAATCTCCTGCAGAAAAGGAATTTATATAGAAATAATAAAAGTATCGGATGCTAAGAAGAAGTGAAACCAGCTGTGTAATATAAAAGAAAATCTTTATCCTCATCTCACTGGTGAAAACTAATTCAAACAAAATCCATTACATAAATCATACACTTGAAATTATTTACATAAAAACAGATGGAGAGAGTTCCTACTGTGATAATGATGTTTTAGCAAAGTATGTCTTCCACAAAGCAACCATCTTTCTGCAAACAATGGAGTTTATTCTGCTTTTGTCAGGAGTGTAAATCTCCCATAGATTTCCTGACTTCTGTGGAGGCTCAGGTACAAGGCAGAGCAGAGCCTGTTCCCACTGCTGGAGCATCCTGCCGGTTTTGCAGTTACAGCCTGCAGAAACGCTAGGCTCTACAGAAGCACAGTTTTTGCATGCTCCCCACTTTCTGGGGCTGGTGCAGCACATGCTGTCTGTTTTTACAGCACCATGCACGCTGCTTAGAATTACCTGGCTTTGCTGTTAATTAGTCCAGTGTGCTTTTATGTATTTGCCCATTTATTATTTTCCCCCACACCAATAAGATGCAGGCTTTTGCGGGCAGACCAGTGGGACCACGTCCCCCTTGGATGCTACTTTCTGCCCCTGCCTCCCTCTCTGCCTGCTGCTGCTCCCACCGGCTTGGGGACCTCATCCCATGGTGGCTTGGGAAGCCACCTCCTCTACTTGGCAGGAGCTCCCCAATTCCAGGTCACTGGGGCAAATCTTACCTGACATGCCAAAGGGCCCTTGACACCGTCTGTGAGGGGAGTGGGCTAATCGGCTCCAGGAGTTACATTTCCTGTGTTCTCTCACTTTTTTTTTCATGCTGCCTTTCCCTATTACTCTTTTACCTGGTAAGAAAAAATTGCCGTGTGTAACCAGGTTATAATGGAAATCCTGTGTTTCTAGTGCTTTAGAGAACTGTATATCAAAGAACGGATCATCACGTAACTAAGATATTTTTGATGGGTATTTGAAAAGCCTGTGTAAGTTAGGCTAAACCATGTTGGCAATGGATTTAACAAAAAAAACCACCATACTTCTGAGTAGCCTGTGTGCCAAAATAGAGGCAAGGTGCTGATACATACATGCAGATGATACTGCATGCTCTTCAGCATGTAAATGTGGCTCATTGTGCAGGATTTGAAACTCTTTGGCTCCTCCCTATTTCTCTCCCTTTTTTTTTTTTTTAAAAAAAACATTACTGCAATTTCCACCTTGGTTCATGGTACTTCTAAGTCTTTGTGTGACCTCCCACCCAACAGAACCAGCCCCCCACCCAGGTAGCTCCACCACTCCTGTGCTACTTCAATTGCTGTCAAAAATTGCTTTGTGTTCAAAACATACCATTCCTGTCAAAATAACTGCCTTCACTTCTTCCACAGGATGGAAATATATGCTGTCCCTTTAAAAATGTATCATAAAAATGAATGTTCATAAAATATGAGTCAAGTTTCCATATACCTTAATCAAATTCTAGAGTGTCTCTGGGGGACGGCACTTTCACTGCAGCTGTGCAATGTGAAGTTTGTTCCAGCACTGATTGAAAATATTTTTGTGCTTCCTTCATTTTCGCTAGTGAAAACCCCAAGGCACTTTCTGCAGGCTGAAGGCGCCGTTATTTGGGGTGACAGTGATGGGTCACAGAGATGGTGCGGAGAACTAACTAGCAGACTTGAAACCAGCAGAGTCCCCGAACCGATTGTCAGTCTTGAAACCTTCAGAACAAAATGTGTCTGTCTTTCTCATTCTTTATTTTTATTCCACGGGGGAATAGACAGGACCAGGTTTGCGTGAGCTGTAGAGGTTGTCTGTAAAAGCAATAATGTGATTGTGTGATTGGGAGTCACGGTTTTTAACATGCCTTTTTTATTTTTTAATTTTAAATGAACAGTATGGTTTCAGGACTTCCTCATTTCTCCCCCTTTCCTCCCTTGTGTTTCCCCGCATTACCATCACCTGTGCTATCAGGTTAGTACAGGATAGTCATGGCAGTACCCACGGTTTGTCCAGACCATTTGCTTTCTTCCCACTCTGATCGTCTTCACCCAACCTGACGTTTTCCATCAGGAAGCACATTTCCTTCATGTTCTTTGCTCTTTCCTGGTGTTCCCAGGGAGCTTAGTCTCTGCTAGCCAGGAAACTTCCTTCCTCTGGGGCCATGGGAGTCTCCTCGGGGCGGCTTTAGCAGGGCATTTTCAGTGGAGGATCTCCAGTCTTGAAGCTCCAGCTATCAATATGTTTTAATTATCAGTTTGGGAAAGGTGTCTTCATCTGGTTCATTAGGCGAGCAGTTGTACAGGACCTTCAGTTTCAGATCGACTTAAAAAATAAATAAATAAATAAATCAAAGCTATGCGAAAAATCCTGTAATTTGAAAACAAAAGCCATCTCAATCCTCCAAAGACTCTGACCACGTGCTGTCATGCCAGTACTTGGTAGCCACCCGGGTGAGGTGGAGGTAGCTGGTGCACGTTGAGGCTGACGAACCCTGCACCCTGCCTGTTAATGAAGCTCCTGGGTGCAGGGGCTGATCTCAGCCCCAGAGCGGCTCCCCTGATCTCAGCAGGATGAGTGCCGTGCGTACTTGTTTGGGCCCGTACTGAACGTGGCCCACATGCATTCACAGTTGCTCTGGGATGCGACTGATCTGGCATTTTGAAGTCTTGGCACCCAAACCGCAGCAATCCATCAATTCCAAAATGACAGTGGTGGTGGCTTTTCAAAGAATTACAGAAATCAGAGATCTGCCAGTGGAAGATAGTCCTTCATTCACAGCATATTTTCCAGTGTGTTGTCCAATCCAGTTTTAAATGATTCAAGCAATTAGGCTTCCCATTACAATTTCCCTGGGGTGTATATTCCACAGACTAATAGACCTCACCACTAGGACATTTTTCCTAATATTCTGCCTAAAATTTCCTTTATTTTTTTACTGTCTCAGGAAAACTTCTTGGTTGTATGTCACTGTCAAATGAAGGAGAAAGTCAGCATTTTTAGCATCCAGAACACCCACCTCCCTAGTACTTGAACTGTTGTTTATTTTGCTGTTCAGAAGATTTGTCAGGCTGCTTCACCACTCCTCTCCAGGCATGACTTTATTTTTATGAGCTACCAAACCGACCCATTTATTATTAGTGGCAACAAGTAAGTTCCATCCATTCTTCAGGATATAAAAAATGATCCAGCCCTAGACATTACCTGAGCAAAGGCACTTAATAAATGAATGGAAACCACGGTTAGATTCCCCACATTTCTCTTCAGCCTGCCAGATAGTTGCAAAATGAAGAATTTTTTGAAAAATGTACTGCATGACAATGTCAGATTCTTACTATTGCATTTCAAAGTTGGTGATGATACCGCTTTTTCTTGGTCAAATTTCCAGCCACACTGTTTTATGCTTTGACCTAGAAAACCTCTGCCTGCAAGCCCACATTTGCTCGCTCACTGGCTTGCTGGAGCATCCTTCCCAGACTTGTGCATTCAGGTCTGTGAGTTTTGCACCTAGAAGCAGTTTTCAGGTGGTGATGGTGGGGACTGGCTGAAAACACAGCCCACAGTCTCCGTATTAGTTGGTGTGCACCCCTCACATACAGCTCGTTTCCAGAGTGAATATTGAATCAGAAGGAATAGCATGGGAAAATATTTCATGCATTGTCTACTTTTTCTGAAGCAAAGAATGGTAGGTGTCTTTTTAATAGCTTAATTTTATGCTCACTAAGAATGGCGAATCTGACTCTTTCAAAACATACTTTTGGTAGAAGTCAGGATGGAAATGGAAGTATTGATCTCTGATTTTTGATGGAAAAGTGCACAGAGACTTCTTGTGAGATTTTTATTTGTTTATAGACTATGAACAAGGCTTACAAAGATGCTGAAAGTGTGTGAACCATGTATATTCTTCCTATTAAACTAATTATATCCAGGCACAGAATAAAAGCAGCTACTACAAAACTTTGCTGCACAGACCCTTTCCCCAGTAACTATTGAACACTCTGAGCATAAAGTCCAATTTTTCAAGCTTTTGAAATGTCTGCTGTGAAAATACTCCAGGTGTAAGAAGAAAAAGAAGAGAGGAAAAAAAGGGACATACCTGTGGCTGAAGTTTGGATTTCCCGTGGAGTTCTTCCCTTGGAGTTCTGTTGGCACCAAAGGATGCCAGGAGTGGAGATGTTTCTCAAGAATCAAAGCCAAAGCTTTAGAGGGATGCTGAAGGGGGACAGGCTGGACCTTCTGTAGGCATTGCTGGTTTTTGTTTGTTTTGTTTTGTTTTGTTCTGTTTTTGTTTTCTGTTTTTGTTTTTTAAAAGCAGACTAATTGCTATAGTCCATAGCCTACTTCTGCAAGGGAGGGAGAGCTGTTGGGAGGATGTGGAAGGTCTCTCAGGGTTGTGGTGCTTGGCCCAAATGCAGCTCGTGGAGCGTCATGACTGAGGCAGATGAAGCCACCCTGCCCTGGCAACGGGCATCACTTCAGACATTGTGGGGAGCGACATGAAGTACAATTGTCTGGAGACATTAGTTTAGAATTCTGTTTGTACCTTACCATAACTTTCAGTGGGTTTTGTTGTGGTGGTGGTGTTTTCTGTTTGTTTTTTTTTTTAACACACAACTCTGTCAGCCTGATCGGTGTCAGTAGGACTTAGTTTTGAGATTTTGGTTGGTTTTATTTTCTGGAGATAGTATAACCTTGGGAGACCGAGAATAAGAGGTGCATGCTACATGAACAAAGTGAATATCAGAGCCAGGATGTTGGAAGGGAAGGAGGGTTGTTTCATTGTTTCTGCGTAGGTAGAGCTGGTCTCCCAGGAGTCATGAACAGACCTGGGGAGAGGCTTGTGTACGTTCCTTCTCACCAAGATAATGCGTTTGGGAGTTGTGGGAAACTACTGGGGCTTCTGGAGAATGGGAAGATTGGATTTCCCTTTGCTGGGTGGATATCCAAGGAAGGATTGCAGTCATACATTGCGACCCACTCTTGAGGAGACAGCTGTAGTGCTCTGTTCGACGTTTCCAGGCATCTGTAAGCAAGCTAACTGTCAGTGCTGTATGTTTGAACGGAGTCATGATTGCTAGTAGGCTTTCTGATTGCTATTGTGAAAAGCCTTGGTATGCTTACATAGTGCCTGTCAGATTTATACGTGTGCCTGCAGACCTAATGGGCTGCGCTGATCTCTCCCAGCAAGGCTGGAATTACTGAAAGGGCATCACCGAATTCAGTGGAGGTAAGCATGTGTTGAACCAATGTAAATACTTATCAAATCAGGCTTTGCGTAGTTTTTTAGACAATAGAAGCATTTCAGAACCTCCTTGATTCTGTAAACCCTGTGCAGGTAAAACATCAGGATAGGGCTCTTTTTACTTGTAACATCTTTGCTGACAATTTTATATGTCTGAGGGACAAAGAATAAGGTCTGGCTTTATGTGATGTAGCAAAAGTAATAGCTACAAAAGTAGTACTGGGTTATTTTTTATCCCACCCAGCAGTATGTTCATTTAACTGATAAAGACAACTGATGCCTTTTAACTTGAACATCTGCTGTCAACAGACATCTGAGCCTTAGAATTAAAAAAAAAAAAAAAAAAGACAAAGGAAAAAGAAAAAAGCTTTGGTGACACTTCATACTTCTGATAGGTTTCATTTCATGTTGCAAAGTTGCCAAGACCATGGAGAGATGGGAATGGCAGTAGGATTTAGCATTTTTACACGCTTGGAGCAATGTTTGAGGAAAGCAAAGAGTGAGGGGCATAAGCTGGGGACTGGGCTACAGCTGTCTGTTGGGGTCCAAGAAGTGTGTGTGCATCATCTGTGAGCTATTAAGCTCTCATTGCTTTTGCCATCTAATATCCTTGTTCAGGAATGTACATACTTCAAAATAAATTAGACGGGGATATGGTATCTTGTATCTGTCTTAACTCATCTGTCTTTGCAGAAGGAAATTCACCACTCCTGGGGTCCAGATCCTCCTGGCTGCCCAGAAACAGTGATAACAGCATTTGAAGCCAACATCCACTGTGTGCAGAGGGAGATGACAAGCAGCATGTACTGGTGTGTAAATCCGTGCATGGCTCGCATGGACCCCGTATGGGGTTTTCAAGACTTCAGGTGATCTGGCCTGTTTGCTTGGAAGTTGCCACTGACTTTTGGAGCAGCTGGGGAAGGGGTCTGGGGGGCAGCCACCCAGCTGGTCCCCCAGGGTTGCCCCACAGCAGGGGAAGCCAGCAAAGCATCGCAGCACCCGGCCAGGGGCACCTTGAGGGCTGTCATCCCAGTCCCAGTTAACGCTGATGAGGGATTTCTCAGACGTCTATCGGGCTGAAATTATGTTGCTCAGACTAAACATATTAAATGAATTACAGCAAATTAGTCCATGTTCCCTGGTGACTTGAGGCCCATTAAAAGGCAGCTATGGTAGTTATTAGAGCGTTGCCTTTTGGCTACTGCTTTGTTGATTCAGTGTTTCTTGCATGCAAAAAATCTGATCAGAGGTGGACTCCTCTGTGACAAACAGGTACTTATTACTGGAGGAAAGGGACAGACATACAGCTGCACCATGGACTGCCAGACATGTCTCTGGAGTACAAAGTGAGGTCTTCTGAAGGGGCACTGGAGGCACGAGAGGCTGGTGGAGGTCTCCACAGGGCACAGAAAAATCCTGGGGTGCTGAAGGAGGCTTTGACATGGAGGGACCACTGACAGCTGCATTAATACAAGTGGGAATAAGGCTTGCTAAGCCCTGCTGGAGCATTTTTTGTAAGTTGGTGCTCTTCCCCTCAGAGTGCTCTGGTATCCAGAAGCATCCTCCCCACTGGAGAGCGAGCAGGGAAGGGTGAGCTCGGAGAAAACTGCCATTCTGGGGCAGTGCTCACGGTGGTTTATTATTGCATATCCTTTGAGGGCTGTAAACATCTGTTGCGGGCTGGAGATGCACAGCTGAGCACATGGTCCCAAACCTGATGTTTCCACAGGCTAAACAGGACAAGCCATGAGCAAAATGCGACAAGTTTCGAGTCCCACTCTCATATGCTTATACGCTTTTCCAAAAGACCATTTTTTGTGAAGGCAGGCTCACATTGGGTTGCTGGAGTATGCAGGAGTGTTTTGGCTGCTGGAAGCACTTTTCTCCCGTTTGAGCTTTTCACTTTAAGCTACTCATTCAGTAACTGGAGCACTGGCACAGGCTGCCCAGAGAGGCGGTGAAGTCTCCCTCCTTTGAGACCTTCAGAAGCTGCCTGGACATGGTCCTGGGCACCCTGCTCTAGGTGGCTCTGCTTGAGCAGGGGGGTTGAACCAGATGACCTCCAGAGGTCCTGTCCCACCTCAACCATTCTGTGATTCTGTAACAGGTTGGTCAGTCATAAGTGACCGCTAACATTTAACCATTCAGGTGAAATGAGAGTGTGTCTCAGTCCCACTCCCACTGCCAGCGGACCACCTCCCAGGCAGTACCATCAGTGCCAGTTACAATCGACCAAAGGCTGTTGAGGGCCCTGGTTGCCTTCCTGATCTTGGAAGACGTCTGTCTCCAGGGAAACTGCACAAATTTTGCACTACCCTCCAATTTTACGTATTCCCAAGTGCCCTGTGTTTGGCTGGAAAACCTGCTGGTCTGGCCCTTCTGGTTGTAACCCTGTGTGTTTCAAGAGGAGAAGGGAAAGGGCGTGATTATTTTTTCAACTGCACAGGAGATGAGAGCTGACAGATTGAGGAGTGAAAAAATTAGTATCATCATCTATGCTTTTTTATTTGTCTTCTTGGAAATAAGACAAATGCGTCCTTTCTCTATGTTTGCTCTTGGCTAATATTAGGCATACAATATGGATTGGATACATAATTTAATCAAGACTCAGCACTGCTTGATTAGTGTCATTTGGATTGCATTTTAAGGTTATTACAACAAAATGGGCCATTTTTGCTATTTATTAATTTTTATGATGATGATACAGGTAATTGTGCTTTTTCTCTTGTAACTTCAACTAAAGAGAAAGTCATCCTAATGTAACCATCTAGGGAGATTTCCTGAAAAGAAACCTACAAAGGTATGTTAATGGAACATTTCACTCCCAATTTTACTAACCCTCAAAAAATAGAAGTCATATGTTTCCATTTATAATTATTTTAGTGAAAATGCATTATGTGAAACATTTTACAGTCAATGTAGCTGAGCATTTACCTTCTCATGGCTTGGTGGACCTCAGATGTTTATCATTTCATTTTTCAATATATAGAAATACAGTTGTTAGTGATATAATTTTAGAGCATCACTGAACCAAGACTTATGGATTAAAATATTTCTCCTAAAGAACTGCGTAATGCACTAACTGTAAGTAGAAATGAGACTCTGGCCATAGAAGGGCTCTGAAAGTTTGGAAAAGCTACCTTTGGGCCCTGCACGGGGCTCCTAGGATAAGCAGGACCCAGAAGGTTTTACTCTGGGCAGCTGGGTTTCTTCTTCGTATTGTGGTTAATTACATCATGTCCTCGTGTGCTCCCTGGGGCTCAGACCCCAGGAGTTCAGGATTCCTCCCCAAACCTCCTATTCCTGGTGCTGCTGCTGAACCCCTGGATCTCCAGGTTAATTCTGAGAAAATGTTCTACAGCTTCAAGAAGGGCTTTGCAGGAAATGAATGTGATCATTAATGACTCCAGGATTGCTTTTCAGCTAAGAACTATGTGGTCCTATTTCTAGGTTAACAACTAATTTAATTTGGGTGGAAGTTTGTCCTCAGAACAGCTCATTTCTCCTCAGAATAAGCTTCCCGTTCTTTCCTATTCTGAGAAGCGCCATTCAGGTCCCCAGGTCTGGGGGCTGACACAGGAGCATTGTTCAACAGATAACATTTAGCTAATCTGAAATTCCAAAATAAGGCAAATAGTGAAATAGGTCTGAGCGGAGGTCAGATTTCACCTTCCTCTGGTATACGTATAGAGAGCAGATTGTGTTTCTCACATTCATCTAGGATTCTGCTCTAAGCATGCCACTGGAGTAATTCACAAGATGACAATGTTTTCGCAAGCCTGTGCTTGAATTTATCCTTTGGTATTTTTTTTCCCCACTTTGCTCCTCACATCATTTTATTTCCTATTAAACAAAGTAATGGTGTGACATAAGCATAATAAACCTTATACCTTAAAATCTAAAAAATCTGTGCTATTCCAGCTGATAGTGAAAGAGCCATGACATGTGCAATATAGATCTTTTTTTTTATTATTTTTTTTTCTTCCCCCACTTTTTACTTTAAGAGGTTTCCTTTGTGAACAGTTTGGGATCTTTAAGCTGGAATACTGTCATACAACCAAACTGTGAATGATAGATATGCATATGCACTCATGGATATTTCATGAGGCAGAGGCCATGTCCATCTCAGACAGATTGGTAGAGAGCACATCCCCCATGCAGAGGTTTAATGGTGACAGAGCGATGGATGTTTCCATTGCTGTGCAAGGCAGGTTGCAGGCTGAATGTGGATGTGATGGGGTTACATACAGCACTGAAAATCCTCTGGGAGGAGGGCTAGGAAGGGTCTCTGGAGGCCCTTTCCCCATCCCAGGCAGGATCACCTGTAACTGATGTGTTCTTGGTTTGTCTGTCTTTCCTCTAAACCCTCTGGCGCTGGGGGCTGAAAAAAGTTTCTTGAGCAATTTATTGCATGAGTCGCTACCCTTTCTGTTAAAACACTTTTCTTAGTAAATAGCCTAAGTCACTGCTGCTGAAGTGACAGCCCATTCTTTTGTGTCCCACAGAGAAAAGTTTATCCTACCCCTTTAGGCAAAGAGCTTTCACAGGCAGGCATGCCTCCTCTACTTGGGGCTTCATACCTCTCTGAAATTTTGTTCCTCCAGGTTTCACATTTTCTTTGCCAGTATTTAGGACTGCAGCCCCCAAACACTCTGACCAGGAAAGCAGCGCTGCAAAGCAACCCCCTGCTTGCCCATTGCCGATGTGAGGCTGACATATCCCCATCTCCTAACACTACAGACTGAGCCAAAGAAGTCTCAGGGTGCCAATACCTAAGGAAGGTTTGCAGGTGTCTGGCTGGGTTTCAAATACCCCATGCAATCACGGGTGAGAGCTACGTGTGCCCCAGGCTGACCAGGTCCCACTCTCCCAGCAGGGAGGAATGGCCACTTCTAAGCCCAGCATTGTCTCCTAAGTCACCTCTGCCAGCAAGAATGCTGACACATTTCCGAAATGTAGCAGGAAGATGGGGAGATGCTGAAGTGGCAGGAGCATCAGCACGGATGGGACCTTTTTTGTTGAACTGTGGCTCTTGGTGTAGGGGGGAGTGTGGTGCACCAGCTACCCCTCTCTGCCTGCCTCAGCCTCTGTTTTGGGGTCTAAGGTGAGATGTAATGGAGTCCTAATTGTCTTCTACTTATAGATGAGATCCATTTTCTAATGAGTCAAGTCTCATGGGAATCAGGCAAGAACCAGTGGCAAGAGGGTGGAACTAAAAATATCTCCAGTACTCCCTTGGAGAGATGGTGCTTCTTTGAGGCTGTAAGGGGTGAAACTGGAAAACATTGTGGGCGCAAGCTGTGCAGCTGCTCCGGCAGGAAACCCCAGCAGTGGTTTGCTATGGGCAGCTCTGATCGCCGGGGGTCACCAAGGCATTCATCACCATGGCAGGGTCAGTGACTGGAGGGAGGAAAAATGAAAAGAAGCTTGCCACTCTTGAATAGTTTGGGGATGAAAAAGCCACTGTTGATGGCTGCTGAAACCCAGTCTTTTAAACACAGTGATGATCTCGAGTCCCTAGGATTTTAAGCTAATTAAAATAGAACTGGATGGAATTAATATAAACATAGCCTCAAACCAGGCAAAGGAAAAACAAAACCCCATGCAGACTGATCTGAGGAAGATTATGGAATGCGCCATTCAGTTTTCTGGAATACCACATTATTTTTTATTCTGATGTTAATAGGAAAATATTTTACAGACTCTCTCAATAGGTTATGTTGGATTTCATTCCAGTGTCTCCTTTTGCAATAATGCTAATAGCAACTGAAATGCACATCAGTGTTGTTTTAGCTGCAGTAGAAATGCCAGGGAACTCAGACCTATGCTATGCACTATCACCTTGTCAACTGGGAAATTACTAAATCAAAATTTTATGAAATTACTCAATCAATATTTGTGCAGATGGCTTACAGGAAAAAGCACTTGTGTCTGTTTAACTCTAGTGTGTAACAGATGGCTACAGACAAGTCATTTCTGTTCAGCCAGGCTCATATTGACGTTTTAAGATAGCTTTCTTTAGATGCTTATTAGTTCTTGTAAGCCAGATATTAAATTGTGCCTTACACATTACAGTTAGAATAAAGTTCAGTCATATACAAGGCCTTCAAGCAATGTTATATAGCATGTTACTTGCAAGGAAATTAAGTGCAAAGCATCCCTTCAAATTTGTATTTCATTTTAGCTTAGATGTTAGAAGTTAGTTATTTGTCTATACTTTTACTGCAATTCTTCAACAAATTGTGGCTCAGAGCAGTTCGTCTGTTATTAGTAATTGACAGATGTGACTTATTTGTCTCTTCTTCTTCCTACTTGAAACACCATTCAGGCTCTAGGCAGCCCAGCAGGTCTCCAGATGGACCAACAAAGAGGAAGCAACCCCTAATTCCACAGACTGGGACTTCAGTTGCTGTCTCAGATCACAGTGACAGATGCCTCATGGATGAAACTGCCGGAGAGCCTTTTCCCCCTGGGGCCGCCACCAGCACAGGCAGACCCCGTGTCTCCTCCAGCCACAACAGTTTGCGAGCAAGCCTCCACCTACAGCTCTGCTGCTGCACCCTCAACTTGTGCACCCTGTGCCAAAGCTGTCCAGGCCTGAACCTCTTCCTCCCTGCGTGGCAATGTATGTAAAGGTGGGAGACGTTCACAAGCCTCCAAACCGCACCAATCACTATGGTCATCTATAGTCCCATTGCACAGAGAGAAGTGAGGTGGGAGCTGGGATCTAAATAACGTTCTCTGTGTGACCCCAACCGTTTCCACTAGCCTCAGGGTCCATCACTTCTCATGCTCAGAAAAGTATAGCTCTGTAAGTGTTTATCTCCCATCCTTTCCAGCCTTCCAGGCCAAAATTCTGATTAGCCATGATTGCTAACACAGAGGTTTTAGTTTTTTAGTGGCAAAATGTAATTCTCTGTAGTTTCACACTTGTTTCTGAAATGTTGTGACCACAAGGGAAAAAAAGAGGACAATACATTTCAGAAATTAATGACAGTCAGTGAATGTAAATACGATTCCCAGCATATCCACAAGCACTGCATATCTGACTTCAGTGACTTTTAGACAAGTCCTTAATCTGAATGCATCTTTGTTGGGGTTTGTATGTTAACCACACGCTCTGTAGAGTTTTAATGTGCAAGGATGACATTGCCAGATGGATATTCCACTTTCTGATATCATCCTGAAAACGATTATGTAGTGAGCTAAGCATTCACTTAAAAGTCTTAGCTTTGTGATAAAGAGTTGCTTGTCAGAAAACATTTATGATATGACTTAGTACAATTAACTGTCCATGAAAGCACTACTATTAAACCCTCCAACAGCTGGCATTTCTCACTATCATTGCGCACACCACAGCTGAGACATTAATGGGCGATGAAAGACTTCTCTGCAACATCCATTCTATCACTTCTGAGTTATGCTTTCCTTGTGAGGGAGAGGTGCACCAAAGTGCTTTTGAAGTATTATTACGACCTCCCAGTAAGGGTAAAGAGCAATTTCACTGCACTTCTCAGAATGGTTTTGCCATTCAGAGGTGTGCGCCACAGCCTGGAGTTAGGGGGCTCGATCCTTTGGGGAGCAGTGAGGCTGGTGTCACAACCAGCACATTTTTGTACACCAGAGGTGCCAGTGCAAAAAATAAATAGATAGATAAATAAATAAATAAACAGTCCCAGTCAAAATATTTTGTTTTATTTGATGAAAGGATTGTGAAAGAGAAGCTCTCTTGAGCAGCAGATAATTTCACAAGCATTTCTCATCAGCCACAGTGGAAAATGATAACAGTGGAATGTTCAAAATAAGATCAGTTTTGATGACGTCTCACACCAGGAAAATTCTTGCAGAATCCTCTCATTATTTCAACACCACGCTAGCCAGATTAAACAAACCAAATCCTCATGGAGGTTGTTAAAGCATGTTTCTCCACCGGAGTCCACACAGGGTACCTCTGTCCTTTAAGGAAGAGGCTGACTACGAAAGATAAAAGATCCTCCAGTGAGGTCCACTTCATCTCCCCTCTCTCCCCTCTCTCTGTGTGGGAAAAGAACCACAGGATAGGATAAAAACTGAAGTGCTAAGGTTTTATACACATTACTCCAAAACTGGGAACAATTTTAACGTGGGTGTTCGAAGTCATCTCATGTAATTTTCTACTTGGATACTTTATAAGTATGTGTAACACTTTGCAGCTAAAGCCCCTAAGATTGCTTTGGCCTTGATGACCTAAGGATACAACTCAGACAAGATTTGCAAGGATGCATTTCTCTAGTTTATTCTCTCCCCACAAACACTGCCACCTCTGTAGAAATGTTATTAGCCTCTGCTGATCTCCACTGAGTGCTTCCTCAAGATCTCTTCCCATCTGCTCTTTCTGACCCAGGTAGCAGACAAGATTCATTAAGCAAATGGGCTTTAATGGATTTGATGAAGAGGAACCTTCTGTTATGGATGTGGCAATAGCAGCACAAACTATACTGTGAGCACATCACCATTTTCCTTTGCCTAGGAGCTGGATTCTGAATTTTCTTCCACTTATTTAATCAGGATTTGTCTTTTAAAATAGCGTGTTTGTGTCACTAGTCTCTCTTCTTTTTAATAGACTGTTTAGAAAGAGTCTCTGTACACAAAAAAGCCCAAAACATTTAACATAAATGGGGCTTGCAAACTGCACGAACTGCAGATTCATTTTTAGATACCCACTGAAAAAAGGCTTTTATAGTACCCCTTACACAGCTCCACACAAATATTTACATATGGACTATATTTAAAAAGCCTTATCCTTGTGCTGCTGAATCTTTCAAAACCAACTGAAGTCGACGCCTCTGGAGCGGTGGCCTATGTCAGCAGGAGCTCAGCCACGTCCCTGCTCAATCACTTAGTGCACAAGGGGGCTTTGTAGGCTTGTCCCCAGGAGGAGCAGCCCTGCCCCAGAGGGACTGTCTGCTACAAAGCTTCCCAGTTTTCTCCATCCCGCACAGCAGCATAATTGCAACTGGACCCTTTTGTCTTTGAGCCACTCATTTTACCTCTGAGGCTCCTTTGGCATGTACACGGGGAGCTTGTGGAGCCAGCGCTCGGCTGCATCGCTCCTTCCCCTGTTTTGGGGTTTGTAGGCGGTGGGAAGGCAATTTCTGAATTTCAGCCCATCAGAGGGCTGCAGAAAGGGAGGAGTGAGCCCTTGGGCTGCTTCTACACCAGCAACACTTAATGAGGGTCAGTGCCAATTTATGGCCTTTGCTTGCTTGCTTTTTTTTTTTTTTTATCAACACTGAAAAGGCAGCTGTGGCGTTATTGTCCCATAGAACATTATTAAAGCCTAGTGGAACTATTCATTTAGTACTGGCAAGCTGAGTATTTCACATAACTTACTTTTTCATCAGATAGCATGTTATTAAGTGTGTTTTAAAAACCAACTGTGGATCCCATTTTACCAGTGGTATAACATAGATCCTTGCCTGTCCAAGCAAAGCAGCCCGCTGCACCAGTCTATTGAGGAGACGTTTATGTGCGCAGGGTGCCTGCTGGGCCGAAGCTGTCATTTGGACATCAGTTTCTTCCAAGTCCAGGAAATTTCTCAGTTGCCCTTTTTAGAGATGTTTTTACAGCCTTTTGTGCTACCAGAGAAATACTAAGGTGCCGATGGAGAAGAGTTGAAGGATGGAAGTGACCACTTCCAGCTCTCCATGCCTCCTCCTGGGAGATTTAGAGGAACCAGCAGCACCTCTCCAACCACACATCCTTGTGTTTTAGGGGCAGATGCTGTGAATTCCTTTTCAACTCAGGCATTGTCAGGTAAAAAATTGAGTTTTATATATTTGAATCATAGACTTACAGAGTCATTTAGGTTGGAAAAGACCTTTAAGATCATCAAATCCAACCATGAAACTAACACTACCAATTCCACCACTAAACCATGTCCCTAAGTGCCATTTCCACACATCTCTTAAGTAACACCAAGGATGACAACTCCACCACTTCCCTGGGCAGCCCATTCCAATGCCTAACCACCCTTTCTGTGCAGAAAGGAAGATCCTTCCTTTTGTATAAGGAAGATCTCCTGTCCCAGGGGCTCGTTCCAGTGCTTGGCTCACGTGGAGTCAGAAGGCACACTTTCAGCACACTTGCTACAGGGAAAGCTGATGACAGAGTTGTTCAAGTCTGCACAACCCATTTATCGCGTCATTGGGACTGCAATTCTCAAAACTCCTCACGCCAATGAGAACAAGAGTGTATTTTATTGCCTTGATGAGCAAAGGCAGCCCTTCGGGTTGGGAAACCCGCAGGTGGCTCCACAAGAACAAGACCTTGCATCTTCGCATCAAGCCCTGTACAGCTGGGACCCCACAAACTCCTTCCCCTGAGCAAGGATTAATAGTGATTCATGCCTGTTGGTATACTGGTAATGTACATAGGGAGGTTTTGCTGAAGCTTAAAGGAAGTATGTGCCAAAGCGCACACAGCCTATGAGCTGCAATTCACTGGCAGTCACTTTGTGAGAGTTTATAATGAGATAAATGAGAAAAAAAATGCGTTTCCTTTAATTAATATGGTATAGTGCAGAACACTTTTTAAGCTGAAAAATAGTTGGGTATGTTGAATGTGTGAAAATACATGCAGATAAAGAAAAGGCTCATCTTGGTGCCCTGAACCCTAGCCTGAGGCACAGTTTCTAGGCAGAAGCATTTTTCCAAGGCAGAGCAGGCAGTCGGATATGCTTCTGCACCGTGTTCTGCTGAATGGGCTGCTAGCCATCCTGCTGGAAAGGTTGTGCTGTGTGCTGCTCAGAAGGGCACCTGAAGCATCTGCATTGGTCTCTCAGCCTATTCAAAACAACACGCTAATCCCAGTAAATCACTACAGATTCCCCATCCTTTTTCAGGAAATCTGTGGGTAGGGTGGGGAGAAATACTCCAGCTTACTCTGTGTTTGCAAACCGGCATCGTAATGATGAGCTACAACCTGCCAGGGCCCCAGAGCCCAGCTGCCCTACCTTGGAAAGGAGTTCCTTAGGAAACATGCCCATCCCCTTCAAGCAGCATGTAATGTTGCGTACTGCCTGGAGCCTCTTGAAAACTGGACTTTCTGTCCTGCAGGAAATTCCAATGCAACATTTGGTTTCATCTGCAATTGCAATGAGCTTTCTAAATGTCCATTTCCCACAGAGTGGGAAAATTTGAAGAAAAACATGATTAAAAAACGGTCAGAATGACCGATGACACTGTCACAGTCTGGTCCACAAGAGAAGATGTCCCTGATATGGCTTTATGTGTAACTTCAGGTGCACGCATTGCCACTGCCTCCACTGTAGGATCCGCAGTAAGCAGGTAGATTTGGCAGCTGACTGCATTTACGACGAAGCTTCATTTTGGGGCAAGTGCCAGAGGGCACAACATCTGAGGTTCATCTGGTATGCTCCTGCATTTTTCCCTTTTTTAGCCACAAAGTGAGTGATGACTTTAATGTTTGTCTTTATAAAGTGAGTAGGAGTTATATTGGCTATACTGTTACTTGGCAATCTTAATGGCACTGCGCTTACAATTAATAAGGAATAACTATCTTGCAATTCAGCCATAGAATTAAATGGGAAATTTCGGTAGCAGTTACCAAAGAAAATGTTGGCAATGGGTGCTGTCTTTGGGCTATTTTTGCCTAACCAGACTACTGCAAATAGATTTTTTAAATGGCTCAAGCATATAAGTATTCAAAGCAATGGCAATATATTTTATTAAAAACAGTGCGTTGCTTGGTAGGGCAGAAGGAAATAATGGCTCAAGGGTCTGGGAATGGAAGATGGAACCGTTTACATCTAAGTCCCTCCTTTACATCCAGCCAAGGTCAGCAGTAAACAAGAATCGTATCGTTACCAGCTGGTGGCCCACGGAATGAGAAATAAATTGATTGCCGGTTTCCATTAACGGAGGCAAATATCACAAAAAGAGAACCAGAAGTGGAACTAATTGGTGCCGCTGTTGGCCCTACCTGGGAAGCTGAGGACAGAGCCATGGTGGAAGCCAGACCACCTTCTCAGCGCGGCGGGTGGTCCCGCTGGAGCCGAGGTGGTGAAACTCACCTTGCTGCCCCAGCGGCGTGGTGCTCGGCGCTGCACCTTCTGCCTCTGCGACAAGGCGTCCAGCGTCCTGCATGAGCCCAGCAGAGATGCTGAAACCAGGGACCTCCTCCTGGTAGGGCAAGGAGATTTCCCCTCGCCCCAGCCTTCCCAGGGAATTGCGCGTGCCCCAAAAGACACCCGTGCCTCACCGGCCATCCGTTGCATAAGCAATGGCCTCTTCATCCACTTTCCTTTAATTACATGTCCCCTTGAAATAATGAAGTTTTAAAGTATAATGTGTGAGCTTGGACTGGGCTGGCAGCTGACGTTTATTATTATTTTAATCGTTTGCTTCTTCTGGATTTTCTGGTGTAATTAATTTATCTGGCCATAATGTTTTAAAAACACAATCAAATGTCATTTTCATTTGAAGCCAAAAAATACAGACTCATAATATATGAAAGCTCAAAAATGACAATTCTTTTCTTAAATACTACCACAAAGAATTTAGCATAATTACATTAAAGAACAATCCCCTGAGAGAGAGAGGGGGAAAAAAAAAAAAAAAGAGTAAGGATTTGCCAAAAATAAAAAGACTGCATGGGTCAGTGGTCTCTTGATTACAATGTACACATTACAATATGCATGTGTATATATAAGCACATACATGCTTGTACATAATCGTATATAAACCAGCATGCTTTAACACTTAGCTCCAAATTTATACTTTACAAAATGATCCTTTCATAGGTATTAAGAGAGCATGAGGTCCAGAACTACAAAAGGAAGTGTGCTGGTTTGTTTTTACTTTTCTCATATGACAGGCCAAATATTGCCTTTTCTTGACATTAATATCTGGAAATTTGTTACACAAGTAAGGTAGGGGGAAAAAATTAATAAATGGGACTCATTAAAGGTACTGCCAGAAAAAACTTACTAGATTTGGCCAGGACATTGATTTAATCAACATTTTTTCTTATTGAAAGCAAATGTTCAAGTGCAGCGAATTTAAACTGGCTAACTGGGGACTTTCAAAAAGCAGAAAATGAATCTGTAGAAATCTGCATATATATACCAGATCTTAAATGGAAGATAGCTCTGTCTGCTTACCCTGGAGAAGGTAGTGGGGAAAGTAGAAATAAGTAAAAAAGGAAGAATTAAACTTTGATGTCTGCAAAAAGATGCTCTCCGAAGAATGAAACAGCAACTCCCCTTTTCTGTTTTTTGGGCTGTTTTATGGAAGTCTGGCTATGCTGCGTGGATAAAGCTGTTGTGAAACACTTTTCCCTTTCTCCAGCATATCTGATTTTATGCAAGGCTTCCCTCCAAGAGCTAGAGATGTATGCTGAGCAGTGGTCCATACTGGAACACAAAGAGCTGCTGAAAGATATTTTGCTGAGAGGGGACCTCCGTGCTTGCCCTTTCTCCCTCCTGCCCCTCTCTCCTCTGAGAGCCTGGTGTGGAGCTCCTGGTGGCTCCAGCTCCCTCAAATGCCACCTGGAGCATGCAAGTACCTTTATGCACCTAAATCAGGCCTTATAGCTCTGGGGAGATCTGGCATGCAGTCCTGTACATGAGCTGGGTGCAGATGCCACCACTCGGTGCCTGCAGGAGGAGCCTCTCCTGGCTTTCTTCACAAGGGTTGGGAGAAAGAACCAGTCGACACCATCTTCCCTTTGCACATCAGTGCAGGAAAGAACAGGAGCATGTAAAATAAGGCAAGCACTTTTGCCTCAGTTCATTTCCTTGCCTGATATTCAGCAGCATTTACTCTTCATGCCATGTGACAACTGGCACAACCATGGCTTGAAGCAGATGAAAACACTGGGCAGAATCTCCGTGAAACGCCACATCTACAAGTAACCCAGCACAAGGTAGCTGTGCAAAGCTAAAGGTTTTCCTTACCTCTCTGTGAGTGCAATCTGCGCTTTGAGTCAGCTATGCCACCTTGCTATAGGCCAAGATTTTGTTTTAAGTACAGGAGTCTCAAAAATTGCCTTCACCTCCTGAACCCCTTTCTACAAATGCTCCTCCACTTAGCCACAAGCTGAAGCTAATTTTCACACAACATCTGTCGTAATCAAAACCATCTGTGTGGCTACAAGTTAAGGACAGAGAATTTATGGCCCGTGTTCTTCCCATCTGACACTGGGAAGCTTTTGTGTGCATTGTCTATACGTCTGCATTAGCTATATGACTTTGGGTCCAGACACCCACGCTGTTTCTTTTTCAAAAACACTTTTTTTTTCTTTTTAAAGTCAGCAAGTAATGCTCATTACCAAGATGCTTAGAAAGGAGCAAGTGATGCTGAGCCGGCTCTTGCAGAGGTGCAGACTACTGTGCACAACTAGTTGTTGGGCACTGAAGAGGCCTGTTGCAGCTTTTTGATCATCTGACATGTTTTAAAAAGGTTCCTCAGCTTGGACCAGCTTTCCCTCAATATAGGTAATTAAGAAAGAAAAATAAATGAATGCAGGGCTCCTCTGGCTGCAGAGGAGTGCTGTGCTCAACATAACCCCCGCATCTGTACAAAGCCATAGGGAGTTGCTAACAGCACTGACAGTTTGGGGAAGTGATTTATGAAGCATTTCTTTTGTGAAAAGTTGGCATCTGGACAAACTATACCCCTGCTGCTGCCTGTGTACACCTCTGGCAAGTATAAAACCTGAAAATATTCTATAAACAGACCATTATGCCCAGCAACTCCTCTTAAAAAAACATGATTAGAAACCAAAACAGCTTGATCCATATTCGTTTAATATTTGTATGGAGGATTATAATACAGCAGCAGAAGAACAAGACACATCACATCACCTGGTACCACAGATGATAAGTAACCATTTGTTCACTTAGATAAAAATCTGAAATCCTCCCCTGCAGAATGTGTATTGCTGAGCTAATCCACTCCATTATACACATTTTTCTTAGTGTGTCACTTACATGCAGTTTCTCTGCTGGTCTGGATGTGGCAGTGACCAAGCTCAGTCCTTGGAGCCCATGCCCTCAGGAGGCACGCCCAGGGTGACCTCTGGCTCAGAAAAAAGTCTGCCAAGGCTGCTTCTCCAGCCCTCAGCTGCAACCTCCAAAAGGCGACGTGGCTCTCTTTCTCTCTCCATCTCTCTGTTGTCTGCAGAGGGAGCCTGGAGAGAGATGGTCTTTGGAAATATTGTCCTCTATTTCAATGTACTCTGCTTCTGCTGCAGCTGTTTGCTAGTTTAACTCCAGTTAACTCAAGGGAACAGAAGCTTTTGGTTTCCAAGTGCATTTGTGGGCACAGACCAAGTGCCCAGATGACCCTGGGGATGTGGGGGAGAGAAAGTCCTAGCACATGAAGCCACACCGACCAGTGCCACACAGGACCAAGCCAAGACAAAGGACACCGCACTGTCATCACAGGAATGTCACACCAGGTCACAGAAAAATTGTCTTAAGCTTATGTGGTAACTTTCAATATTATTTAGCACCACAGGACAATGCAAAAGGTCCTGATCTGATCATTACACCATATCGGTGACACTTTAAAGAGTCAGTAAACTACTTTTAAATAATCAGTTACTGGGAAGGTTAAAATTAAAACAAACAAACAAAAACAACAACAACAAAAAACCACCACCAATACTGTATTTCTGTATTTCACAGAAAGGATGCAGTTCTCCTTTTTGGTCAAAAATAACGTAGCAATAAGGAGTTCTGCATTACAAGAAATCCATTTTCATGTCAGAGTAACTACAGAGGCAGATGAGAATGAGTGCCATGATCACCACTCAACTATTTCAAGGCTGCTCATAATTTGGATGAAAAACAGTAACAGGGGTTTAAGGCAGCTTAAGACTGGGCTAATGTGTTTAACCTACAGATAACTCAATCAAGGATTTCCAGATCCCGCTGTAATTGTACAATGTACTTAATCCAGTGCAAGAGATGTCATCTCTGCAACCTCCTCAGAGGTGCTCCTCTAATCAGTTGAGCTGTTTTCATTAGGGTAAATGGATTGCACAATTACAATCAGAAATGAATCTACGTATGTTTCTGGGCACATGAGTTGAATTCCCCGCGGTAGCTGGGTCCTGCTTATGCTGAGGGGATGGAGAACGAGCCCAAGTGTGAGCACACCCCAGTCGCATGACGGCTGGGCTGGCATGACGCCAGCTGAAGGTCACCTCTATTGACCGCACTAACACGGCATGCCCAAGCGCCTCGTGGCAGCGCTACCAGGCTCAGAGGGGTCCTGCTCACCCGTCGCTAGCAGGCCCTGATGCGGCCGGGGCAACGCCGGCAGCGGTGCTGCCCAGGCTGCGCTGCACGGCCAAGGCTGGGCCCTCCGAAGCCCAGGCACTGGGTGTGAGCTCCCGGGCACGTCTCTTTGCCAACACAGCCCAGACCTGAAGCGTCTGTGATGAGGAGAAAAATGTAGGAATAGCGTTGCAAAACTTCTCACAAATGAAGCTGCGGTGACTTACAGAGGGCTGTTTCACGTGACTTGAGTCTCCAGTCGTTACTGGATCCTCCAGCTAACAAGGGACTGCACAAAACTGGATGAGGATAGGGCAGTAGCTGATTTCCAGGACTGGTGATAGGTAGTCCTCCAAAATATATGGAAAGGCATCTGTAAAAGGGCAATGGCTACTGACTTAAACAAAACAAAACAAAAAAATATCTTGAAGATTCATTAGCATCAAATCCCTCCAACCTTTAAAGCAAATGATGTAACACAGCCCTTAAAATATGGAAAGAACGTTTCCTCACAGCACAAAGGAGGAGTGTAAAGAAATACCTATCTTAGGAGACTTATTTGAGGAGGGCATGAAAACTTTTTTCCTCTTCAGTCACAACATTTTACTCCCACCAAAATCAGATATGGAGGCTTGTTCAGCTGGAGAGCTACAGGAAAAGAAAAATGAGGAATCAAGGTGCGTGTTTTGGATAACATCCACAGCAGGGTACTGTAGTTTCAGAGTGCTGTTTTTGTCAGCTTTGCACCTGTCCTACCTGGGAGGCTGTGCAGACCTGCCCGATCAGCACAAGCGAGTTTAATCAGGGCTTAGGAGGTCACCTCCCTGCCAAAAATCTGGGAGGTTTTTATAATCTACCTATGCCATCACATCAGCTAAATAAACTCTCCTTGCTCTTTCTGGAGTGATGACTACGTTTATTTGATCTGTTTGGCACCACTGATTAAATACAAAACTGTGTATTAAAGGAGAGAATTTTTGTTCAGTTATATTTTAGGTGAGATGGAGCAGGGTAAGAGAGAAAGAGGAAAGCCAAATAACCAAGGTGTTACATTAGAAAAAATAGCCTTTTCCTTGGCACAAAGTAATTGGAAGTAGAGCCAGGAAATTATGATTCTAATACGTACTCTGTCATCTGATTCCCTGTGTGGTCTTGGGCAACTCCTTTAACCTGCTTGTCTAATTTCTTCAACCTGTAAAATGGGGACAACCAACCACACAGGATTTTGAAGAATACTAGCAGACATTTTCACAGCACATTGAAAAAACTGTGAGAATCCATGGATGTGCTATTACTATTATTGTACTTATATATATATATATACACATACATATATATATATGCTATTATTACTATTATTCTTCCTGGGACTATACCTGAATGAAATGAATTTGAAATGAAAATTCTGTATATAAAATACAAAAAACAATCTTCTTTCCACAGTCTACAATTTTCTTTTATTTGTTCTTAATTGAGCTACAAAAGTATCCTTACAAAGAATTCTTGCTCTGAAGTTGTCTGGGAAATAGCTTGTTGAAATATTTTATCATTAGAAATCTCTACTGTTTTGACTGGATCTCTAGGATATGTGGTATGTTTCTGTTTCTTAACCACCCGAGTATGACTTTAAGGATTAAGCTGCTGGAGAAAATTACTAGAAAATTTAAATTTTTCTTTAAATTTGCTCATTCAGTATGAAATTCAATTGATCCCCTTCAAGGTAGACATGACAGGAAGCTGTGTTATGTCTCTTTGCATTCCTGTCTTCCTTCTGCCATTTTTGAGAATAAAAGCCACTCCCCGGAGGCCTCACAGACAACAAACACAGGGAGGCTATGCACATGGACACGTAGTATACGAAAAACTGAAACAGAGAGTCAGCAGGAAGACGCGGTAAGAACCTCCCAGCTTTACTACTTGAGTGTTCAATGGCTGTTACTGCACTGAGGTGAGACACACAGCAGAAAGCGTAAATAAATCAGTTTGCTAACTTGATGTCTATAAAGCAGTGTCCTCCGCTCTTAATTGGTACTTTACTGCTGGTCTGATTTTCAAAGATGCTGAGCATTTCCCAGTCTTCACAGAATCCATGGGAGCTGAGAGACACTGAGCAGGGTTAAAAAGCCAGCCCCTTTCCTAGATGCCTCTGTCTAATATGGAAACCTAACTCACAATGGCTCTGTTTGAAATTTCTGCTTTAAATTTGCTTTCAAACATCTGCTACGCTAACTCTAGCTTTAGTACAAATGAACACATTTAGAGATCTCTTACTGGCTTGAGATACACCGTAAAGCTCATTTCCAGCAACCGAGGAAGAAGTTAGGGCTCCTTGCAGTGTGGATGTCAGGGTGTGGCAGTACAAATTCATGCTAATGGAGCTGATCCTGTTCAAACTCCAAGTATTTGCCATCCCCTGGAACAAGTGTTGCTTTGGCCACATTACACAACACGGTAGAAGAAAACTGGGATTTCACTGCCATTCTCAAATAAAGAGCATATTCATCAGGAAACCCATCTCCTCCGAAGCACTAACCCTGGGATATGTTTCCTACAGACAGCAAGGCCTTCAAATCATATCATAGGTTACTCATTTACGTATCATGTTAACTAGTGAAGACAGCAGAGGGCTAATACTGCTTCCTAACCAGCTCAGGATCTCTCTGCAGCTTATTAGTCATCTCTTTGCTTGGAGGACTTGAGCTGTGCTGTATGGTTGCTGTTAAGAAGTCACCAGATAGTGAAGAGTAAGTACTCTAGGTTTTTACAATCAAAGCCCACTTGTTTCTTAAGCAATAGCGTATTTATGAAAACCTGGCTAAATGAGGAAGAAAGAAGGCTTCATTCAGGAGAGGTATTCACATGGTGGGAACATGCATCCACCAGTCAAGACGCTGCTGCTGAGCCCCTGTGATGGTGCTGCTCAGCATGCACATGGACGGGCCAGAGGTGGACAGAGCTCACGGTGAGGTACCCCCTCGGCACAGAACCGTGCACAACCTGTAGGCAAGTGCATTTCACCACTGAACTTGCTAACGCTGCCATAGCTGTAAATCTCAGACTCATACCCGTAAGTTGCTTGTCCCTGCTGGATGACTCCTCCTGAGCAGGAAAGGGCCCAGCTTTGACTGAGCTCCAGCCCTGTGGCCAGTGAAGGAATTTCACTGTCATTTAGTAACAGTGGAGCAGCTCAAAGGTCCCTCTGCCCAATGTCAGTGCAACTTAGCATGTGGGAAACAAAACACTGCTCCAGAGAGCTGGGCCCAGTGGCCACAGAAATGAGTAACAAACTTCTAAGGAGGGAAGACTTTCAAGGGAGCCCACTAATTTCTTTTCCTTCGAGGTCTCTGGGAAGAATTTTATTTCTTTTCCCAGAGGAAGAGAATTGTCATGAGCAATGGTTTGATCTTTCACGTGGCACAATGTTGGTTTCTTTTAAACGACTTAGCAGCCTGCTTAAGGCGTCTGTAACCAATGCTCCACTGGTGCTCCCAAATCTCCAGAATTCACATCCTGTTGTGCCAGCAAACTGAATGGCTTCCCAGCTCCAAAAATTGTGCATTCATAATGCCTGAAAGACAAATCATTTCCGTAGCTTGCCAAGTAAACTAAGCTCAAGATCATTGTATTCCAGCAGTGGTTGTAGGATATACGTCTACAGCTTTTGTTTAATGCAGTTTAGCTGGACCATCATATATGTGATTGATGCTTCAGGAAGTAAGTTTGAGACAGCTGAAGCAGATTCCTGTCTTGGGAGCAGTAAGATACGTGATTAGTCCTGTTTGTTAGAGCTGATGTGCTTCCTTAGGCAGGTAATTTTTTCAGGACCTTGTACTAAGCCATCACAGGTGAGCTGGTGACTTCACCTGGAGCTCCACATCACAAGACATGGTGGTGCAGCCAACTGAATTGGCAAGGAGTGACACAGGTGGACACTCTGGCAAAGTTCTTCAGGGCAGTTTAGACAAGCTGTGCCTGAATTATACTTGGTTTAAGACCACTGTTATTAGCCTCTTGTTTAGTCAAGCAAATTGTTTTTTAAAAAAATGCTTCTTCTTATTTGGATATCAGAACTTTGTTTTTTCAGCAACTATTTCTTTTCTGTGTTGGGATTTTAAACTAAAACCTTTTGCCTTGTAGTTTTTCCACTTAGCAAGTGGATTATTGCCACTTAAAACAATGAGAGGCAAGCATTATCCCTTGTGTTACAGAACGATCAGAAAAAAAAACACAAAAGCTATAGAAATATGCCGTCTTTTGTTTACACATGTGTGCACATCAATGGTTTTCTGGTGTAGGCACATGAGAGGACGGCTAGGAAGAAAGGGCCAGCATGATTGATTGCATTTTCCTGTTCATGGTCATCTGTCTATGTGACATACACACAGCAGTACATATGGTTATCATAGAACTCCTGAGTTGGTGTATTTCACACATATCCACACCAAAATCAAAGCTATGGGTCCTTGTACATGTTTATTTTGCTAGCATAATATATAGAGAAAGGTGACCCAAAGCAAACATAATGAATAATTCAAGAGAATTCCATTTTCACTCAAAACTCAGCAAAAACCAGACAAAGATTTCTGAGGCGTAGAGGAGACGAGAGAGTTCTGTGGCCACCTGACCTTTTTCCCATGGATGCTGCCTTCTCTATCATCAATCCTTTAACTTCTTACCTATTTTTAGAAACCGTTCTCACACTAAATTTCCGAAAGTTGTTTCAACTGGGATAGTATGAATGAAAAATGAATTAGATCCAACATCTTGTCTTTTATACTGGTAATATATTTTGAGAAAGGACTATTTAAACCTATTGTCTTGCAGAGAATGAAGCGCATTGCCTCTGCTACACAACCTGCCCATGAATAACAGCTGCCTTCCAAAGCTGCTTTGTTTCCTGCCTCCAGCATTTTTTTCAGGTTTATATATCTTTTCCCAGGACTGTGGGACATATTGAAATCACTGTGAGGGATGCTTTTTTGATAATATTTCTGCTCCAATACAGGGAGGGGAAAAAAACAAAAAAAAAACAGGGAAAAGAAAAAGAAAAAGAAAAAGAAAAAGAAAAAGAAAAAGAAAAAGAAAAAGAAAAAGAAAAAGAAAAAGAAAAAGAAAAAGAAAAAGAAAAAGAAAAAGAAAAAGAAAAAGAGAAAGATTGATCTGGGAATTTTACTCCTTAGTTTTTGGCTTTAGATGTGGAGTTCTTGTAATTTTCTTAACTGCAACCAAACAAGATCTCTCCTCTTTCAGGACTTTTAGGTTTCTTGAAAAAGTGGCCTTGTTTTGATACAGAAGCACTCAAACACATGGATGGTTATTGGACTATACATTTCTACTATTGATCCTATATTACCATCAGCTCATGGACATGTCATTTAGAGAGACCCTCAGTCTCCCAGTGGATTTCATTCTGACTCTGGATAATGTGGCAATCGAACAGTGTTACATTACACCTGGCATTAGAATCTGGCCACCGTTTTCAAAATAGACCTGTCTTTGTTTCTAGTTTTGTGGTTCATTTATCAGAGAGTGGAGGATGGAAGATTTTGTGCTCAGGTATCCCTGGGTCCACAGATGTCTATTTGCCCAAATACACATGAAAAAGGATTTGTTCGTATCTCCTTTTACATTTTGTTTATTTTAATTTAAATTAATTTTAAATTAATGTAATTAGAATAATTTAATTTTATTTTTCTATTTATTACTTTTTTTAAAGCTCAGTCAAACCTGCTATCAAGAAGCATGCTAGACCCAAAACGTGTCTCTTGTTTCATATGCAGTATGCAGAATAATAACTATTTTAAGAACAAAACTGATACTTGAACAGAATTTTGTTATACAATACTCCCCTGTTGGGGAAAGAAAATAGGACATAACCACGGCCTGGCCACTTACTTTTTCCATTTCTAGTCTCTGTCTGTCTTAGGAACTTAGTCAACATTTTGCAGAGAGAACAAAGTGCCAGAGAAAGGAGTAAGAAGAATTTGACGTCTATCAATCTTTCCAGCTGTGTGTTTTCTTGTACAGTAGTTTCCAGTTGTTTCTTTCAGCTCTGTCTGGGAGTCCGGTGTCTGCCACCCTGCACAAATATCGCTAATTCTGGTGCATGTTCTTAGGTGCGACTCCAAATACACAGGATGCTCAGTATGATAATAGGGATCTGTCCCACCTCTTTTTCAACACGTTTGGGCCAGAATCTCACCAGAGGCATTTTGGGGTGGCTGTAAGTTACTGACATACCTTCACTGCAGATGCGGCCCGCTCAGGTGCACCGGCAGCATTAGCTCTCCCAAACTGTGCAGGCTCTTCTTTGGTCTTCTCTAAAAAAGGGACAACAGATTATTTTCCCCAGAAAACACGGCTTGAAGTCCCAGCCTGACCTCTCTAGATGCATAAGTACATTTTTTTCTGTGTTGAAACAACAAATTGTTGGGAGAAGGAAGAAGAACCAGGAGCTTTCAGCGAGGGGCTGGGAGGAGAGTCTGTACGGAATTGTCCCTATCTGCCACCAGCAGTTTAAAGCTCTGCTGGCACATCACAATGGAAAGGACAGCGATCCTTCTCAGAGTGGGTCAACAGGAAAATGAGCCCTCTGGCTTCCAGGAGGAGGAACCACAGAGGCAGCACTGAACCACCTCTCTAACAGGTTGTTGATTCGTGGGGGAAAGCTGGCATAAAAGCAGAGCTTCGGCCAGAGCAGGGCCAGTCCTACAGCCCTTCCTCCCATTTTTAGAAGAACTCCTTTTTGGCCGCGTCCCTTTCCGGTTCCCCTTCCATAATGACTGTGGTGGATGCATTTGCTGGCAAGAGCGTTTGCTAAAGCTGCAAGCTGGAAGGGAATTTTGCAGACTATTTGAGGAGAGCGTGGGGTTTGTTACCTAAGGCCACAGAAATATGCCACGTGGCTGTTCACAACCAAGCAGGCTTGACCAGCAGGCTCTTAGCAAACTGCTCACCAGCTTTCCACAGACCACAAACTGCCTGCAGACATTAAAAGGGGGTGGATTGTCAGTGGGTAATATGAAGAGCATGCATTTCTTCGAAATGCCAAATGAAAGCACTTGTTTTCCTTCAAAATGCGTTTCTGCACTTGGTGCACCTTCTGGTAAGATGTACAGCTGCAGAGAGCCTTCTTCCTCTTTGTGATCTGCAGAAGGGGTAGAAACAATTGTTTTGCTTGTATTAAAGCCTTATCTACCGCCTCAGGGAGCACAGAGCAACCTTGCATCCACATGGCACAGCAGCTCCTGCGCTGCCTGCCCTGCCCCAGCCCACGGAGCAGCACCAAGCCAGGGGAAGCTCTCCCAGGTTGGTGGCAGGAGGACACGCTGCCCTCACACACCGAGGGGCTCGGGGAGTGGGTCTGTCCCGGGTGGCAGGCAACTCGTGCTGTGATTCGCCTGCTCATCTGGAAAAATTCCTGTCTGCTTGGGAAACTCACAGAGAAAGAAGGGAAAGAAAGGAAATTGCTGAATAAAGACTTCCATTCAGACGTTTTTCCCAGCCCCAGTCATAACCTTCTCCCACCCAGAGTTTACTGCTGAAACCGAAATGTCACCGATGGTGCGTGTGGGAAGAGCAAGCCTCGTCCTGCGAAGAGGGGGTGAGTGAGCGCCCGTGGCCCCGTGGTGGGTGCCTGTATCATGTCTGCAGCACAGACAAGGTCTGCTTTGAGGCCTCTGTCTTTCAAGAAGGTCTGATAGGAAAAAGGTCCCACAGAACCTGTCTTACACTAACCAAGGAAAACACTCATAATTAAGTTAAGACACTTTTTGTTTTTATATCAGTACAATTTATAATGATACCAGTTTGACAGTTTCTAGGCACAGATATAAGCTTCATATTTTTCCTGGATGTAGCACATTGTTTTCTCAGCCAGAAAACTGTGCTAGGGAGACCCTTGGGCACTGAGCAACGCTCCAGGCCATCTTCCTTGGTAATGAGAAGGGGTGGTATCTGCTCTTAAATTGTGTTTCTATCTAATTAAATTCAGCAAGAGTGCCTTCCTTAACCAAAGCCAGTCACATGAAAGAATTTGGACCAGGGAATGCTGATATCTGATACAAAAGTTCACACCAGCTGTAACGCCTTTCAAAGATGATAAAATGTTCAATCAAGCCATAAGCTGGACCGTTACATTTTGACAGTGTATTTCCTGCATCCAGAGTCTCCGGGTGTAGCGGGGAACGTTTTCAGCGCAGAGCCAGTTCTCATCGGGTGTAGGCAACCTTTGGAGTGTGGTTACATGCTGATGGGATGCGACACAAAAGTTGAGAGTGAGACGTGTCTCTGTGGGCTCTTGCATGATTGTGACACTTGCAAGACATTACCGTGGGGCAGAGTTTACTGGCAAGGCTCTGGTTACCTCCTACCTTGATACCGTAAGGGGCTGTTCCATTCCCACACTTTTCCCAGCAATGCTGAGTGCTGTCTTTTTCTGTCCCCATGTGAAGCTTGTGGGAGGAAATATAAGAAAGTTTTATCTGACAGATGCAGAAATGAAATGTGCTCCCCAGTGGCTTCTTATTTTTTTATTTTTTTCTTGGAGAAGGAGTGGAAATGAAGAACAAAACTCAAGCAACAGCAGGAGCCGTTGTGACTTGCAGAAAAGGCTGTCAGCAAGGACCCTGGCAACAAGGGGGCAAGGGGCTATGACATGGGATTTCAAGGAGATCCTCATCTGCCTTTGGTTTTAGAAGTGTCGTAGAGCCCCAGCAAAGGACTTAACAAGTTTTTGAAAGCTTAGTTGTGATACTTTGATTTAAAACTACTAATCCTTTGTACTCATTCTCCCCAGCTCCCCAAGGAATTTCTCCTTCAGGATGACCACATGTGCCATGGGTCAAGCTGTCATGGGGTGGGTGCCTGCAAGGCTTCCCCTCTCAGGGAGAAGGCAGACCTTCCTCCCAGGTGTGTGGGGAATGCGGTGCCTCCTTGCTCTCAGAAACAAGAAACATCCTTTTCACTAAAAGACAGACACGTGGCAGTCATCCAGTGCCTGCTGCTGTTGCCGCTGAAGTGCTGAGCCCAAGCCCAGACTGGCAGCAGAAATGACCCTGAATGAAGGCAGAATTATTGCTGATGTCATTTATAAATTAGCAACTTTGATGTTTAACAAGACTGGACATGCTGTAAATGAAATTAATATGTGTTCAACAATTCATAAAACGCAATCATTGTCAATTATGGATTATAGCAATAATCCCCAGGGGGTGCAGAACAAATGGAATTTGTCTTCATTTTTTAATTTAGGGGCAGATTGCCATGCCCTTGTTCACAACGGAACAGTGACTAACTTTACAAAGAAAATGTGCTCTCATAGCACAAAGGACCTTTGGAGTGGAGGCCTCGCAATCAACCTGGCCTTGATATTTACCAAAAGCAGATTTTTTTCATGTACTTCTTGAAATATTGGCAACAAGGAAAATGTGCATGATTTCTTTTGTTACAGAGAGCAAACTGACTCAGTCTTGGTTTGCTCTGGTCAGGGTTAATGTTATTGGCTGCACTGGGAGTGAGCCTCTGCCAGACGTCCTGTCTATATGACCTTAAGAAAAGAAAGGGCAGCAAGGCTTATTTTGAGACAACCAGCTTTCTCATAAAGTAAAACTGGATGATCCCAATAAATGTATTTCATTTAATTTACAGCCTCCCTCACTTGCCTGTCAGAGCATACTGTGATATCCTTTTGCTGTGGGAGTATATTGCACAAAATCTAATTGTTTCTGTTGAGCTGAAAAACTAATAAAAATAACTCAGGTAAAGGTTTTATGTGCAATGTTTTGCTAATCTTATGAACTGACCTGCACATATTGCTGATAAAACTGCAGCCACTAAACAGTTAAGGTTAGGCTGAAAAAACTAAGGACTAGAGATGGAAGAGTACTGTTATAGTATTCTTCTTATATTACTTTGTCTTTTTTTTCATTGACTCACTGAAAGCCACTGAGTTACCGTAGAAAAAAAATACCAACAACTCCTAAAAGCGAAGTCCTAGTGCTCTCAGATCTAGTATAGACTGAGCAGAAAGCAGAGCATTTGACTTTCCTCTTAGAGTTCAACTTCACATCCATGCAATCATCCACTCGTTTCCTTAACTAGCTTTTAGCTAGAAAAACAACTGCAGTGAATTGAAGTTTGTCAAAGATCACAGGAGAAGTACAGAGCATTGTGTTCCAAACAGAAAACATACATTTTGCTTCAGCATTACAATATACGCTTTGGCTTACAAGAGCAAAGAGAGTATTGGGAGATACGGTTTGCCTGTGAGCTGGTGTAGTACTTTGGCGATAGGCCAGAGAAGGCCAAAGATCCATGCTAGGGGGTAAAACTTTCAATGCACCCCTCTGAAAACAAAACAAACTCTGGTGGTTCCAGTGGGTGCCTAGTAAACCCACCTAACTTACCAGACATCCATCAATTTTAAGAGCTGTGACCCTAAGTCTCCCTGGAACAGCAAGCTGTCTGCTTAAGCCTGAGTCTAGAGACATTATTTGGGAATAAACTTCATTAATTATGCATATTCCAGGCTGGCTGGGCTGGACTCGTATTCCACAGATGCAGAGCTGAGGCAAAGGAGATCAGATGTTTGAATCTGTGTAGACATATTCACTGTCTTTCACTGGAAACGCTTTTGAAAAATATAACCACTTTATGGCACACACTAAGAAAATACTACAAATGAGAGATTCAGTTTATTGTGAAAACAGATTGCATCAGGAAAGGAGAGGCAGAGAAAGCTCTTGCTGCCTCTTGTGCTTTACATGTAGGTCTACCTACATACAAGGTAGTTCTTTGGCTTGAGATTATTTTCTCCTGCTTACACACTGTCTTTAGTGCCTATGTTAATCCAGGGTTAATGAAGAGCTGTTATCCCAAGTGGGTTGGAACCCATTGCATTAAGACCCGTATCTGAGAGCCTTATAAAAATGTCATATCGCATGCTCACTTACTATCTTGATCCTAAAAAGCTCCCATTTGTGGAACTTGAAATTCATTGAAAGGTCAATACTTCTTCATTCATACTGTTACTTGATAAAAAAAGAGATGTGTGAGGCACCTTCTGAGTCTGTTTTTGGTTGTTGTTGTTGGTGTTCTTTTTTTTATTGTTTTATTATTATTTTTTATTCTGTTTGCTAGGATCGTGATGAAACACATCACCCACTTACCTATCCATCACATCACTATCAAGATATTCATTTGGTCCTCTCTAATCAGGATCAAATTTTTAATAAAGAATTTGTACCTATGTAAAGATAAACCCCTTAGCTCTGCATATAATTTTTATCTGTTTCCAAAGAACTGAAAATGTAATTCATTTTTTTCTGCTTCTTGCAGATAATTTGATACACGATATTTTAGAACATTTCTTTTGTATTTACATTTTGGCACAAATACATCATATTGTTACATTGTTCACAGTCTTTCTATTGTCATTGCCAACTTCTTTTGGGGAAAATCAAAGAACAGCTGAGACAAGATATATCAAGCTGCCGTCATTCGGCCACTTAATATCTTGTTGCTCCCATCTTTCTTATTGGTTTCCAGTTCTCAATCTTTTCATTTAGTGCTTCTAAATAAACCATTTTTCTTGCTTGTTTACTAAATAACTTTATAAAAAGAAGTGTTTGAGGACTTGCATCACACTCTTCCTCTTCATGTCACACAATTAAAATCCTCTGTAAAATGTCTCTTTATGCTATGGTCGACCAATGTTTGGAAGATTTCCTTTTTATATTATATTTGATAATATACTTTATAATTTATATTTTATAACATATTACAAAAAGAAAAATGAGGTGACTTTCACTGAGCTTTCTCAGAAACAACAGTAAAAACAGGATGCTGATAGTGTAACCAGTTTGGGATTCTAGGACTTTGAGTGTTGAAGTTTGCTGCCTCTAGAGAGACTCACAAGAAATGAATGCAGTTGCCTTTGTGCATCTATTTTCTCCAAGTGGTCTTACCTATAATTATAAGGCTGTGTGTACTTACATAAAAACAATCAGATTTGAGGGGAAAAAAAATGCTTTTTTACCCACATGCACTACCCAAAGCCTTGCAACAGCCTTTCTGTTCTCAGGGCTTTTGCATGTCCAGAGAAGTCTTCAGCGAACTGCTTGTGCCGACCTCACTTATTTCACAAGCATCAGCCAGAAAAATAGTCATTCAAAAACCCTGAAGAGACTCTCTGCTGTGGCTTGGCTTTTGTACATTGTTTCTCTGTAACTTCCAGCACAGCATAGCTCAGTCAAAGCCCATTCAATCTTTTTCTGAAAAATAAAGGTACGAGGCCTGGAACTTCAGGAGAACTGAAAAAGCCCTGCAGTGAGGGGTGGGATAGAAGGGAAAAGTAGGGGGAGAGGCAGGAAGGGATTTTCTGCTCACATCTCGCCTCCAAACCAGTGATGCTTCCCTTAAAAATGGCAAAAAACATTAACTCAGATATTTCTCTGCATTACGAAGCCTTTCTGCCTCCAGCTCTCCAGAGACTTACAAAAGGTCCAGATCCAGGGAGTAACTCTGGGGTGGCAACCCAGAGGAGAAACAACAGGTGTTTGCCATCCGTCACATGCGATGAGGGATCTGCTGCTCTGGTCACTGCCGAGGAGGCAGGAGCGTGCCAACAGGCACTGCCGGCGCTCCCTGACGGCACCTCAACAGTGGGCACGAGCTGGCTGCAGGTGTTAAATAAATACGGCCAAACTGGACACAAATCTGAACATTTTGCATGGGCAAAGATCCCTTTTGAATCACGCTGTTTGTGCAGACTACTTAAATAGCCCCCTAAGGGCCTCATTAGGCATTAGTATCTTTTTTCGGTTATTCCAATATTATCTTTTTTTCTGTTACCCTCCCCTGGAGACTAGATGATACTGTTTTGTTTAGTTCATATAAATTCATTTCTTTTTTTTTTTTTAAACCTTTTATTATTTTGCTTCTATGTTGTTGTTGTTGCTTTTATTTCATTATATGCCTTTTTTTAAACTACAGATTTGGTTCTACTCAGGCTTAATTAAGGTCCTTTTTTTTATCTTTATCTTACACTATTGGCCCATCATGATTCATCTGCTCTCTTAGGAGTCACTTCCCCTACATGATTATTAGCCTAAGATCTTTCCTTCGTTTTGCCAAAAAAAAAAATAAATAAATCACATTTTTGACTGTAAAAGAGGATGCTGTGAGGAATGAATAGGGAAAATAAGAGACCAAAACTAAAACATCAAGATGCTTATGAGGAAACCCTGCCATACAGTTGTGTTAATACTATTATTGCTTCCTATTGCAGTGGAAAATGACAAAAGCTAGGTTGCAAAACATGGATGCTGCTGTTGTAGATGCTCTGGACACTGGTAAAATGAGATGATCTGTTGATCTTACACCTGAGAGCTCACACCGCCCGACGACAACTCTGAGCACTGCCCCTGGTGACAGACGGTGTGGTTCCCACCTCCACAGCGACTCACTGGGGATTTTAATCTCTCTGAAGGTTTACACTGTATTTCACCAAAACACTTTGCATGGGTCCAATTCTGTCCAGTCAGGAGAGCACTTCAGTGTACGCTTGATGCAAAGTGTGTGCTTGGGGCCATTAAAGTTAATGATGCTTAGGCAGATTTCAAAGTTAACTGTGTGTTAAGGGCCTTTCTCCAGCTATGATTTCCAATGGGTCGCCTGGAAGAAACTCCATTAAACATAGCTAGATTGAACTGCGTAGTGTTTTCACTGTAGCAAACGTGTTTGCCTTGAAAACATCAATGGGGAATCATAAACCTCTATACTAAATACTGCTAGAAGAATTATTTATATGTATGTAGTATTAAAAAATACTGTTACAATAGACTAGACTAGTACTGTCGCTCTTTGGGGAGACAGTATGCTTTCCTTGGGTTTTGCACAGTGCATGGCATACTATGGATGCCAGAGTTAATGAATAGTAATTAATAATAACATTTTTACTGACAGAATTGATGCCAGTTCTTCCTATCACCCACATGTGTCAGACAGATAAATATAAACCTGATCAAAATAACTCTTTGTGAGTTAGCAATTCTTTTAAGATGGGACCGGCTCTATTTCATGTCTTTTTCCACCCCTTGCCCTGTGTCCCTTCAGTTTGAATCCTCTTTTTGCAGACCCCAGAAGAGCTGTCTTCCTGAGACAAATCAGCCAGCCTAAGTACAAAAGCATCAGCCACTTCATTTCACTATAGGAAAAATGTAAAACAAACCCCTGTGTCAGCAGAGCACAAGCTGTCGACAATTAATGGCTCTACAGCTCGCATCTGACATTTTTTCTCAGCGTAGTTCTTAGACCTTAATTTGTCATAGCCAGGAACATCTTGGTTCTTGTTAACTGCCTGAAATAGTCTTCTCCCGTTAATAAAATAGTTGGTAAAAGATTGGTGTTGCACCCAGTCTTGTAAGCGTGCGATTCTGACAACAAGGCTTGAGGTATCACAGCTGGTATGGCCTGATGCTGGAAATGCAGCATTTCGAGGTTTGGGGCAGTAAACCAAGAAACACGACATGACAGCAAGCTGGCTTGCTACAATATGTGAACAACTCCCTAACTTTTTGGTCTTATGCTGCCAACTGGTACCAGCACAAGTAACGCCTGCCCCAGCCTAGCTCTTGGGAAATGCCCTCGTGGTGGGTGGTGAGGACACCTTGAGCATGTTCTTGGCTTGCTGCCCTGCTGTGTCACCTCAGGCAAGCTGTGCCACAGCCTCATGCCTCTAATAAAAGGGTGAGAACAAGAGTTGAGGTATTGCAAGGCAAAGATAAAATCCAGAGGTTTTTTTTTTTCTAAAAACAAAACCAACCAACCAAACTACAAAAAAAACAACAAGCATCCCATGCCCGCAGCCCCAGCTGGGCTCTTTGTTCGCTTTCTGATTTTAGCACATCCAAGCACATTGCATGTTTTCGAGCTACTTTTTTCCACAGTCACAAGGGCTAGAAACTCACTTTAAAAAAATAAATAAATATGAAAGCTAGGATTCCAGCCTAATCAAAGCACTCTGGAGGCTAAGACAATAAAAATAACAAGGAAAGTTATGAGAGCTGCTAATGCAGCCAACGTCACAGTTGTGCCCCCACCACCTCCAGCTGCCTGAAGAGACAGGCGCTGAGTTTGTCAGGCACTAAGCCTTCTTGAGAGCCCAGAAATACTCACATGTTTTGAGGAAAACAGGATTATTTTGACATGGGCTGCCAAAAACTAAAAGGTTCATACACGCAAGGAACACTGACTCTATTTACAATAAACTGGCCCAGCGTTTCCCAGCCCTGCTCCTAAGGACTGTCCAGGGAAAAGGCATAAAGAGGTTTTTTGGAAGACTCCATGTTCTCCAGCTGCCTTCAGGCAGCTGTCCTATATTTTCTTGATAGGACCCTCACAGCTGAAGCAAATGTCCTCGGCCAGAAGTCAGGCATCCAGTGGTACCTTGGGGACCCACCACTAAAGGTGCACGCCTATCCATGCCTTCCCCTTTGCAGCTCCATCCACAGCTCCCAGCCCATCATTTTTCTTCTCAGAATGGCATGTGGCTTCACTGCCTATGTCTATGCTTATCGCCAAGCCCACTCCTGGGGGACACTGTCCCTTCTGCTCATCAGGGCAGCAGAAGACAGGTGGTCAGAAGATGAGGAGTGTGATTAAATGAACTTGTACACAGAAGATTGTATCTGGGCACGCGTGGTTGGGACCCTTCCACATGATTGAGCCCTGTTTCACTAGATTCACTCAGACATAAAGAGAAACAGCTGCAGAAATCACTATGAAACAGCTGTACTCATCTTTCAGTAGACACCTTTCAGCAGGTTGGGCCAGGGAGAGCAAAAGGTGAGGAAAGAACGGAAAGGGAGGTTGCTGGAGAAGGACGCCTGACTGCACACAGCAGGCTCTGTTCAGCTGCGGTGCAAGCTATGAGCAATGGGCAGGGTTCCTCCACAAGTGGACTTGGCCCATCACACTTCAGAATCTACACTGGCTTTAAAAGCCTTTTTACAAATAAATATACTAGCATGTGGAAAGTTGTCCTTGATAGAGTGTGTAAAGGGTTTTGGCACAGAAAATGTGTGTGACAAAGTGCATTCCAAATTGAAACCCTGAAGTATTTAAGAACATCTTCCAACAGGGAAAAGGGGTAAAAAGAAAAAGAAAAAGAAAAAAAGAAACAGAAAGAACCAAAGCAGTTGGCAAAAGCACAGATGAATCATGAAACTCTAGGTGGAGCTGCCAAATTTTCAAAAACACTCTTAGGTACAATTTACTAAACCAACCAAGTAAGAGGTGCTCATAAATTACGGATGTATGCAGATGTTGGTGGACTCCAGAATTAACTCTAAGCCTATTAAAACTTTAAACACTCTATATGCTTGACTGTCAACAAAGGTTTTAAACAGTGTCGCAGTTTGCAGATCACCAGGGATTCAGACTTTCCCAACTGAACACCATTAGGCTGAGGACATGAGGGCCGCAGCCCACTATGCTTTAACTGAATGCAAACATCAACAAGATGGAACATACCTACAAATCAGTCGCATAATGGGGAGGTCCTGAAAGTGGCTGAATCCATGACATTTCACAGATTTAAGGTGGAGAACCCTCTACAAATAGTTAACATGGTTTGGACATGGCATCTACTGAGTTCTCCGGTGCATCAAGAGGTACTTCGGTATGGCACAGACTGAAAACAACCCCCCTTTCCTGCTTTGTGTACGGAAAAGATTACACCTTCTAGGACCTAAGATTTAGTCTCCCTGATACTGTACTGAGAGATCCAATCTTGTGCTCAAACTGCTTCTACTCCCATGCTTCTGCCCCAGTTTCACCTGAGGTATCTCCCTTTAGGGAGGGTTTCTGGAGAGGATGAAATTATTAGAGGACTAACTTACGAAACAGAAGGTTTTTACGATGTAAAAGGCATGCTTAATGCATCAAAAAATGGACTACATCATCTATCCTACTAAACAAATTTCTAGCCCTAAAATTAGGGACCATCTCAGGAAGGATGGAGATGTACAACAGACCAGATCTGCAGTTTTTAGTAGGCACAATGTGAAAGGCTCAGTGATGATTTACTTCAGTTGAGCCACTGGCCTCTGGATATCGGAGGCTCTACCGACACTTGCTCTGTCCCAAACACACGAAGAGAATGAATGCAGATATAGTATAGCCTTTTTAAAGAAGTCCACCCATGCTCTTGGGAAAGGGTGAAGCAGAAATCCTCCTCCCTTGCTGATATTGGTTTTCAAACCTTTTTTTTGCCATCTGAACTTATTAAAACCTTTTATACACTTATAAATTCTTCTGTGGTATATGCTATGTTTAAGACCAAAATAATAAAAGAATGAGAGTGTTTCTGCCCAGAGATCCTTAAATATTGAACGCAAATTTCCTGATAAAATCCCGAAGAATCACAATATAGTCTAGTGTACTATAAATTATGCTAAATCAAATAAATCAGACTATATTGTCCCTAGCGGCTCCTACACAGTCTTTAAATATATTACCCACTCCTCATCAGTCCATTCCACTCAATAACCAGCTCTGTCTTCAGTCCCCAGGCCCGTTTTAATTTGAACAATATATTAGCCTTCACAGCATAAAGGAGAAAGAAACCTCAGGAAGAAGGTAGGCCAGCTCACAAATGAATCTCCTGTGGCAGCTTACTCAGACGTGGAGGATGGATGATTATCCTGAGCAGTCTGTGTCCCAAACACAGCCAGGGCAATAAATCCTTCCCCGGCCAGTGCGCTGGGAGCCGGAGCGGTCCCCGCCTCCGCCTCCCCCGCTTCTCGGCCCCTCAGCGCTCACCAGCACAAAGGGCTGCAGTGTCTCCTGCTCTGCTCCAAGGGCATATTTCATTGCAGCCCTGGGAAGAGCGTAACCAGAAGCGGCTGGGCAGTCTCAAGGGAGATGCTCTGGGCGGGTGGGTCTCCTGACGCCAGGTGGACATGGCCCTTCCCTGCCCTTCCTGTATGGGGAGAGCCAGAGCCTGCACCCACCAGCCCCAAACCACTCTCAGGGCCACCCTGGGGCACGCAGTGGAGAAGATGGACCTGACCATCACCTCTCCTACGCTGTCCCCTGACTGCATTGGTAGGCTGGAAGAGGGCAACCTGCAGCAACAAGGCAAAACCCTGCTCCTCCCCAAGGTGTCTTACAAGTGGTGAGACCAAGTTCCCCACGCTTCTTCCCGGGGTACAGCTAGCCCTTTACATGTCTGAGATGCGGGGTCGCAAGCTGACGGCTCGTGGTGCCGAGCCAAGGCTTCGCTCGGCCATCCCCCGAGAAAAGAGCAAACGGTGCTGCCTCTAGCACTGTAAAACATCTGGTAGGGCTATCAGGAGGGAGACTGCTGAGGATATGGTTTAACAGAGCTGCTGGGATTTTTTTTATTGCATTTATTTTCACGAATCATAATAAGAAAAAAAAAGTTGGAGTCGGCTCAATTGAGTTAATGCTTTCGGAATTTTATTAATCAACATCTCAGCATTCATAAAAAAATGACACCTTTTAAAACCAGTGGAGAGGAACATTTCCAAATACTTCCAATCAAAAGAAATAATTTTCAAACTCACATTACATGTATTTTTAAACCTGCCCCTCAGGGAGATGGGTGTGAACTCTGAATTATCCCAATTAACTTTAGAGCCAGAGATCAAGGCCAAAAAATGCAAAGTCAGCTCTAAGCTTTCTGAGTAGATTGCTGAGGGTGCTCCGGTGCCAGTGAAGCAGCAGCCGAGCACAGCTGAGCTTTCTTCATGCCCTGCGTCCGGGTCTGTCCTGAAGCAGCAGTGCCATTCCAGTTCAATAACACAAAGTGCTGGGCATGGCGAAGAATGAAACAGTGCTGCCTATGACAGCCCTGTCTTGGTGAAATAAAATCTGCCTGGTGAGGAGAAAATGGAAACCGAATTATTTTAATGCCCATAAAAAGATGTTTACTGACCAAGCAAATGCATTCCTTTTGTCTGGGTGCATGGTTAGCATTCACTTAAGGGCAGTAAATTCAGTGCTGAATTAAACTCCCCGTATTTCATGCCAGGGCAGGGCTGAGCACCAGTATTTTCACTATGAGTCTATGAGTGAGTGAGGGGGCATCACATTAAATGTGCAAGCACGGTACAATTCCCCATGGGTCCTGTCCTTTCTACTTCTAAGTGCTTGATAATATACCATGTCCTGTTATTTACCTTGGAGATGGAAAAGCTAGTAGAAAAATCTAAATTTGGAGCAGCAAAACTGAACCCCAGGGCCATGAGAGATTTTTTTCCAGGGCATACACATAGCTGGTAGGACACTGGGGGGGGGTGGGGGGGGGAGAGAAGCCAAATTTAGCTTTTCTACTTGTATTTAAGAAGCTCTTTCTGCAAAATAGAAGTTGCTTTCCCCCCTTTTTTTCCTGAGCTTAACTTCTCCTTTATTTATTTATTTATTTTGTCTCTCTCTCTCTTTCTCTGCTCACTGCTTTGCTCTTGCCCTTCGAGGTTCAGTTCCCTCCTCATCTCGTGCTCCTGAGTCCTTTCTCCTCCCGCAATATCTGCTCAGCCTCGTTTCCCCAGCCAAGGCCTCTCTGCCCCTCCTGCTGCCTGGGGGAGCAGTGCAGACAAGAGGATAATAATAATAATAAAATGGACGTGAAGGAAAAGGCTTGGCAGACTGTCCATAAGGCCTAAGAGTCATGCCATGCAGCTGGATCAGGCAGGGGAAGGAGCAGCTCTACTCTGTCAGGTTGGAGGGGAGCATGGGTCTGATCAGATCGTGATCAAAGGCCACCACTATTTTGGTGGCCAAAATATAGTAACTCCCATGGGAACACGACCTTTCCAAAGAAGCAAGATAGAATGCAGAGCCATGTCTTGCAGCAGCACTCAGCAAGGCTATGCCTCCTGGGGTGCGGCAGGAGAGCTGGCTCAGCATGACTGCACTCTTCCGAGCCCCTTCCAGCAGGTCCTACAGGAAACAGATGGCCATTCAGTGCACTGACCCATTTCATCTTGTGAAATCAGATGGTGAAAGAGAGGAGCTGACAGAAGGGAGCTGTCATCAGCCCCATGAGATACAGAAGCTCTTTTCTGACTCTGAATGAAAGAACAACATTCAGAAACTAGTAGGGCTCCTCATTCAAACAGATACTATTAAGACCTACTTGTGCCACAAAGGTTTATTTAGCTATAAGACTGTGAGGGTCCAGGAACGAACAAACACAGGATCTGAAAGTTTTCAAGGGCACTAAGTTAAACTCAGAATAATGCCCTAAGAAGTCTAATTGTTGTGCTGTTCACGGAAGCCCACTGTGAGCAGAAATGTTCATGTAAGCAAATGCTACCGTGCAGTGCTTGAGCTTCAGAGTCACAAAACAGACCAACCCAAGAGTCACTTAGCTATCTAGAGCAAAAGGCAAGGTTTTACCACAAGCCTCCACTCTTCAAAACAAGCTTTACTGAGACAGACAAGACCTGGTGGGGTACTGTCTGCAACAGCAGCCAAGTAGCCCATGATCCCTGAAGGGCCACATTTCTGCCAACCATGTTGAGCCAGTTCTTAAATCCACTTCATAAAGGGAACTTCCAGTTGGAGTGAGTGGGAACCTACTCGTATTGCAGCCGGTGCTGTTCAAGTAAGTATATGGGAATAAGAAATTCAATAATTCAAAAACTTGTTGGATCTTAACCAAATCCCATTGACTCATCTCTCAAATTATTCAGCAGACTGCAATATTTACAGTACATTGTTTGAAGAAAATTATGCAAACTATATGTCTTTGACAGATAAATTATTCACAGTGAGTAATATGACCCTGCCGTTGTTCATAAATATAGCTCCTGACCCAGTTATTTCTCCTGTTGTCTAACTACTGCTTCAGTTAGCTCAGGCTTTTGAGAAGCTCTAAGCTTCAGCAAAAATAACACAAACATTTCAGTCAACTTAGCTCTGCAGTTCCACAGCTCCTTTGCCAGTGAGTCTCAGAGTGTTTTACAAAAAGGATGAGGATTGTTATCTTCATTTTACGGATAAGGCGGCAGAGGCACGGTAAAGGGGGCATCCTACCCAGAGACAAATGGTGGCCAGTGACAGAGTCAGGAGCACAATCCTAGTCAAAAGTGTTCAGTCCTGTACTGAAATCCACAGTTTTATTTAAGATATGGATTTGTCTGTCCCTCTTTTTCCCTTCTAGATACAACTAGTTTAGCAGCACAGTGTCCCAGCATCCTCTCTCAAAGTCAGTCTTGCCTCTCCTTCCTTTTTCTGGTATTTGTCTCCCCCCTCCAGGTTCCCAGGTCCCTGTCTTCCTCACATTGGTGGACATTTCTGATCAATTGCTGAGCACGAAGAGGCTGAGGCTTGCCTATTTCCAGGCCTAGCTACCAGAAGAGCCATCAAGCAGCGTGATAGACCAAGGTCTCCTTTTCCCTCTCTCCTCTGATGCCCACTGGAGCCGCAAGGTCGATGTCACAACAAAAATAGCATGGGATGATGTGCTGACATGGCTGAGAGAAGACGTAAGGGCAGCTTTCATCTCTGTTTTGTGCATGCTACATGAGTGAATAACCAGAGAAGTGCCATGGCACCATTTAATCACTGAGAAGTGCTGGTTTCTTGACTGGGAAGCTAACAGCTGTTACTGTCATTTAGCCAAAAACTTAGCCAGGACTACTTTTCAATGGCATCAACAGTGGCTGAGCAGTAGCAGGACCTTTTTGCTACAGCACTAAGACATTTGCTCCACTGCAGAGTTAGTCCAAGAACAGAAGCAGAAACTAGCTCCATTTTTCAGCCCCAGATTTAATCCCAAGGCCAGCCTAACAGGCACGCACGCAGGGTGCTCGTGGGCGACGAACACAGTGCTCGAATAGCAGCATGCGCCAGGGCACCCCGCCCCACCAAAACCCTTTGACAAATGCCCTTTACATTTTCAGGGCGCTGAGCTGCTGCCAAGCTGTGAGGTTGGGACTGGAGTCTTGGAGGAGGACACCTGGGGATCCCAGCAGATACCAGGACCAAAGTTGATAATGCTCTGGCCATCCCAGAGATGCCCAGACCCCGTTTGAAGACATTCAGCTCGGAGAGTTGCTCAGAGCCTGAATCCAGGAGAAACTGCATATGCAGCTACCCTTGCTGTGGCATATGACACCAAGCAGACAGCTGGCATTTGGAAAAAGCAGCCAGATCCATCATAAGCTTGCCTTGGAGTGTTCAAGCACTAGACGGGTGCCAGAAAGAGTAATGCTAACATTACAAGGAAAACCACAGGAAACAGGGTGTTAATGGCTAAAATGTAGGTCTTACCAAATCAAGGAAGGAGAATCAAGGAAGTGGAGAGAGCTGAAGAAGCTGTGAGTGAATAGTCTTTGCAGAAGGGGGGAGGGGGGGGAAGCAGCCAAACCTTAAAAAGCCTCATTTACGTACATTATTGAAAGAATGTAACACGGGAAAATGGAATTTTCCCCTCCGAGGGGAGAAGTCTTTTGGGAGGTGGTGGATGCCAAATGCCTTCCTGTGCTTGATAAAAGGTTTTGGCAGGTAGCACTGAGCAAATGGAGCACACATATGCGCTCATTTAACAAAGGAGAAGACACCTCTTACTCATGGGGATTGGAAGTCTGATGACATTGATGATTTGAATAAATACGTTACATTTTTGATGGTATAAATGAAGTGTTGATCAGAAGGAAAATAGTATAGCTCTGCACAAGACTGGGGAAAAAAAAAAAACAAAAAACAGTGTGCTGGCCTAAAGATGAACAAATAAGAATACACATTCTGCATAATAGAAATAACATGCCTAGGATTAAAATGAACACAGCAAAACGAGCAGAGGGATACCAGGACTAAGCCCATCACCACTCTTGTTACTGTAGCAGAGATGGGTATGAAAAGGACAAACATGCCTCAAAATAGAGAACAAGGGGAGTAAATTTGTGCTTAATCCACCTACTAGACCTGAAATAGTGTCTGTGCAGATAGGACCATAAGATGGTGGCCTCACTGACGGGTCTGACGCAGTTAATCAAAGAATTGGAGAAGTTCAGCCCAGAGGTACCAAGACAATGAGTAAAATACTGAGACGCCCTTGGACTTTTCCTTGATGGGTACTGGTGAGGTCCTCTCAAGAGCACTAGTTTATGTCTCACAGACGCTAACAAAAATGTGAGTGTGTTGCAACAGCAAATGAGGTTTTGACTATGGTATTTGGATGTCAAAGGTTTCATGTCTTCATCTACTGGTGGCTTGTAATGGCTGGAAAGGTCATTACACCACCTACCGCCACTGCTAAAAGGAGCTTGACAAACTTGCCCTGGGAACAGGTGAGATTTTTTTTACTAGTAAGAGAGAGCCTTAGCAGGAGACAGCACCACTAACAAGGGACTCATCTGAGCTCTAGGTGTACTAAGTGTGGCACACAATGTAAGAGCACAGGTGATCCAGAGCTTTAGATGCTTTGCAGTGAAGCCCCAGACACACAGCTGCAGGCCCCCTTTACACCAACGCAATGGGCAGTGAGTGATGCTGTCAATGTAATAAAGCACCTATTGAAAAAGGAGGCAGAGGGATAATCAGATCTGCATTTAGTACTTCTACATTACAGAATACCGAGAGGGGCATATGGGCAGTCAGCTGCCGACACCTCATCGAAAAGAAATGAGAAACTGAGAATGCCTATGCTGTTAGAAAGTGATCTCAGAGGCATCAGGGACTTGCTGGTGCATGATGAGATATTTAGGGAAAAGCCAAATATAAAACACAGTTGGGCATCCTGAGAGCTGCTCCCATGTACTGGAAGTGATGCTGTGTGGACCTGTCCATACAGGAAAACAGAAGTGGGTACAGAAGAACCAGCAGCTTGTCCAAACCCCAGGCAGGAGGAAGATGAGGAGTGTGCCCACAACATTTCTGACCAGCAATGACATCCACAGCAGCCTGAATCAGAGCTCCCTACAACACAAACCAGCCAGAACTAAATGGTTTTGCTGCTGCCCAGTGCCCATGGGGCTGCTCTCTGAAGACAGGAGTAATCAGCTAAGGACAAGGCACCTCAGAAGTAAATTGGATGATTGTGTTTACTTTGACTAACAAGCAACTTATAAGCCTTTCATATCCTTTTGAATCTCAATGCTGTTTGCTAAATGACATTAGTGTAATGACACTTAGCTGGGAAAAGACAAGGTAGGGAACTGGTCATTCACAAGTCTCTGTCATGACCCAGTTGAACTGACTACTGCTTTACACAATAGCAGGCATTTAAAAGAAAGAAATCAGCCTCTCTTAAACTTCATGGCCTCATGGGCTTTTGAACAACACAGGAATGCCAACTGAATTATAGGAAACCTTGTTTATTGCCCAGTCAGGCCATGTACTTCTAGGGTCCACTTGCTTCCCATCATTTTCCCAAAGGGGGAAGGCAGCAATACATTTAAAAGAGAGATGCCCTTTGAGAAGGGATGATGCTTAGAGAGAGCACAGCTGTTTCTTCATACAGATATCCCATCAAATATGCAGATCTCTAAACATTAAAGGACCCATATCTCCAGATCTGGCCTGACCTAGCTGGAGGAAGACTCCAGCTCCTTTATGGGAGGCAGTCACCAGAAGTCTATTTTGTTACTTGCTGCTACAAAAAAAAACCCTCCTACTAAAACTTAGGTTTTGTTTGACAGGACAGTTGATGTAAAGGTTTCTATCACTGAAAAATGTCTCTCTGAATTTCCAGTTTCCTACAGACATTTGATACAGCCAAAAGGCATCCCTGCCTCTATTGCAGAAGACTGGGATGTAAGAAAGTCTGCTTCCCACAGATACCAGTACTCCTGCAGCATACACACACACAGAAATGAAGAAGCTCCTTCGGTTACAACTGCCTGTTTGTCTTTACACAGACAACAACATATGAGAGAAAGAGGAGTCCTGCAGGGTTATGCTGGTTTCACATAGGTGATCTGAACCCAAAGGTGAGCTTTCTTGGTCGAAATAGTAGAAATGTTTATTTCCTATTTGCAGTTGCTTTGAGGGAAATTTGTAGATAGGAGCAACCATGCCTGAAGCTGCGGCACCCAGGGGTGCTGTGGTGAGACAGGGGTCGTGTGCTCCCATCTGCGTGCACAGTGAGGGGGCACAGAAGTCAAGCCTTCCCTTTCCCTTCCTCTCCATATCTCTTCTTCCCCAGTCAGCCGCCCCTAGACAAAGCAAGAAGATAATTTGGAGAAAGAAAGATGCATTTTTTCCCCTTTTGTTTGGATATAATAGCACATTTCTCTTTTATCCTTTGAAATATGGATTTGTGCCACAGAGTCCATGGAGACTCAGAACCAGAAAATACCACCCTGGGATGAGGGCTGATGATTAGCATCCTGCGTGTTAGCAAGATGGTTAGCATCTAGTCTACGCTGACGCTCCACGTGCGGGCAGAGGCAGCCAGGCTGCTCTCCACAAGTGGACAGCAGCTTTATTCCCATCAGAGATGCCATTAAAAACAATGTTAAACACAACTTTCTGGTAGCTAGTTTGTGTGTGTATAAAAAGTATAATAAAGCAAATAAAATTCTTGGTGTCCAGCACAAAGTTACTGGATCTCAGACTTGCTGGCATTTGCTTTTGGACTGAAGAGGGAAATATCTTTGTAAAGTTTCCATTGATCTATAAAGCAGAAACATCTGCTGGAAGTGTTGTCACAGGCCATCTCCGACTGCAGTCAGCAGGAGGCGAGCCTGTGGTTAATAAGCTTTCTCTCTCCCTTCCACAGTAGATGTCATTGCAATGAGTACGAAGCACAATAAGAAAGTTTACAGGATACAGGCTAACTCAGCCAGAAAATACAAAACACAAACATGGAAAAAAAGCATCATTGAGAAGACTGTCAACAGCTTTCAGATTAGTAATGTACTCCCGCCAAGGAACAACAGAACCACCAGACCAGCTACCCCAAACCAGCCCTGGGACTTGCCTCCATCAGAAATGCCAGAAGGACCTATTAAAGGTCTCTCCTGCGATCCTGTATGAAAGTGCTTTCAAGGCTGGGATTTAATTGATAAAAGGCTGTCCAGAGCAATCTGGCAGGATTTCTGGAGGGTTTAATTCAATTTGCAGTGTAGTTTGTACCATGTACCCACACTAAGATTTTTGCTTTCCTCCGCGATACTTTTGGTGCTCACTTCTCACTCAGCAAACAGCTTCCCACCGGTACCAGACGAGTGGAAGCTCCCCAGGACAGAGGTGAGCCTGGGATCCAGCACCGGCAGTGATATTGAAGAAGTCAGGCAAAGTTTGGGTTCCCTTGGGTAAAGCTTGCCTTCCCTCCGGCTGGCACGTCCTCCTGCCCGCCGAGGCGAGGCAGGCTGCTCGGTGCACAGGGGAGGGCTCGGTTTGGAGCAGCACCCCGAGGTAAGCACCCCAGCAGGGTCCTCCCACGGCGCTGGCCAGTGCAGCTGTCCTCCAGGGCCGCAGGGACCTCCTGAGGCTCTGCCCCTCCAGCGCCCTGATGCCTCTGGTTCCCTACCAACATCTGGGTGAACATCCAGCAAATGTTACCCATACAGACGCAGCTAGCGCTTTCTGAGGCTTAGCATCATTTCCCTCCTCCTGGGGAACTGAAAGTTAGCTGGTACAGAGAACAGGGTGTTTAATAGCAGGAACAACAAGATTCTTCTTATTATACTGTACTGGTTATAGCATGTCACTCTGTCATCACCCTATCACCGCTCTGCTGCGCACTCCACTTATTCTGACTTTAATGGTGTTATACTTACCAAGGTTATAATTACACATTATAGTGTGGCTTTCCTACGCTTAAAAAGGACTAAACGTACAATTACACAGCTCATAAATACAAGGACATCATACTACTACATAAGTGCACATGCCCACATAAAACCTTTAATTTAGGTTGCAAATAGATTATAGAGATTTTACAAGGATTTTATTTTGAATGTGGTAATTGTTAGCACCACCTCTTGGTGAAAACATCAAACTGCACGGGACTTACACACCGGCACTGCTCCTCTCTACAGGGGTGAGGACTGGCCAACACTTTCTGCAAAGCCAGTAGTTCAGTAGAAAAGCATAACGAAAAAAGGGATTCGCTGGTTATTATTTCTCTTACTGTTCCAAATACTTCCAGATAAATATCTGAACCTACCTGTACCTCTTTAAATTATTTTAGGATTTAGAAACATTTATTAAGCCATAAGCCAGAGACGTAATCAAGTGAAAAAGCATGTGTGCCAATTTCAGCAACCTCTCAAAACTTTAACATCAGTGCTAAAGAGAAAAACATATGGCAAACACAAACGCCTAGACAACTATCAATACTAATTAGATTAACCGTCACTGTGACAAAATGTGACCTAAGAGCCTTCCTTTAAAAGCACCCCTCATTTGAATCATAAATATCAATCAAAGAGGATCAGAGAGCAAACTAATCCCATCTCCTGTCCCCAGAAGGTTTCTGAGAGCAACACACTGTGTTCTGGTGATGTGAAAATTCACAATACAACTAGATTCTACCAAGAGGATCTCCCACACGTTTAAAGATTTTTAACTCTCAGTAGTTCAGTTAACATAAAAGCATATTCTGTGGTGTGCAATGACATTTTTTTAGCCACTCCCTTGTCTCAGAGGCAGTCAGAGCTCCACGTCCTGGAGGAGACAGCATCAAGAGGATTTCCAGCAAAGAGAAGCCCTTCCCATGAGCCCTTTCCATGAAAAGCACCAGAGCAGGCCAGGTAGAAGTTCCTGGGCAATAATCTCAAATGACAATCCAAGTCACCCTGTGGTTGTGTGTCTAATATCCATGTGTTTTATAGGATTCAGGCAGATGATTAAATTTCATTGTTTATCAAGTGACTGCATGTTGTCCGAACGTTGAGCTGCCTGTCCACGTGCACAGATTCAGTTGATAGCACAGTAAGAGCGATGTGACTTGCGTTCACAGGAAAGACAGAAGAAGGAAGGAAGAGAGGAAGAAAGAGAAAGTGAAAAAGTAAGAAGGAAAGACTTTACTCCTTCCCATTCAATTCATTTATTTTAATTGTGCAGAATGGGCAAATAGAAATGAATTATTAATGTTGTTGGAAAGGTATAAAACATGAAAAGTATGCACTTCTTTTAAAGCAGCTTTTATATTAAATTACTTACAGTACACTGCTCTCAGAGCTGCTTATTGTGGTGTACAGAGCCCTGTGATCTATGAGAGGCATGAGTTTCAGGAATGGAAAGAGATCACTAAGAGCTTTTCCTTCTTTCTTTTTCTCACATTTAAATAACAAAAGAAGAATGAGAAAGGAGGAGAAAGGAGGAGAAAGAAAAGATCTCAATGTTTGTTAGCTAAGATTTCCTTGCTTCCCTTTGTTTCCTATATGTATAACTCCAGAAATTACTCCTTTATCTCTTGTGCTTATATTTTCTACGTTGCTACAGTAATTTTGTCTTTCTCCCTCTCAATTCCAGCAACAGAAGCATCTTAGTTTGCAGGCTGACACCGGCAGAATTAACAATAATGTATTCAAATATACTGGCCCGTGTAATTCTTGATCATGGATATGGATAGGAACATATATGTGCATAAATATGGTCAAGTCCTACTTTTCTTATTCATGGACAAGTCCAGGTGAAACTACTTAACAGAGGTATATGAAGAAAGTGTGCAGGATGTGAATCTGTGACTTGGAGATATAAGAAAATTTCAGTTCCAAGGGTCAAACGAGTTTGTTATGCCTTTTGTATAACAGCAGCAGTTTAAGTTAACATTTTCAAGAATGATTTTCAATCCTAAATTTCTTTAAAATGAGAGTCAGGCCTAATCTTTTTAAAGGAGTGTGAGGATTTCTCAAAACCAGACCCCCTCACTCTGGGCAAGCAGTATCAACACTCACTTCTGAAAATCCCACATTTTGGCTGTGAAAGCTCTTGGTTTTTGGCTGTCCTATTGGCTGTGAAGTCTCAGCTGAAAGCTTGCACACTGACAACTTACACACCTTCCTGCACAGGGTAAATTTCCCAGTCACAGCCCTTCTCTTGTTGCATTTTTTCAAATGTTCTCGCCTGCTCAACTGGGAAAAAGCATGATGTCCTCGCTGCTCAACTGGGACAAAGCATGAAGAGCCTTTGCATGCACAGGGAGTCATCTACCTACAGATGTTGCTCTATATCCCCCTCAAGAAGGTTGTAGGTGAGTTGATGAGGCAGGAATAGACAGGAGGAAATGGGAGAAAATTTACAGCAATTTTTTGCAACATGAATTAATTCTTTGCCAGGGAAAATGATGGAAAAATGTGCATGTATTTGAGAACCTTGTGCCCTGGTTAGCTATCATCTGACAGTGCTGAAAACGCACAATCAGCATCACACCTACTGTGTCCCTCCGTCAGTATGAAAGGCCCGTGAGCCACCATCCCAGCTGGACCCACAGCCACTGTGCAACCAGTGAAGGCTCTCGTGGGTGCTCTCCACCACATAAATGCCTCGTGAGCCCTCACACCTCCATTTTCTGCTATGGCTTTTCTACTGGAAGAAGGACATCCCAGGGGGATACAGGAGAGCTTCGGTCAGCAGAGACCAGCACCAGCAGTGTCCGCTACAGCAGGAGTGAAGGGAAGTAGATTGGGTGGTAAAAGCTGAATAAGATATCTCAGACTTTCAGAGATTGGAGTAGGACAGTAAATAGGTAGAAAGCAGTCTTCTGGGTCTGAAGGCAAAGGAGAAACAAGAAGGAAGTCCCTGAGGGGAGGCACAGTGATAGCACTCAAAAATGAGGCATGGGAAAGAACATGTTAAAACCAAATAATGAGGGACTGGGTCACTTAAACTCACGGGTGAACACAAATGACGATAAGAGCCGTAGTAATTTGCAAAGTTACAGGACACTCAGGGCACCGTGTTTCTTCCCAGGGGTTCAGAAATTAACTGTTCAGTAAGATACAGCAATGGCATTTCTGTATCTGCCAAAAGAAAACAATACAAAAGCACTGGAGAAACAGGACCATTAAGCTCATCTCCCGGAGACACAATGCAATACAGTTACTGACAGTGCCTAGAGAGTCACAACAAGTTCAGTTCAGTGCTTCCTAGGCAAACAGCAAGAGCAGACAGCCCAAGTGCTGTCAGTATTACAGAAGAAATAGCCAAATCCGCTGAATGGTGTTTACCTGTGGTTATAAGGCCTTAGCAAAAACGGACGAGTCAGCATATACTTTGACCTAAATCAACTAAACAAAGTGCTTGAGAGAAGCACCGTCCTATCCACCGTGGACGACATCTTTCCAAGATGAATGCCCGAGTTTTTTCCCCTTTTAGATGCCGCAAATGGTTTTTGGCAGATTCTTCTACACCCAGATGGCGCCAAGTTAACTACTTTTATTATGCCTTTTGGATGGTGATCTTTCCGCAGACTTCCTTTTGGCATCACTACTGCACCCAATATATTCCAAAGGAAATGACAAGGCTACTGCAGCACCTGGAAAGGGATAGTTGCTTGTATAGACAAAGTCCTGGGATATTGCCATTAAGAAGAGAAACATGATAAAAGCCTGTCTAGATTTCTAGAGACACTTGGTATTCAGGTCTAAAATGCAATAAACATCAGGCTACCTCAAAAGGAGCTGAACTATTGAGACAACATGCATAAAAAAACAGGCATAAGGGCAGAGTGAGAAAAGGTAAATTGGCATAAGAAAGTAATAAATTAATGCAAACTCCTGAATCTATGTCAAAGTGAAATCAATGCTGGGTTATGGATGGCAATAATATATCCTTGGAATGAACTCCTGGAAAATGAAAGCACCTGATATTTGAACATAATACAAGAATACATTTTTAACAGAAAGGAAGCCCTACCTGAAGCACACCCGTGCTCCCTTCCCATAACCACTCATAGCCACGTGTATAACTGTGCTGTGGATTACTGAATTATTGCAACCAGGTCAGACTGGCGGGGCTGCTACATACTGCTCCCGGACATTTGCTGATGATATAAATCAGTCTCTGCAGACTGAGGAGTGTCTCATTGTAAAAGAAGCATGTAAAAAATGTATAAAAAAGCTCTTCCAGAGAGCCATTTAAACTTTTGACTGACCACAAACCACTTGTACCCCTGATAAATAAGAAAGACTTGGATCATGTGCCAGTGACTTGTCAAGCACTACTTAGGGCTTAATTAGGTACAATTCACAGACATAATACAGCATTGTGACTGGCACAGCCCTGGTACTTGGTGGTACCCTGTCTAGATACCTTGTGAATGTGACAGACGTGTGAATATTGCAAATACTTGGGGAAATTAAAGCTTTATGAGAAAGGTCTGCAAGCCTTAAAAACAATGTCTGATTCATAGTTATAACACATCTGACCGGCTACTAGCAAAAATGTTCAGCTGCAATATTAGAGTGTGGGAAGAGTGACTGGCTTAAACACATTAGAAACATACCAAATAATAACTGGACTCTTATTCCAAAAAGAAGCTGCATTTCAGAGTGCAACAGGGCCAGTGTTATCCCAGGAAAAATATCCCCATGGTATTTCATTAGGGAGAGCTATGAATAAGCCAAGGTGTCCTTTTAGTGGTTTACTACAGGGAGAAGACATCCTGCTTATTCTAGCTATGCCTATATGTAGCTGCCTGTAAAATACAAGAGCTACCACAATTTCCTGCTAGTGGCTGAGATGCCTGCCTCACCCCACTAAGTCCACACAGCAGGTCCTAACGAGCGACTTCCTGACCCAGTCCTTGCCCAAAGGGACTCTGCTGTGTTATGACAATAGTATTGGAGCGTGCCGTGGGACAACACAATTACTTCCCATTTATTCAGAATTCTCTTGGTTAGGGTATTATCCTTAACACAATGACTTCTAAACTGGAACACCCTTACTCAAATGTTTTAAGGCTTAAGCTTTCCAGAACTGCATTGTGCATCTTTATCTGACATATTCTCTCCCCCTTCCCTCCCCTGGAATTGTTGCTTTCAGCAACCACATCCCTGATTTTTTATTCCTGGAAAAAATTCTCCTTTCTCATGGTGTCTTGCTCGATCATTAATGTTGACATGCCAAAAGCTTCCCACCGAGATCTTGTTGGCTTTTTTGGCATCCCACTTCTTCACATCTGGTATTTTATATAGCTATCCATAATTTTATAATTCTTGTGCCAGTAGCTTGTCCTCTTCATATGCAGACCATATCTCTCACAACTTTTTTCCCAGATTGGTGTCTTCTCTGCTACATTAGCTCCTCCAGCCCCAAACAACCCAGCTGTCTAAAAGCTCTACATTTTTCAGAAAACATAAGTCATCAAGTCCCAAAATATCTGACAACCTTATACATAACAAAATTCATAACCAGAAAGTAATGCACTCACAACTTGTGATTGAAGGCCAATGAAAATGACACAAGAAACTTTCATTTGCCCCATGCTGTTGCTGCTTGAGTAGCATCCAGAAATTTGCTAATGACTGATGCCCACAGAAATAGGAATTGATGCTGTTTGTCAACAAATTACCAGGATTACTTGGTATTTAAGATAAAGTGAGCTTATATTTGTAGACCTTAAAGTGATACTGTACACTGTTCCTTTTTGAATCAGAAAAACAAACAAACAAACAAACAAAATCACTGCATCTGTCTCAGAATCTGACCATCCTTCGACCACATCATAAAAGCTCTCCTTGAAAGGCTGATGAAAACTACAAGACAGATAAAAGAAGAGTGATCCTAGCACAAAGGAGCATGATCAGGGGGGCAGAACCTTCTTTTACCATATTCACCAATAATATGAAATATCTCAATATATAGAAGGCAAATGGATATGATCATACCCATCTGCTCTTACTTGAAACAAGATAAAAATCATGTTTATTGGCTACTTAACAATCACACCCATTCTGCTAAAGTTTTGCTCATAGATGGTCTCATTTCATTTGTGTCTTTCATCCCTGATATTTTCTGATCCTGTAACTTCTGTTCATCCTGCTAAAGCTAGGTTGACCCACGACGCCAGTAACTGCTACTCAAAACTAGTAAACTAGTACTACCTTTACTCTTACCACACCTACTCTGTAATGGTTGTTATATATTATCTCCTATACTGTCTCACACTACATAGTTCCTCCTGTTTGAAGAATTTATTCCCAGGTCTCCAACTGTCAGAGTGACAGGTCTACAATTTGTCAGATCTTATAGTGATTTTTTCCCATTGTCAATGTTTAAGCAAAATCAGGTAACTTTCCTGACCAAAAGTCACAGTCAAAACAAAACAAACAAACAAACAAAGGAAAAAAAAAACTCAAACCAAGAAGCTAACTGCAATTGAATTATCATTGAAAAAAATCACAAACAGAAAGAAAAAATTCATCAAATTTTGAAAAATTAGCAGAGAGACTGCTCCCAATCTTTGCCAAGTATTGCTCAACATGAGAGCATGCTAAGCTCTGGGAAGTAAAAGTCTGTCTCCAGGCATGTGCACAGCTACCTGCATTTTAAAAAGTCTGAAGACATCTGTCCAACTTGCACCTGCGCTTTGCTGGCAATCAGGAAATAGGTCTTGTCTTACCTGTTCCTTGAAAGAAGGAATGGAAAGGATTCTTCTCGTGGGGGTAGTTGAGCACTGGAATGGGTCATCCAGAGAGGCTGCGGAATCCCCATTCGTGGAGATGCTCAAAGCTTGACCAAACATGCCAAGGCCAAACCTGGCCCAAGGCCAACCTCATCTCATTTTGAAGTCACCTCTGCTTTCAGCCTGGGTTTTGACCAGATGACCTCCGGCCTTCTTTTCCAATCTGTTTTTTCTACAATTTAATAATTTAATCACTCACTAAATAAAAAAATAAATATTCCACCAAGGAAAGGGTTCTGACTTCTTCTACTTCTTCTCTGATAAACTGCACCTCTGTTTTCACATATTGAGATAACGACATGACAGCTATTGATGGATTATGACAGCTATTGATGGATTCTGTTTTGCTTACAGGACAAGATTTCTACTTCTGCAAAAATGCTGTTCCCATCACTTTAGCATGTGTGCTATTTGGACAGGTTTTATTGTTGGGATTGTGATAAACGCCAGTGCTTGCTTCACCAGAACTTTAAATTAAATCCTAAGTTGTAAGGATATGCCTACCCCTGCATCCCCTTGGGTACTGCTTCTCTGTTGCACAGGCTGGATGGGGCCCTGAGCAACCTGATCTAGTGGGTGGCATCCCTGCCCATGGCAGGGGGGTTGGAACTAAATGATCTTTAAGGTGTCTTCCAACTCAAGCCATTCTAAGATTCTATGATTCTACGATTCTATGATATAAAGTATTCAATGGCAAAAACATACTGTCATCCAAACTGCTCCATATTAACAGCTTAATTCATGTTTTTCACAGCATGTTTTGAAATAGGACACAACTGTAGGCATTTGCTCTGGTTGCTGCTTTATAAAGACACCATCTCCATGAAGGAAAAAGGTCTCTTTCATTACAGGCCTCTGGAAGAGCCAATATCTCCAAGATTTCCTGCCTACTGGGGAGAAGGATGAGACTGAAAACATAGACAGCATCAGAAATATGCTGACGCTGCAGCTGGTGCCAAAGTGCCCACACCGTGTGACTGCTCTGCTTCTGGATGCTTGGTGCCAGCACATCCCCAGGGCAGAGCTGAACTGCTGTGCCAAGCATCTCATGCCTTTCCTGCCTCTCCCTGCTTGGTTTCTGATTGCCATGGGACACATCCTGCACCACACAGACCCTGGTGTCCTCCACTTATCTGCAGAATTTTAAGCTCTTTCTGGTTTTTGTGCATTATTTTTATTTGTGTCTTGCAGCCATTGCTAATAGCCTCAGTGCTGCCTTTGCCAGCTGTCGTGCAAGCTATATGCTCCAAAATGTCATCCATTTCAATAAGAGGATACCCCGAAGACAGAGAAGTTGAGTAAGTACCTAACTGCTGAGCTGTCTACTGGCCTACCGAGGATTTTTGCTAAACTGCCAAAAGCAGAACAACAAAACTGCCAGCCAGACCTTGCTCACTTTCTGTGCTGGTCCCTCTTCACCAGCCAGAGACCATCCAGCTCCAGTCGGGATGGGACGAAAGAAACAGTCCCCTCTCTTCAAACCATATTACCCAGTGGGGGCATGTATGTGCATCACACCTCTGAGTGTGTCACACCACTGACTGTTGATATACTCATCCAGGCAAAAACCTGGTCCATAAATGCCAGCGTTCAAAACCAGTAGTACCCTCACAGCAGTGGAAGCTGAGTTTCCAAATACTTGCGAGGCGAAGAGGGGCAGTCCAGTTCCTGACGGACTGCTGTGCTCAAAAAATCTGTCTTGCATGTGTGAGCAGCTGGGGCAGGGCATGGTCTGCCTCCGGGGACATCCTCTCTTTGCATTGTTTTCCCTTTTTAAGAGTACAAGTGTTGGGAAGCTGCCTACAACTGTCGCTGTGTAAGATGAAATGAAATATAGTGTTATTAATGAAAGAAAAAAGTGACTTGCACAATAGAGAGATTCAGTTAGCCTTCTGGAAAAGGAAGAGCAAAGAAGCATTTCTCCCCACATCTCAGAGGCATTCTGGGGTGAATATTTGGCTCATAGAGCTGTAAGAAGCTTGACAACATGTGCCTAATTTACAGTGGGACAGGCAGAAGTGCCAGTGAGAAGGGATGCTGACAGCCTAGGAATGGAGTAGCAATGTGGTACTTTAACAAAGATGAAAAGTGTCGCTCTACATCTGAGAGCAGCTTTGTTAATGCCATTGCATTTCTCAGGACACATAGCTGAACCATCAGTGGGTTTGGCCTTGTCACCTTCGTATAAGCAAAGCTTGATGAAATGTGAGTAATTTTTAAAAGAAAGCATTTCTGTGGCTTTGATTCTCTGTTTTGTGGTCGTTGCCTTGGAAGGAACATTAGTCATTTTGGGCTTTTGCACTTGCATTGAAAAAAAATAAAAGGGGAAAAAAAGGGTGGGAGATAACAGAAGGTTTTAGCAATGTCTATGAGAGCGCTGGGGGCCCACAGCCAGAGCCTCACCTGGGGGCAGGCAGTTTTCCTGCTGTGGAAACCTGGGTGCCAGGCAGGAGTCCTCAGGGTGTAGGTCCAGGCTGCGAGCAGCACAGTCTCCAAACCCGAAGGCACCACGACCAGTAGCACTTTGGGTGCCGTTTGCACAACTCTCACCTTGGAGTTTGGTTTCCCTCTGCAGTGCCTGTGGGGAGCCAGGTGCTCAAGTATGGGCATCCAGGGAACAAGCAGAATGAGCAGGAGACAGCAGAAATCAGCTAGTGCACTGCTGTGGGACACATGCTTAAGTGACAATGAACATCTACACTCTAATGCAGGAAAGCACCTACCTCCACCTGGGATCTGTATCCATCCATTCCCCTCTTTGGAGGTGCTCCATAGACCAGTCCTGTACGACCCCTTTTTTTCCAGATGAGTTTACTGCTGAGCGGGCTCTTCATTCCTCAGACCAGATGGGAACATCCTTATGCATCCCTCTAGATGCATCTGCCTAGGGGTTAAGGGCCAGGCAGCTCCTTGCATGCTCCCAGGAATTCACTTTGAGCTTGCCGAAGTCTGTCAAGTCCAAAGTGTTCCAAGAGTCCTACCATCCCGGACCCAGCAAGCTGTGGGGAGGTTTCCAACAAAATTTTGATTTGCTGGAAATTTTCCAACCAGCTCTAATTGGCAGATGTGCAGCTGTGAGTCAAGAAACTGACAGAAAAATTAGTATGGTCTTGCTTGGTTTGTAATTGCAGCTAAGTTTTTTATCTGTCTTAAACATTCTGGAACAATAAAAAGTTGCCTCTAATCCCTCTTTCCTAAATGCAGCACAAGCTTTGCAGCTAACTAAGAATGGGATCTGTAGCATGTATTACGCCATTTGCTGCATTCCAGAAATAATTTTCCTATAGCCTTGAAGCAGAATGATTATAGTGCACATAAACAAACAGAAAGCTCTTTGGGGTTCAATCTTTAAAGCTTTACCTCACTATTCTTCCTGCAAAAGTGGCATCTCTGGTGCTGGTGGTCCTGCAACAGATTTGAAAAAAAATCACATATTTAATTTTGTAACTGCTCTAAGTCATTGTTTTGATTCCTGTGTGAGCTTTGGCTTGCTGATCCCTCAGTTTTAAAAAGTCTGTTCGGTTATATTTTTCTGACAGGTTCAAGGCTTATAACAGAAAGCCTTGTGTTAAAGGGCATGGTGGCTTCATTGGTACTTAGACTTGCTTCATGATAATGCAACATCATTCCACAAGGAGAGCAAGAACTGCAGCTCCTGTCCTATGTACCACGTACATCCTGAGCGTGGTGGTTCTGCTGAGACAGAGGTGTCTAAGAAACCTATGGAGCATAACCTTCTGAAGGAAAGACCTCTCACACATTGCTTCGTTGAAACTGTTGGTGTCGTTGATGGCTCCTTTTCTGTACCGTTGCTTCCACCTTAGCTACCAATGGTGAATCCTGTAGGCAAAGCAAGCACCGTGCTATGGGAGGAGCATCACTGGCTCTCCAGAGCCAGGGAAAGGGCCACCCAGACTGAAGACCTCAGTCCAAGAGCTAGGTCTCACTATACTCCAAGAGAGATGTCTCCATCCGGCCGTGCTGGTTGTTTACTCGCTCCATCTGGAGACCTGGGGAAGCTTTCCCCACCAAGCAGTTTCATTAAGAGCAGCACTACAGGGGAATGTAGCTACCACAAATAATTCACAGTTATTTATAATTTTTCCTTCATCCTTAAGTCAGAAAGAGACCGAGGAAATCAGTGGAAAGGTCCTAATAGCTGCCTTTCAGTTGCTTTTCCCAGCTTTCATCTCTGCCTCTGCGTTTGCCTCCTGCTTGCTGGCTTGCAGATACTTTGATAGCAAGCCACAGAAACCGCAGCAGCAAGTACTTCACAGGTCCTGGGGAAACTCCCAAGGGGGAGGAGAAGAAATAGGTACGAAATTGTTACTCATTTTGCTCTCTGTGTTTATTTATTTTGGATCCATTGGGCTAGACCGCAACTAAAAGTTTATGAACCTAATAAAATTCCCAACATTCTCAGACATGGGTCGTGATGTTTATATATTAGGCAGAATACAAAGGTGTATTTATGAGGAGACTGGAAGTACTTAAGGATGCTTGAGCTCAGGGAAGGCATAAAGCACACATAAGAAATGTTTTCAAAACATTGCACAGGTACAATCAAGCTAATAGGCACGCTTCCCACCTGGGAACATGAAGATAAACTGCACGACGCATCAAAACCAGAAGCGTTTTGGAAACGCTGTGCACTGCATCACAGAACCAAGCCACCCCCTCACAGGTAGCAGTGAACACGGCAATCTCATTATTTTCCTGTAGATGTTATTGAGTTATTTATTTGTCTAGTCCCACTACGGCTAAAACATGAGATATCTCATTTTGGTGTTGGCGGTAGATATACACACTAATAAATAGAGGAAGGGTACAATAGTAAACATCTCTTTTCCCTCCTGTCCTCATAAAACATACAACATTCCCTGATTCCATAAGCAAGATACACTGTCTGACTGAAGTCAGGGGATAATGGGTCTTGGCGACAGATTAGGCTTTCCATCTTAATAAATATGAAAATGCTAGAGGTAATATACGCTGGGGTTTATTTTTGCCAGGAGCAAATAAACATTTCTGTCAATACGCAGATAATCCTGCTTCCCAGCTTCCCCCGTTCCTCTCTCGTCTTTGGCCATCTCCACCCCCTAAAAAAAAAAGAAAGAAAGAAAGTTTGTGTGTTCATTCTCCTCCTGTCACGCATGATTTTTTTACTGATTTCAGCATTAACTTTTTTGGATACTTCCTGTCACTGGAAGACCTCTCCCTCCCCACAAGAACAGCATACGTTTTCAATTTAGATTATGTTCCCAGCAGATGTTGCAGGACGTGAAGGCCTTGCTTTCTCTTTCATTAAAAAGGCACTTGTAATATATTTTATTGTCTTGGATGGAAAAAAAGCGTGTATTGCAACGTTCAGAAATCAGTCGATGTGATTTCATAACCTCTATTTTAGGAAAAAAAAAAGGTTACCAGAAAAAAATCAAAAACAAGGTCTGTGTTGAATACATATTCTGAAAAGTATATTTAAGCATCACTCCAAGGGGTACTATGGCAGGAAAGGTTTAAAATTCTGGGGAGAACTCTTCAACTCTAACGCGCAGTCAGCCTAAGAAACACTTCCTGCTATTTTCCTAACAGTTTGCATGACAACTCAGAGCACGCATGGGTGCATTTTGTTCTCCACAGGGAGCTCCAGGCTATCTTGCAGGCATACAGCTTTACCTGGAGTTAGACCTGCTAACAGAAATCCTCTCCGTTCTCAAGACACAACATCGACATCCCACATGGACCCCGCGGTCTGGGTTAGAGCATAACATCCAGGTGCCGGGGGAGCACGGCACACGTGGTGCTCGCTGCCGGCCAGTGGCCGGGCCAGGGCCACATCTCCCGGGTCCTCCTTGCACCAGAAAGACCTTGCCTGAAGGGCACCGAAAAAGTCAGGGCTTCGAACTTCCCTAGGAAAGACGGTATGGAACAATCGAGCTCCTACTTTCTTAATACCCACCCGCGAGCAAAACTTGACATGAAAAGAGTAAGGCAGGTTGCGTGAAAAATAAAAACACAGAAATCTCATCAGAAAATGAATACGCCAGAAAAAGGCATACTACAATCTCAGACGGTTCCCTTTAAAAATCTTTAAACTTATGCACACTGGGAAGTTGCTGTTGGTAGTCCGTAGGATGCCCACAGTGCCACAGAACCATCTGTTAGTACCTACTGCTAGGCACGTATATGCATGCTTGTGTGTGCGTCCCCGTGTGTGTACTTTACACACACTCATATTTATTTATTCCATCCTTTGTGTCGAAACTAGGAACAAAATGAGGTTATACCCTACAGCAAAACATACGCAAACATAATGTAGGATCACCAGAGCTGCCAAAAAAGCCCCGCTGTGGAGAGAAGATCAAGTCTAACAAAACGGACAGCAAACCACAAGTTTCATACAGAGAGCTTGTTTCCAACACAGTTAGATTTTATCATTCTTGTTTCTTCCTGTATTATGGAAGCAATCGTTTTTTTACCAAAGCATAGGTATGTCAGAGCCAGAAGCAACAGTCCATCTAAACCTACATTTGTGACAACAAGTAGTACAGACAAATTGATATCTCAGCATCTATTCCCAACCACATAAATCCAGCTAGTGGCTCTCTTTCACGTTTCCTCATTTTCCATAAATTCGTCTATCTTCCTTTGAGCTGATACGCACTGCTTTTTGTTGCTCACTTTGGCAAATCGTTCCATACTTTAAAAATCCTTTGTGAAACAGAAATTCAGCTTGAATTGCAACTCAGGTTGGTTGTCACCTCCTCTATCTCAGTGCGTGGTGTGTTGGGTTTCCTGATTGTACACACTAGCTTTCATCTCATACTTCTCTATAAGCACTGTCGGTCATTTCCTGACAGCAACATGCATACAGAGCCGCTGGAGGCTGGAGCACGCTGCCTCTGAAACCTCCCTGGTGCTAAAAATCTGAACCCAGGCAAGCTTTCACGATGGCATACCCCACCGAGGGGTTCCACCTGGGCATGAACATCTTGAGACCCAGTCCCTTCCTTTGGCTGGTGTTAACCCAGGACCAGCAGCATTGCTCAGTGCCCTCCTGCACTGCTCACACCGGAAGCCCCCATGATTGCTCCCCAGTGGTCTGCCTTCCTGCACATCAATTTTTTTCCAACCTGGAAGCTTTCTAGGCAAGGGAAAACCCACAGGGGACCCTCTGAGCCCATCCTGACCCAACCCTCCCCATGCTGCCACCAGGGCAAAGGAGGTGACAAATCTGAGGGACACTGTCCTGGAGGGATGGAACAGGTGGGTTTTGCCCATGCTCGTGGCATTGATGGACAAAGAGGGCAAAACCTGGGTGCAGCAGAAGCAGGAGCGCCCGGGCAGCAGGAGCAGCCGTACACAGGGCTGAGGAGGGGCGGCCACGGGGAGCCAAAAGGTTATGCCGAGGATATGGCAGCTCCTTGCGGGCAGGACATCTGAACAGAGCATATAAACACTCCGCGCTTCCCAGCATGGCTTTAAATTAACATAAACCTTTTTGTTACACCGCCAGGGAATGACTGACTGAGAAGTTTATAGGCCAGAGTGTCCAAGAACTCACTCTCTATTACTCTGTGAACACTTACTAAAAAAATATAAAAATGAAATGGAAACGTCCATATTAGGAAGATTTGATGCCCTTGGTGGACACATATCTTTTATTTTCAGGACAAAGTTGCTTTCCTTCCAAGAAGTCTGATGGTTTCAGAGATCAGAACTTGCTAAAATCACCCGTAATGCTTTTCTATAGGGCTGCCTTTGTTTGCTGTTGAGAGATATTCTGTAGTTCCTCCGCTAACTTGAGAGGCTGAGTTTGACTGGCCTGGGCTAAGCCAAAAAGCCATAAATAGAAATAGAAAACCACAAAATATCGTAACAGATATTCAAAATCATAAATCTGTAATCAGCAAAGCAAAGAACCTCTGTTAACATCTTCTTCACGTAAAACAACTATTTGTTGAGGCATGCAAATAAAAAGACTTAATGAGACTAATTTAAAAGTAGCTTTTGCAAGCCCAAGAGTTTTGGATTCCTTGTTTAAATATCCAGATTGCTGAAAGCTGGGCTGCTGTCAAGAATCCTATAACCTTTTGACATTTCTGCGCAGCACATTTACATCCCTGTGAGCCGCATGGGTCCTGCCTGGGAAGAAGCAGCCTTTTGAGGGTCTAGTCACGCATTTTCCGTGAGCCAGCCCTGGACAAAAAGCAGCGCTAATCCCAGCAGCAGCTGCCATGCGCAGAGCACCACCAGGCTGCTCCCAGGCCCCTGGGGACCGGTGCATGGGATGGGTGACAGACACCCAAAAAGCACCATGCATCAGGGTGGTCTGTGAGAGGGAGCGGAGCGCAGGGAGGAGGTGTGCGGGGAGTTGCAATGAGATGCCCATGCAGATTTGGGAAGTTGGTCCAGTGCTTCCTTCAGCCTTTGCAAATGGCCAGGGAAGTCGACTTGGACTTGTACCTTGTCCTGTCTCTCTAGTAAACAGCAAAATGCCTGAAAGAGTGGCTGGGATTCACTTCAGCCATGGCTTTTTACCTTGGTTTCACACTATGCTTGCAACTGAATCAATAGAACAAATTGACCATAACAATGTCAAAATCTCTGTATATTGTTTTCTGAGAAATTCAATTGCTCGCTAAAAATGGATTACAGGAGAAAAGCTTTATCACGTACATTGCTTTGTATGAAAAAACATCAATGTTTTGTCTCATTTTAGGTTGTTTCTTAATATTGCCCACAAGGCGTTACCTCATTGATTTTTTTATTATTATCATTACTTTCATTTCTAAGCTGCTGCTTCTTTCAGATACTTTTAGGCACGCTCTGTGTTCTTGTCCTAGGGTACAAGATGCCGCCTGGTCTTTTAGGAAGAGCTGTGCACCTTGGTGGGACTAACAATGAATGTATAGTAACTGTGAATAATTATCCCATAGATCAACCTCTTCTCACAGGTGCATGACCAAGTAAGCTGGTAAAATCAGAAACATGTGCATGGCTCTCAGAAGTTAAATATACCTTTCTGTGGGGTGTATACTTGACAAACACCCAAAAAATTGACTTTCTAGATACCTCCATACAAATCTAAAAGCTTACCTCAGTTTTTAAGCTTGGTGCAGCACATACATTTACCTTGACAGTAACACAGCCACCAGCACCAGCACAGTCTTGGCAGAAAAGTCCTTGTGGGTACTTATATCACCATAAAATCCACTCATGCTGAGTGAATTAATTATTTACTAAGCTGATAGTTTTTAAGACAAAGCAAGATAAAACCAATGAAAAAGCCAAACAAATAATCCAAATATAACCACAATGTCTACTGAAATGTTAAAATAAGAATGGAATAATGTTTGCAGGGTTGAACCTTGGCTCTTGGATGAGTTTCTTGCTATCATATTTCAAAACACATTGGTGCCGTCAGACTCATACAGGTTTCCTGTGAGGCTTTTCAAAATGCCTAGCAGCCAGTCACAATAGGCTGAAGCCTTTCAGACCAACCCTGCAAACTATTTAGCACCTGAATCCCATTTATTTTCACATAAATGTCTCAGTTTCTCAATCATAATTTGGAAAACTACTTCTCTGCCTCTTGGGAATTATTCATTCAATAGAGTTTCTATATCAGACTTCTGAAGTCCTTTAGATATAATGGCAAGGGGAGAGCACAAAGATATCCTGGACAGATCAAAGTGAAATGAGGAATTAAGTGAGGAAGATTGCCAGTCACAAGATGTCCTTTGCTTTGGCTCCTGGAGATAGACAGCCAGATAGACAGACAGCCAGATAGATAGATAAAATGTAAACACGCTAACAAAAGCCTGAAAATTATAATCCATAATTTGTAAGACTCAGATAACAGTGTGTGTACTGAACCAGACTCAAAATTATTCCTAATTCACGATGCTGAAATTTTCCTTAGTGCCATTTATGAGATATCAAATTATTTCCATCATACACTGGAATAGATAAATAGCAAAACTCAGCAACTCATACCAGAAGTTATATGTATGGAAATACTGTCTAATTTTTGGAGAAAACATGTTGTACCAGCTCACTGGTTCACGACAGATGGCCTCATAAACCTCTCAGCAATGTATAAAACCTAAGGTTGCATTTGAAGGGTTCCAGGGAGCGCATTTCATGCAGATGACCAAGTGCTGCAGCAGAGGAGCAGAGGCCATTCACCACACGGTTATGGGACGTGAGCTGAATGCCCCATCTCCCACACACGACGCAGGGTGAGACCGAAGCAGAGAGCGACAGGGAGCGGCTCCATCGGCATTTCCTCACCTACAAGGAGCCAGTAGCGATGCTGAAACCACAGCACAGAGAAGCAGCACACTTCAAGCACACGACGCAGCAGAGCCCGAATTCATACTGGTGTCCAGCTATTCATATGCCTCCTTTCTCTATTATTAACCTACGCACTGCGACCTTCAGGCTTGAAATTACATATACTCATTTACTGGCATGTTACAAGGGAACTCGGTTTACTGAAGTCAATGTATCCACAACAAGAATATTTACTCATATCTTAAGAGATAGACAAGCTATGCAATGTTAAACAATTATCAATGTTTTCCAGCTTCACAGCATTTTGGACACATCTGTAAACAAGCTATCATCCCCAGTGCCTCAATTCATAAAAGTGTAGCAGAAGGCATGGAATAAATAAATATGGCTACCATATGGTACTTCGCTTTTGCCCTTGCGAATCAGGCACAGTAAGCGCTCTGTCCTCTGTCTGTTTTGGAAAGCCCTCGATTATTCAGCAATACCTGGAATGCACTGCTTTTGCACATCAAAATTAATCTCACACCAGGAGACATCATTCTAAATTGAAAAAAAAAATAAAAGAAGGCACACGTATATCTGAGAGAGAGGGAGGGAGGGAGGGAGATCTTTCCATATGTCAACAAATTACTGCAAACGAGGCTACAAAAGAGATACTACAGTGTGGGGCTGGGAAGTGTGCACCTGAGGTTTTTGCTAATATTTCACTTGTATAAGCGATTCTTCTGTTTTAATGGAGAGAAAAGTACTTAGCTGGAGCTAGCAACTTGTTTACTCATCAGTTTAGAAATTTCCCAGTGTTGCTATAGATCAGCAGCCACCAGGAAGCACTAAGGACGCTAGTGTTTCCTTCGTTAAATAAATATAAAGCCAGAACGTGCACCTGTCCAGCCGGTGCCTCTGCCCCAGGCTCACCTTGCGCTGGTCCAGCGATGCCCGCAGCGAGGTCACCTGCCTGCGCTGGCTCCATGGGCTCGGAGCCGGGTCCCCGCTGTGCTGTGGGGCTGGGGCAGCAGGAAGGAGGAAGCCACCTGGTCTGACAGCAAAAGGGCACAGCTGGAGGCAGGGATCCGGCAGGGAATGTTTCTGGACAAGTAGCCTGCGGGAAGAAAGAGGCAGGAAATCATGCACAGAAGTCTCTGTCTGGAAAACCCTGCTCAGGTTTCCCTATGCACACGGCTGGGAAAGTCCAGAATTAAAATTATCTGTGCTATTTAAATTTAGCCCTTGCAAGTAAATCTAGCAGGGAGGCCTGGCCCTGAGTGCCATTACTGCACTGTACATTTTTCTCTGTCTCAACGAACAGAGTGGCTGGCACTACTTAATGAGCAGCAACAGCAAATGGACTGATCTTCTCTGTCTGCGGCATCGCCGGGCTCCTGCCCCTGTGCGAGGAGACGCGAGCAGACGTCTGCGCAGGCTGACAGCCCCGCCGCTCATTAGCGGGGATGCACCCTCAGCCCTCTGGCTCCTGAGCCACAAGCAATAGGAGCTGTCACCCTCCCGGGCACGAGCTCTTGGGGACAGGGACAGGCCGATTGCCAGTCATTTCCCCAGGTGTCTGCTGGCGGCAGAGAAACACTGAACTCAGAAATCTCACTGTTTTGCCAATCCTCAGGGCAGTTATGGGTTTTTCTCCCAGTCCTGACTCAACCCACTGATCTTCAGCTCATTTTCATCCTGGTCTGCCTCTTCCGTCTCCTTGGCCATGCCCCTCATGCCACACCAAGCAAGCAGTGCCCACCTCCACAAAAAGATGTAAGAGTCCTTCAGGTGGGGCATGGCTCCCAACCCAGCCTGAGCTGGACACCCAACCCACCCTCCACACTTCTCACCCTGTCCAGCCTACTCTTCCTCTCAGTTCCCCTGCCACGCTCATCTGTTCTCACCTGCCTCCGATTCAACTCCTTGCGCAAGAGTTTCCAGCTCCCACCTACGCCAGTGGTACTTAGCTCTCTGTCTGCGTGGCTGAATATTTCTTGCAGAACGGAGAAGAAATATTAGGAGATGTATTTCTATCAAAGTGATGAGTATATGAGATATACAGAGACTGTGTTCCGCTGTTGTTTTGGTGGCCGTAGGATATACATTCCAAGTTTTACTCTTCCAAATAGTCCCTATGTATATATATTTTTTGCATCTGGGAGGTGCTGTCTCATGAAAGAAGGCAGATGACCTGACAGAGATTCAGTGTGGGATATCAGGGACACTCTGGAAGACTTTGTGAGTTCAGAGTCATGAATGCCATAAACACTAATGCAAGTGGTCCACCAGCACATATTCAAAGTAGAAACAAAAAAGGATTTCCCCACTGTGGCTTTGTGACTCATTACCTAGCCATAGCCATGGTAGGCAGAAGAGCATTCTTGCAAGGTTCTGCAAGCCCCCTGGGACTGCTGCAATGCAGGGGAATGAAACTACTTCAGAACAAAACATATTTTAGGAATTAAAGAACTTCAGCCCTTGTCCACAGTATAAACATTCTCCTTTTTTTTCTTTTCCCAGTGGCAAGGGTTGGGTCAGTAAAATGTAGAGGTCTGTTCACAGGGTCCACTTTCATGTTACAAGAAGGCTCACTCGGAGCAAGGAGGATGGCTGGAGAGCAGAGAGGCCATTAACAGGGTTGCTGGATAGGTCTTGCCCAGAGAAGTGGCAAGGAAGGACCAAAAGGGAGAGAGAAAGTGATGGATGAGAGGAAAGGATAAGAATAACATTGGACTGGTGACATTTATGAGGGAATGATCATTTTAACCACAGACTGCCAAATAACTGACTAAGCCAGAAATACTTTGATGAACATCCCAAATACAATGCACTTCTGAGTGTTGTCTTTGACTTCAGGCCTCCAACATCTGATGCTGTAAGAACATATGCTGAGTACCACACCACGTATAACTAGATTTCCACCATCCTCTCCAAGCTGCTGTTGGCCTTTGAAACTCTAATGACAATTACTGAGTATCTTCTGGACATCTGAGCTGCTAAGTCTCACTTTACTCCCTACCTATAAGCTACATTCTGGGTAAAGTCTCACTGCCTTCTGGGTTGGTGAGTGCCACCTTTCCTTTTAATGTCTCCTATAGCTTCCACTTTTTCTCCAGCCATTAATAATAGCGATTGTAAGCACAAAGAAATGGTTTGAACACCATTCTCAGAGGCCCTCAGCCGTGGAGCTGTCCCCCAGCTCCATTCCAGGCGGCATCAGAGAGGGGTTGAACATCTTGGAGAGAGAGAGCCACTATGTAACAGGAGTGACTGTTTTTTTGATGAAATTGTCAGGATTCATTAGCTTAAAGAGAGTACCAGTATTCTTCACCTTTTTTTACCTACAATTTTCCGCATTACCTCTTTCTTCGCACTCTGGAGACTGCCAGATGCACATACTTCCATCTGCTGATTTTTAAGCCCTCTTAGCTTTGAGACACCTTTTTTTTTCTTTTTTTTTTCTTTTTTTTTTTTTCTGTCTTAATCAGTAGATACTTTACTGGATATAATTATGACTGGAAACCCTTAAGTGCACATTAACATAGTTTGAAAAGCAATTGAGTATCTACAGCTTGGGAGTTTTGATTATGGCTTACTATCCTCTCAGTGATTATCAGGCTATTTCACATTTGCCCACAATTCCACTAATCTACTTGTAAATGACCCTCCACACCCCCATTTTTTTTTGCCTTGCTTAGCTTTAACTCATCACGGCTTTTAACTCGCATTTTTTCCTGCTAGCAGTAACTTAGAGAATTTTCTTGTGTAGCTGCCACCTCTGTTTTCCATTTCCAGAACAGTTCATTTGTTAACCTCAGATTTTTTGAGCAGTCCCTTGTGAAGCCACATTGGCTTTTTTCTTGTCCTTTGCACAGGTTTTTTTTTTTTTTTTTTTCCCAGAGGAATTTTAATCTGTTGCACCCTAAATTCACATTTCTTACTAGAATTCTCCAGCTTGTTTTCACACCCTTGGATTTTAGGTACTTCTTCTCATTGTATCCAGCCCACTAAGACCCTGACTTAGGCTAAGCAGTTAAGGATGTGCTTAATTTAAAGAATGTGCATAATCCTGTCCCTGTTCAACAGAACACATATATCAACTGCTGCTCCAATGGGACAAAGGCACATGCTGAAAGTTACTGTAAATTTGTAAAAAAGTCTATTCCTGAAATCTAATCCTCCAGTCCTACTGCAGCACCTTCTGGCTCCTAAACAGTTTTTCTCAATTAAGCAAAAGATGATTTTGCAACACTGAGTTGCTTTCATCCTTTCATTTTCATGGTACTTGTTACCTTCTGGCTTTTTAGATCACTGAGTTTTTTACGTCCCCTAGAGAGAAGTACCTGCATGTTTTACCACATTAGCATGACAAGCAATCACGCTCTTGCAAAACAAGAGACTCCTCATACATAGTAAGCAAAATAAAGCAGACTTTCTAGACCTCCAATTTCTGACTGATAGTATTTGCACTGTGGAGGAGTCAGCTCAGGCTGAAACTTAGATGTTTGTAAGGCTTTGTGTAGACTGAGAGACTGCCCAGAGACAATATGCTCCCAACCAGGCTTTACCTCATTTCTCTATTTAGGTGACTTTTTACCCTCTTGTAGAAAGAGACACCTATCATGCACACAGAAACATATTCCCATGAGATGAAGGAGCAGGGAGAGGCCACACATGACGCAGAGTTGATGGTCCTCATTTCCATGTTACCAGTCACTGCTCCCTGGGGTAATTTGCCCCCTTCTCTTTGTGAGAGTCAAATGAACTACCCTGAAAGAAAAAAGCTGTGATTCAGTAGTATAGTACTGTCGTGGTGAATTTTTGTTTTCACCTGAAGCTTCTAAAAATAATCATATTTGCTCTAGTAGTCAAATGCAAATTGAAAAGAAATGGAAAGGAAGTGACACGACAGAGCAGCAAATTGTTTTATGAGTGAGCCTTACCTTATCAATTAAAGCTGATAAAGTAAGGATAACACTTAAGAATTTTGCACCTTGAGGCAATCAAAAAAGTCCGAGTCCCCACAGTCAATCAGATGCAGTACTTACAGCTTCACTCACTGTCTCCTAAGAAATATGTCACTTTGCTTCTTGGCTAAACTCAGAGTGCAACATGATTTCCAGTCAAAAAGCAGAATAGAACACAGACCTGTTTGATTCCTGGCTTGGTGTCCTGTCTTTGGCTTAAACAAAGCTTCATTTTAAATTACTTGGTTTTTTATTTTTGTTGTTGTTGGATTTTGGGGGAAGGGAGTGTGTAGCTTTGCCTCGTGTTTCAGTATTATCTGTTAAAAATATTGTGCAGCTTGATGCTATCACCCACACCCCAACAGCACTTTAGCACTTTATCACTTACTCCCTTTCAACCAGAAGAGGAATTTTTCTTGGTGTTAATGGAAGTGCAGTCAACGGCTGCACAGGACCTCTCTGGGAAGGGAAGCACAGAGGGGTTAGTCTAAATCAGGGCTGCGGTGTTTTTTTTGGTTTTTGTTTTTGTTTTTTTTTTTAAATAAAAGATTTTATTAACATAGGAAATGATTCAGAAGAATCTGCAGGCTACAAAGCAGAGTAATATCGTTCAGATGGTACAATTACCCAGACAACTGGAAAAACTTGCCATTGTACAAATAAGGCATAGCACTGGAAAGCTGATAACAATGTAGGAAGTTACAGATAGGTATTGGTTGCCTAGGGAATAAAGGGTGAGTGTATTGCAATCAGCAGCCAAACTTGGATAACATGATATGTAACATATTAAACAAAGATGTTTAACATTTCTTCATAATAAAGTAGAGAAGTCATAAATCACAATGTACTGAATCCTTTGGGTACCACGATTCTACAAGCTTGAAGACAAAGAAGAGATCAAGTTTCACTCTCGTCCTCATTATAATCTCCGCGTAGTAACCCTGAGGTCAGAGAGAGAGAGGAGAGTCTATGGAGGTAAGCCTTCAATGGCAAAGAAGTGATTTTGGTTCAGACAGCTTTGATTTCTTAAAAGAAGATTCTGCTGCCTGAGTAATTTGAAGCATTTTGCCTCAGAGGTCTGAAGTAACAGAGAAAATGGTAATACACTAAGTAATTCAGGGATTATTTTGTAACTGAGACTGCCCTTTAAATTTATCCACTTTCCCTGTAAAATGTTCCTTTCCAAGAACTAATTACTGAGTCATTCCATTCCTGTGTCATGTAAGTACTCTTTCTTTCCATTTTCAGGGGTTTTTGTGTTTGCATGAACCATTCCTGTTTCTCCACACTAACACACTTCAGCCACTAAACAAAAAGGTAGACAGACGGGACTATTCGAAGTGACTGACCATCTTGTGTCAGAGGGGAATTAGCAAACTCTGATAACTGTCTATTTGCTATCGTTCACCTGATTATTTCAAAGTACTCTTGAGCCATTAAAGCTTTACAATGTCTCGTGTGGCTGGTATTTTTAACCTTCAGCAAAAAAGATACAGAAACAGCTTAGCCACCACACTGTAGGTCAAACGGGCAGCAGCAGAGAAGGGCCCCAAAGAAGCTGGTAACACTGCAGCGTTCCAGCCACTAGACAACACCACCTCCTTCTGGAATGAAAAGTCAGCAACACTGTTGTCCGACGCAGGGAAAAAAAAAAAAAAATCACCACAATTTCTTGAAAACAATTGCAACACAACCTTCTTCCCTAAGAACTGGGAAACGAAAAATGAATTGGGAAATTCAAGTTATGAGTCACATACTACATATTTCTACATAAAAATGAATACAATGAGGTGTTTAGAAGTTGTTTGAAAAGAGAGAGGGACACATGAAGGATGTGCCCAGAAGCTGGGCACGTCCAAAGAGCCTGTGTTTGTAGCAGGATCACCATGACCACAGAGAAACTGGGTGGGCACATGAACAAGCTTTTGCCAGCTGACCAGGTTGGGGCCGTTTGTCTGCTTGCTGATTTGCTTTCACTGTCCACGAGGCTGCCTCTGGTACCTCGTGCAGGGGTAGCTGTACTGAAGGGTACATGCGACCACCCCGACCATCTGGTCTAGTGCCATGACGAGGGATTTCTGAGAACACAACCTGAAGGCTGCTTTTGAAGTTTCAGACCTAAGGGGAGAAGACCATCCGAGCAGATTGCATCCAGAACCCAGGACGTATGGAACTGAGATCATTACAGTGTCGTTCCTACCGCAGCAAACACTGAAAGGAGTCCAGACCTTTATTGCATAAGAGTCAAGCGTTTTCCTGGCAGTGACAGTGAAGAACATGAAAATGTTGAAACTGAATTTATTCTCAGTTTCAACATCATCTCTCAGAAAGAGTCAACCAGCAATGGAATTTCATGGGGGAAAAGCTCCTATAAAACTAATAGCTTTTCACTCTCTCTCTGTCAGCAGATGATTAATTCCTGGTGCTGGAGGTGCATCTGAGTGACTTAGAAGAGCTCTGGAAGTCATGAAGAAGCAGGAGAGGTTTCGACAAAGGCTTAATCATTCTATTCTCAGGATTTGCTCCATCCAAATCTCCACTGAGTAGAAGCCAGCAAGAATTTTTCCTTAATAAAAGCAAAGGAAAACGTCAAGATAATCTTCGTTTGCATCTTGGGATCTCACATGCACAAGAAACTAAAGCAAGACAGATTAAAAGTATTTTTTTTTTTTTCAAAGCCAGTTCCTGATGTTAAGCACCTAAATATGTTTTCTGAAACTTGTGTGTATACTCCCAGTGCCAGAATAAACTGGCTGACTGGGGCCTCTGAAACATATGCCACATAGTCTGACACATTAATTTAGAATCATGACTTTAATTAGAGTGACCCAAGTTAAAAAACTTTCACTAAACAATGTACCAGTGATCACAGAAAACAAAGAAGAGCCCTATTGTCCTATTTCTCACATCTCCCTGTTCCTATGTCATGAACACAACACTACCCAAACATAAACCCCCACTCTGAAGCCACAGAAAAGGCATTCCCCAGCCCTACGCTACCTTGTGATAGTCACTGCAAAGTAGCTCTCAATATCTGCGATACTCCTAAAACGACAAGCTAGAGCAGAATAATGGAGAAAGAAGCTGGTCTGAAAATACTTTCTGAGCAACCTTTTATATTGAGGACCTGCTAAAAGCCTTCTGTGCTAGAGCTGAGAATACAGAGCTGAAAACGTATCGTACTTTATCATCATTCTCTTTAGATTTAAAAAGTATTAAGAATACAATATAGATCCAGCATGTATGGACATAGATTAGATTATTGTAAATTTTTATTATTTTTAAATGTTTTAAACCATTTTTTTAAAATCCCCTCCAAACATCTGGAAATTTTCTTTTTAAAAAAGAAAAAAAAAGTCTTTTTAGCAAGCAGTAGAACAGCCAAAGCTTTCTTGCCAATCAAAACATTCCCAAATACTGATTCCATTTTTTCCAAAATTTCATAAATATTTTTGAAAAATCCACATGATCTTTCTATTTTTTTTTTCTTTTCCAAATGGAAAAGTTTGGTTTAAGCGACACTGTCATTACAGACAGAAAAAGTCCTGTTCCTGAGGCAGATACTCAGTAGTCCTCATGCATCTTAACCATTCTCTTTCTGCATTGCCCTTCATTCACTCCATACGTTTGTCTTCTGCAGTAGAAAAAGCAGGTGTCCCTCAGAACAAATTGCCTGAAGCACCTCTGGAGTAGCTCTACCTGACGTATAGTCTATACTTGGAACCTGATTGACATGCTATGGAAAAAATCATCTGTGATCACCTAATTAAAGACTGTATAATCATGCAAGCAACCTTCACTTATCGCAGGAGGTTATACTAGGATGGTTTATAAAAAACATTTGTCTTACTGAGTATACTTCCTTCACCTTGCTCTTTTTGTTGCTATATTTGGTCCCATTTCTGCTGTTCCACGCGGAAGGTCCACCTGTTTTCCCTAGGATGACATTTCAGTCCTTCCCTCTGCAGACAATTCCTCCCAACTTGTTCTGCAGCCGGTGCTTTTAGCATGCTGTGACTTCTGATGACAGTTATCACTGCGACGACTAAACGGGAACACTTTCCAGATGGCGCAGGAGGAATGCCATGGCTGTCTTCCTCCAGCTCAACCCTTGCCCTTTCAGGCGGCAGATCTGTTGCTTCTTCTTTAACCTGTTCCTTACCACTTGACAGCTTAGAAATACCCATCTCCCTCAGATTATTTCGGTCTCCCACACAGCTCAGTGGCACTGAAGCCCTGCTAGATTAAATCTGTACATTTCACTTCCTCTGAAAAGGCATTGTCTTGTCAAAAAAAGTATCAGTTAACCTGGGACAATTCACTTTTGATAAACTCCTGTTGCCTTTTTTTTTTTCCCCCATTTTCTACTTGCCTTTCTCTCTCTGTTCTCTCTCTATTGTTTCAAATCCTTGCATACTACCGAGGTTACACTAATGAGCTGCCCAGACTATTTTTTCCATTCCTTCAATAGAGCATGTTACAGGCATTATCCCCCAGTCACAAAGTGCTACCTTTGAGTTCATTGATTATTGGAAATCCTTTCTACCAGACCTGCAATTTCCTGTGCCAGATCTCAGACTGTTAAGAGATAGACATTATCCAGCCACTCTTCCACCACAAACATGCTCATTTGCACTTCTATAGCTACTACTGTCTACTTTGTCTCCACAGCCTACCTTATAAGATATAGCCTCATTATAAAATGAAAGTAAAGTATTCTTTAGTTTGAGGCCATACTCAGACTACCTTGATCTTAATTCCTTCTTTATTTAATTGGGGGAAGAGGGGATTTCTTGTGCCCCAGCTTCTAACCAGACTCAAGAAGCACATTCATTTTGGAAACAGGCTTGTCTCCAGTGACAGATCTCAGTGCATGCCTTTGAAGAGTTCAGACAGGCCACTGACAGCCATGACCATAGTTTGCACTGCGTTATGTGGCAGGAAGGTCCTACTACTTACAAATGCTCAAATTTGAAGCTTTTTTTGCCCTGGAATTGTACCACCTGTTAAAGCGATAATCATCTAAAAATAGCATTTGGTCCAAAAGAGAAAGGAAAACCATTCCAACACTGATTTCAGCTACCAACATTTTTGTCATTTTGAGTATCTATGTCAATAAGGACTGAGCAGAAACCATTTCAATGACTATCTACCTCACGTGCTGTAGCATCCCCAGAAGAGCTCCATCTGAGCAGAACAGCCTGGCTGGCTGACATGCCCATCACCCAGCAAACAGAACAAGTGCACACAGCAAATATAGGAAAAGCAGGGACAATTTAATGATTATTTTACGTTTCTCACAGGGAGAGCCATAGGCGGCTATTCATTAAACGCCCTAAACCATCTTCCAAATCCTTCTACTTGAACATGTAAGGAAGAGCCTCCCTTCTCTGTCTCAAGCTCCTTCCGTCTTTACCATGCCAAAACCCCAGATTAAGCCTGATTTAAGCAGTATACAAGGAGCAATTTCAATCCACTTAATATGTGTAACCAAATAGCTCACTGCTCAGTATATTCCAGAGTCTGGGAATGCTTATGAAGCTGCCACATAGCTTTCAGTGTGCTGCAGAGCTCTGAACTGCCAAAGAAACTGGAGGTTCTTGCCATTAAATTGAGGTCCAGTGTGTCACAGAGTGCACACTGTTTTGCCTAATTAGAACTTGGAAACAATTTCTATGGTTTTTTCAGAACTGGTGAGTAACCATTTAGAGACCAGATTCATGTCTCCATGTTAGTGCTGAAAGAGATTTTCACAATGGATTTGGCCCTCTAAGAACCATCTGCCCTATGATACCATCTCCTCTCCTAATTTCCATATATTAAATTTCATTTAAAAACAGCTGAAATGCAGAATGCTTTTTTCCTCACATCACCCCTCTGAGGAAACCATTGCTTTTAGCTTCCATAAGGATTTTATGAAAGACTGAGAGAGCAAGACATCCCCATGACAACCTCTGTAACACTGGTCAAAATGGCATATTTTTAGCTAGTGCCCTTTGGATTTTATATTTAAACTAAACAGTATGTCTCTGACCAATATTCCCATGGCAGATGCCTAATTTGGCAGTTATACGACAGCGTTCCCCGGTGCTACACACTACAGCAGAGCTGGCAGCAGACCTTTGCATCAGGACCTTCTTGGCACAATCACTTCTAAGTGCTCCACCCTTTAATGATTTTGATTGCCTTTCTCTGAATCTTTTCTAACTCCACAGCATACTTTTTGACAAGAGCTACATGGAATAGTTCAGATGCGGCATCAAGTGGGAATTTGGTCAGAGTGAAAAAGGGAGCTGACCTAACAGACATGAGGAGTAAAGTAGTTCTAAATAAGGGTGTGCAAATGTGAATGCACTAACACATCTGTCAGAGCTTACTTCTGTTGCTGCAGCCATTGCAACTGAGCACTTTTTTTTTTTTTTTTTGGATTGGTAAGATATACCTTCAGATCATGAGCTGTACAGTTCTAATGACCAAACAAACCAAACTGGGTCAGTTTAATCCCTTGAGCTCTCCTCAGACAGTCTTCCTGATTACAAACAATGAGCAGGCAGCACCTCCTCATTAGGAAAAAGAGAGAGGAGTCATAAATGAGCATACAAAAGCCTTGGGCTAAATTGGCTTATTAAAATGTGTTAAGCCTGGCCAGCACACATTATCGAGCAGAGCCATCCCCCGACGGCCTGAGGCCTCCTGGAAAAGGGATGCCCAGCGGGCTTCTCCTCCCACGGTGCTCTCCACCTCCCCTCACCAACTCCTCTCCGAGGGTGCAGGCAGAGGTACAGATCCAGCTGTCAGTCGGAGACATCAGCCCCGTGGGGAGGCAAGCTAACTGCAATAGCCACCAGGCAACACAGGAGTATATCCAAAACAAAACTTTTTTTCTTCTTCTTCTTCTTCTTCTTCTGGCAGTACATATTTTGTGAAATACTGTAATTCCCAGGGAAAGCAGATGGTTCTTTTGGTTGAAAACACAAAATTTTGTCAAAAAACAGGTTTTAGTGAAGAAAAGACTTTATCTGCCTCCCTCTCATTGCCCCTGGCCTCACATATGCCAGTGACTTGTGACTTGGAGGGAAGCACCTCCCACACTTCTTTCTAGCTTTGGTCTTGTCAGCAGGGAGGAAAGGAGAGTTGGAAGGAGAGAGGGTACTCAGGGAAGATAGGATCCTTTAAAAAGAAACAACAAATAATGAATACACATGGGCAACTTAGAAGTGAATTACTGTAAAACGATACTGACAGATGTCCTCAGAAATGGCCCATGGTGGAGAACTGGCTAGTCATACAGAGTTGGCTCTGCTTAGTCCCAACTATTAAACTGTTTTGAAGCTAAAATTGCATGAAATAGTTTCCTAACTTTACTTTTCCATGTATATAATAACTATCCACACCACAAGTGTGTTTCACAACTGCAAAATGGGAAGAGGAGATATACGCAAGACACTCTATATTAAAATGTGATCCGTGCTATGAAAAACAAATGAGAACCCTGGGTCTGACCTAGTTGTGAAGAAATTTCAAGTGATAATAAGATACTAATGATGAATTTGTTAAATCTGGAGTACATGTGGAACTCATCTGAAGCCTAGAGCCCAAAAATAAACACACTAATTTCAAAAGTGATGCAACGTGACATTTGGTCCATAAGCAACTTGCAGAGGACAGTCTAGCCTGCAATTATATTTTTGTAGACATCAGTTTGGTAAATTTTTAATGCATATTAATATTTCTTGTTTATATAATTGTTCAGTGAGACAGCGTTCTCCTCCTCAATTTAGAGACACCAGAAGTCACACTGTTGTGTACAGTGAAGTGTCTACCAGCCCAGGAAGATACATACAAACAGTGTATGAGTCTTTTAGCTCAGAAAAAAGCCAAAGACAAAAGTCTGGCTTCAAATATATGACACTTATTTTGAATCAATCACGCATTTCTAATATTGGCATGTTCAAAAAATGGCTTGGTCCAATCTGTACTGTAATGGTGTTGTCAGTATGTCCATAACAGGATTAAAGCAGTTAATCTTCTGAAATCTTTGCCAGCACCGCACATCTATGATTTCATTCCACCAAGTATGTGCTGCCTTGTTCTGAATCAAGCTCCAATGTGCCCAGCTTGTCCTTCATAGTTTCTGTCTAATCTCTTCTTGAAAGACCTCAGTGACAGCGTTTCGGCTACTTCCCAACAGTCTGTTCCAAGATCTAGTTTTTAAGCCTTCTGGATAGGTCTACGCAGTATCTCTGTTTTGCATCTGCTACGTATTTTGTATTTATAGTTCTTTGTAGTTCTTTGCAATACTCATTACTTGCTTTTATGGACATGATTTTGCAATAATTTAGCCCATTCTCATACACTGATTTCTGCCTACTCACTGGGTAAGGAACTTAGGGCTCTAAGATGGATTTCTTTGTTCCAGAGCTAGGAGCTTACAAGTCAGGAGTAGAGATGCAGAGCACTGAAGGACTCTGATGGATCTGGACGTATGTGCCTCTGGTCAATGAGACTCATCTATATATAAAAGTTATTTCAGAAGAAGGTAGAGCTTGAACTGAAAACAGGAATAATTCTCTGATAACCTTATGGCTAGACAAACCTTTGGTGGCTAAAATAGCATATCAATTTGCATTGGTTAGTTTTCAGAGCAGGAAAGCTAGATGCATCCTCCGCCTCCTCAACAATATAATTAACTGAGAGGCTGCTTGCTGCTAGTTTTGTTTCTAAGAGGTTTTGACTTTACGTAACTCAAGAACATTTGTCCACTTAACAGAAACTTTGTTCTCATTGTACAGCCAGCAGTTGAAATACATGAATATTGCCATGTAATACAGATAATGTCTGAAGTCAAATCATTTTCTATTCTGTAGTTTTTGCTCTGTCTCCAGAGCATCACTCCTTTTCTTTCCCATAGCCTAATACTAAAGTGCCAGGTAAGAATTCAGCTGTCCTTTTATGCCAAACACTGAAAATTTATCAGTAAAGCACGAGGAATACAGATTTGCCAAGGAGACGGATGACTAGTGACTCTAAATTAGTCTGGCAATAAAAGGAGAGGATTCTAAATTTTCAAGGACTGTTTTAGATGGCCCAATGCAAGGAGAAATCAGGAATCAGGAAGCATATGTTACACTGCAGCATTTCACAACACAAGACAACACCACAGCCCAAAGGCAATGAGAAGATTTTCACAGTGCTGAAGTGGTTCATGAGTCCTAGAGTAAAATATTCCATGTCAGGACAACAGCCTCTCTCTTTGGCCTCTGCTGATTCATACTCTTTCAAGTTAATGCTGAAGACAAAACATCTGAAAACAGAGCTTTGACTGGTACTTAGCTGTAAACCCAGGACTGTCTAGTTGAAAAACCATGCAACTATTACTAACAAAAACAAAACAAAACAAAAAAACCCTTGTAACTGTTACTCCCTTGCATTTACTTGTGTCTCCCTGCAATAATGTGTTACTGCCGAGACTTAAATGAGCTTCTGGATAGGTTTTCAGGCTAAATTCAGTTTTTTGAGTATTCAAATGCATGATATGTAATGAACATGGGATCTACCCTAAAACTCTCAGAAAAAAAAATTATCCCTTTAATCTTAATTAACTAACTTATAGCAATCATTTTAACTGTGCTTTTAGGAAATGAAAACCTGAGCTGACCGAAAGAAATGTTTCTATTGACTTCATAAATCAGGAGACATGTTAACTTTTTTTTTTTTTAATTTTAACAGCCTCTGTGAAGACTTGCTATGCCTGTAATCAGCTCTGTCAGTAAAAAATTCCCTACCAACACATATTTGATAAGCACAGCCACTGTAAATATGTGGTTCCACATTTAGAAAGGACATCACACAAGATAAGCACTGTGTTACTCCACCACCCTCTGCAAATCTCTCTGTTTTGCAAACATTAACATTTCCTTCCAATAAAGAACAGCCCAAAACAAATTATAACTCCAGTCCATATGCTGATGAAGTTTCAGAACACACTGATTTAGTACTGAAAAGGCTGAGGAAAGGTGAGCAATAAGTTTCACTCTCATCTATATCAAGTCTCTTTTATTCTAATTTGGCATCGTAAAAATATATATATATATTCTGATAGGCAAATACTATTTCCAGCCATAAAAAGACTGCTTTACCTTGCCAGAAGAATACAAAGAAGACCTGGTAAATGAAAGCCAGCCCAATATTTGTATACGAAGTATAATTGTCCCCTTTCTTCTTGTTGATGGGATGAAACTTATGAATAGTACCTTAAGAAACAGACTTTTGCAACATGAAGCCCACATGCATACTTGTCTTTACATGGCTGTTTGCATTTCTATTATTATGATATACATAGGGGTAGGAGTCCATGTGCCACGTGCAAACACTAACTTTGCACCTTCAGTTCCAGCTATGCATGTTAAAAAACAGGCCTGGGCTCAGTATTACCTATGGATCTCCATGATCACTACATCAGATCTGCAAGCCTGGTCCTGAGATCATCACTCCAAAATACTTCACTGCCTAACATCCCCACAGCTACCAACAGCAACATGCATTTACCAAAGACCCCTCCGAGAGGGCACAAAGAGGCTCACATTAGTTTAAATTCCATAGGAAATTCTGCAAGATCTGCAGACTCCTTGTGGAGTTCAGAAAGCACGGAGTGCCTTGAAGCAGCGCATCTACCCAGCAACGTCCACCATCCTCTGAATGGGTGGGATTAGCTCCTCCAGACATGACCTCTTGCAGGAGGCCTGCTGCAGGGAGACTTGAGCTACCCTGTCCATGTCGGGGCTCCTTACAGTGCTGCCTTCTGCTGCACAGGGACAGGCACAGCCACTGCGAGGCAGACAGACTCTGCACGTGTCTAATAAGTCAACATTATGATGGGAAAAATTCACCCAATGCCAAGAGCTCCAGCAAAACCATATAACACTTCATTCGTGTGCTAAAAGCTCAATAGGGATTTAAATGAATTAGATCCTTGTGCACAAGAGAAAGTTAACCCTTGCTGAGGAACCATTTTTTATTAGTGGGTCAGCATTAGACAGGATATATTTCTTAGTTTGCAGTTTCATTTGAATAAAAATTAAATGGCTGACGTACCGTGTCTTCAAATGTTTCCTTTTCATAGTTTGTTTCTTCTTTTTTTGTTTTATGTGCACAGTGTGCCACCAGGGTCTTCTTTTCCTCTGTGTAACAAAAACAAAGATAACTTCTAAAAACAGAAAAAGAAAATCATATTTCAAAACATTCAAATTCAAGGCTTTCTCTCTGATTTGACTTGAAACAAACAAACACATTATGAAGTACAGTAAAAGTTTGCCAAGTCTCTTTAATGACCAAGAAACTGATTACGATGTACTGAATTTTGCAAATTAGTAAATCTGCCCACATACATGATAGCAAAACAAAATATTAGGACTCTGTCACCAACAGGATTTTTGTTCAAAGCTACTCAGATTCAATGGCAGAGTGATTCCTAGGGAAATCTTTTGGTGGCTAAGTGGATGACACCAACAGGCATATATAAATTCGTAGACACCAGCAGATGCTTCTTCAGTGGAAGATTTCTGCCAGCCGTGCCGCAGAGGACTCCACAGTCACCCCTGGCTCTCAGAAAGCCATGGTGAAACTGCAGGGCCGAGACCAATTCTCCAACCTGGCATTTGTGCCTACCTCCTCCTCTTGCCTCTGTACTCATCTGCATAATTGTTTGTGAAAATAGTTGTGCTGTCTTTTATGCTCCCTTATGGAGCAGATAATGACAAAGCCACAAAAGTTGCTCTCATACATATCATCGCTGTTCTTCACTTGCACAAGGCATAGGCAGGATCTGACCCAAAGTCATCTCAAGCCAACAGATGTCCACCCATTCACTCCCCTGGGCTTCTGAGTGGGACCAAACACAGTATAGCAAGAAACACAGCACCATTATTTTCATACATAAGTATACTGACAAGAGGTCATCATTGTTTTAGAGACATCTGTGCTGTGCCTATCAAAGCAAAGGGGTCTTAACCATATGATACAAGTGAATTTGTATAGATGAGGAGGCAGGTCAGAAAATGAAATTACATTTGCTATTAAAAATCCATATTTGCTAACCAAGTTGTTCTTGCTTTCTTATTCAACTGTTTTGTGTTTCCCTTGTCAGGAAGCACCAGCACTTGGGAATGGCCATGTCCTTGGATAGACTCATGATTCGTGGTGTTATTTCTGCAGCCTCAGTGTGTCTTCTTGACTAACTTCTGTCTGAATCGTATTCCTTTCCGAAAGAAATATGCTTGTAAGTCAGTCAGGGTTTACAAATATCTCACCAAGTCAAGTGAAGTCCAAGTGGGTGAAAGGCAGTTTTATTTTCCTGCTATGAATTTTTCAATCACACCTATTTTTATGTTAGCAGGGGAAACTGCCATGATTTAATAACTACAAGCCATTTAACAAACATGAACTCAAACAAGTACTTGTAAAGAATAAAAACAAATGCTTCACTCCAAAAGGTATGTTTTCCTTTTAAACACTTCTTCCATTAGAATAGAAACATAAATTTAACTGATTTTTACATGATTTTTTTTTTTTTTTTTAACAAAAATTTATTCCCTCCCCCCCATCCCAGATGGCTAGATGTTGACTCAGTGCAAGGAACTTGGGAGGTTATACAAACAAGAACCTAGTTTGACAATCCATTATAACTTGGCTAATACTCCTCTGTCGCCAATAACCAAGTCTCTGCTAACACTTTCATTCGTTTCTTTCTTATTTCTGCTGAGTACATTGCACTCTGCTCAGCTGAATCACCAGAATTTCATTTCTTTTCTCTTTTCTGTTTTCTCTTTTCTGTTTTCTTTTCTCTTTTCTGTTTTCTCTTCTCTTCTCTTCTCTTTCAACAGGGCCCTTTCTTTTAAAGCCTCTTAAGGGAAAAACACTTATTTCTCAAATGCAGCACTTGAAGGGGTTTGCTTCTTGCAGGTGAATTTGCGAAAATGTTGATTTTCACAGTGGTAGGCATGTTTTTCCCTCTGCTGCCCTACTTCCAAACGGCAGCACTGCACAGGGAAGCAGTGCCCAGCTGTGGCACCCAGCTCTGCATGTCTGCCCCCCAGCACTGCTTGATTGAAAATCCCAAACCGCAAGTCGATCTTAACAGAGATGCCAAAGTCCTGAGTCTGCCCCATACATAGTGCCTCAGTCCCAGCAGAAAACCTCCAAACAAAACAATCCTGCTAATTCAGACTTCCTTATAGGTTTCTTTATGGAGACCTGAAATACAAGTTTTAAAGGGGTATTGGTTTTTTTGTTTTTTCTGTTTTTTTGTTGTTGTTGTTATTGTTGTTTTTGGTTGGTTGGTTTTTTTGGTTTGCAGGGCGGGGGGCACAGCATCAGCCTGTTGGATCAGCTTCTTCAGAACCTGAATCCAGGTTCTCCTGGGGGAAGCCTTGGGATCCCATCCAGACGCATGGTGGCACAGCAAAACAACAGTCTAGCCATTGATTCATGAGCTGCAGAGACTCCTGTGGAGAACACACAGCCCCGTGTTGGCATCTGCCTGCTTGTCAATCTAGGTGGCTCCAGGGGGTCTTTGGCACAGCTGCCCCCAAGAAGGAGCTGCCCGGCGCGAAGGAAGGGTTCCCAGAGTCTGGCACCCCAGGAGCTGCGTCTGCCAAGAAGCCCGCCGGTTCGCTCCAGCCCAGCGAAATCCAGCTTAGTGGTCTGGAAACCTCCAGAACAGGCTCTCTAAACATATGGTGTTATTTTCACGGCACTTGACATTCTTCTAGGATAGTTCAAACGGTACATTCATGCTCCCAAAATTATGTCACTGCTTTCTGCTTTAATGGTTACAGTTAATCATTGCTCACAGCTCTCCCCTGTTCGTCTTCCCCCGCGAGAGCACGGCGAGACGCCTCCAGCTGCGCATACTTCACCCGGGGCTACTTTGCACACTTTCTTTGCTCCCGCTCTTGTACCATCCCACGGGGCTCGGGACTCACAAACCACACGCGGTGGTGGGGGCACGCGTGTCCTGCTCCTGCCAGGCGATGGGTTTCCCCTGGCCGATCTCCAAACCGTGTCGGACCCGTGCATCTATCAGCATGCCTCACCGCATGCTGGGCTAAGGTAAGTAAAGCTTGGCAGGTTTGCATTTCCCTGCAGAGCGTCGCTACTGCAGGCGGCAGTCCCTCCCAGGCTGATGAACGGGGCCCTCCGACTTCTCCCGGTTGGGGTCTCTTTGAAGGAGCAGAGCAGGACTGAATAAATAAACTCGCCTCTGTGGGAATCACAACACTTCTGAAGATTTTGTAATCTGAAGTTGAATACAGGAGCGAGGGTAACATTTTGAAGAGATCCTAGATGTCCGAGGGAGGGAGCTTTATTTAACAGAGAAGTGGCTTAGGAGCCCCGGAGCTTATTCCTACCAAAGCCCTCAGATGCAGGGTCTTAAATCACTTACATCTCCGCAGTCCGCGTGGCAGGCACGGGCAGCTCCCGGACACACTGGTGGGGCTGGGGATCACACTCTATGGGGCTCTCCGATGAACAGGATGTGCTCCTGCCTGTGGGGCTGGGCATGGGCAGAGCAAGTGCAACTCTCACCGCAAAATAACCCAAAAAGAACCTACCTTGTGAGGCACCTCTGGGTGCCGCGGAAAAGGAGAGGGATCCAGCTTTGGACGGCAGGAACATCCTAAAGGGTAAAGCAGTTGTGGAGCCAAGCACTCAGGGAGCCAGGAGACGTGGAGGGAGCCAGCGAAGAGAGCAGCATCCAATTCAGCAAATCCCTTAAGCATGTGTTTAAGTGCTTTGCTAAATCAGGACCACAGGGCGTCCACGCGGATGGCCCTCGCGGATCTCAGGCTATCTGCTAGTGTCCCACGAAGGGCAGAGGGGCAGCTCGACGCCCTGCAACAACAGACGGCAGCAGGTGAGGACAGCTTGGGGACGCGGGCAGAGCCTGCAGCCCGCTGTAGCAGAGATGATCTGCATCCAGAGGGCTGGTCCCCAGAGCAGTTCACTTCCCTGGGCAGTCACATTGAGTTATTACCGTATGGTATATTTTCCCTTTTGCCATGGGGTTTTTTGTCACTTTTTTTTTTTCCCCCTAAGGTTGTTTATTTCAAATTTCCCATCTCCACTCTCGATGGTGGAAAAGCTGTAGCCTACATGTGTTGTGCAGATCCCTGGGCCCACCTCCCCCCTCCGAGGGTTTCAACAACACTCGGTTGTTTTCTGTACAGCAAGAGGGATTACAGCTCTGTGGTATCTTTCCGCATTCTTTGAAATCTTCCCCTCTCTCGGGGGAAGAATCTGTTTCTGATGTTAATGTGGTGCTACGTGTTTGTAAAGCATTCTGGTCCTGCCTGCTGTCACCACAACACAATGACAAATTAAGAGTTTAATTTCAGTTTAATTTGCACATGCAGATTAACAAAGGCAAAGGACAGGGCAGGGAAGGACAACAGCAATACTAATATCTCTGCCTCACTCGCTTCGCTTGTGTGCATCTCTGGGGGCTGTAATTGCTTTGTCCTAGTGTTGATGCACAAAAAGCAAGAAAATTGAGTATTTTGTAGAGTCAGTATTATTTTGACTCAGACATTATGGAAGGAGAGCGCTTAAGAAAGACTCCTTGGCAGCAGAGCTAACGCAAATCCTTCTCATTTGCTTTAAGTTTCTCCTCTTCGTTCTCAGTGCTGCAAGAAAGCACCATGTGCAGCATTTCTGAAGTATGCCCTCAGACTCCTAATTGCTGAAGGGTGGTGGATAAATGGCTGTCCCAGCACTCCAAGCAGATGGGAACACAGATGTCAGCAGGCCCTCACAATGTGGGCGCGAGCCCTCCCAACGTGCTCTGAAGGAGATGACCCTGTCGCTGCTGAAGGCATCATGGTCTTCACCCCTGCAGCCCACGGGGAGCTGGGAGGACACTGCACTCCAGCCATGGTCACACTCACGGTTTCCACGTGGAGAGCTGGCCTCGTGGATCTTCTCAGGCATAACCTTTGTTATGGATGGGTGGAGGAGAGCATGGATGAGGCCCTGCGGCGACTCTTTTTGAAGGCAGCTTCGTCTGTCCACTTGCCACGCACAGGAAATGCCAGCCCCAGGTCTACGGCACAGAGGAATAAAGGCCGTGAGGAGGAGGAAGGGCTCCAACAGCTGAAGGTGCAAGGCAGCCTGTAAGACCTTAGGAGACAGGGTTGCCTGAGCCCTCCCTCCTCCACATTTCATCCCCAAAGCGGTAGCTTTGGCTCTTCCCATTTCCCACCGGGCAAGGCAGCTTGGACGCTCCTCAGCTTGGGGTGGAACCGAAGCACTGCAGCCAGGCACTGAGCTGCTGCACGGGCCCCGCGCCCCGCGGGCACCCCGTGTCTCAGCCCCTTAGAAGAAAGAGACACGGTCAGAAAATGTTGTAAAGAAAGGACCGGAATGGAGACCCCTTGGATCTCAGCAAGACCGTTTAAACAGACTGAAGTGTTAAAAATGGAGGAGCCACGTTTTGGCTGTAATATATAAAAATTGTGCTAGGCATCAGGAACTTTTCAAAGAGTGCTAATTTATAGATGCTTTTCTAAGGAGGACAAGTGAGTATATTACTTTTCCTTGAAAGTGCAGCTGCAACAGCAAACCACACACACGCCATAGGTTTTATAACCTTGCTAATTTTCCGTAAGTCTTGGGAGCTATTGGTGGTAACTATAAAGCTATTTTGTTTCAAGCTATGAAGAAAAAGAAAATTAAAAACAAAAGAATTTGTTTTCAGAGTACAACTAACGGCTCAACTAAAGAGGTATCAAATGATCTCCACAGAACAATGAGCAATTCCAGGGAGACTATTTTATATAATTTACTCTGGATTCGGCTAAGTGAATTGGGTTTTTATTCTTGTTCCTATCCATATCAACGGGCAAACTGGACACAAAGTATGCAGGGACGAATGACAACCTAAGAAAATGCCGGATGAATCAGTAACCATTTTGGCTGTGTGCAGAAAATCTGTAGCCATCAGAAGAGAGGTCCTGGGAGTATAGCACTGGATGAGGTACTTGCATAGAGAGGAATCAACTCCCAGCTCTGCAACACATTTCCTTGCATTCATATTCCCACCTGTAAAACAGGCAGCTACAACACCAGTTCAGTGAGATGTGCAGGAAGCTCAGACACTGCGGTAAGGAGGATTGTATGGGTGCTGAGACTGAAATCCCCATCTTCTGTTCCAATCACCACCTGAAGAACCCACCAGCTGTTTTATTTTATGCCAGCTTTCAAGGCTTGGAATGATGCTTTCGTCCCACAGGAGAAGGAAACCAAGTTTTGCATGGCATCATGTCACAATAGCTCAGCATCAGGGTACAGTGTAGCAGACTTGAGTTCATCCTCCCATTTTACCAGCAATAGGGGAAGCTTTTGACTCAAGTCAGGAAGAGCATTGCTCTGCCTGCAGGTTTGCCTAACTATCTGTGCAGAAGGGGTGGAAGCAGCTTTCTCTGCAACTAAAACATTTGCTGGGAGCATAAAACGAAAATCTTCTGCCCAAGATCTAACCACAGTCCACATTTTTTAACAAAATATTTTAACCATGCCTTAGCATGAGGTGGGAGCAGGAGTCTGAACAGAAAGGTTTATATTTGCCTTTAACAGCCTGAAAACGGAACTGAAGATTTTCTCTCTTCCAGTTCTCTGCACTTTTGTCTTTGCTCGATGGTTTCAGAGAAAAAATTCACTGTCAAACCCCTATGGAGGTCCAAAATGCTGCCCACATTCCAAAATCACTGGGAGAACTCGCATAATAAAATATTTGTTGGAAAAGCACCAGGGCATATTAAGTACAGAGAGGCAGCCTTAACTCTCACTTTCCATACTTTTATGCGCCTGAGTCAGAACCTTAATGTTGTTTGAACTATACCCATTATTTTGGGTTTAACTTAAAGCATTTCTTCACCTATCCAACACCATTTTTTTTTACTCCCATGTGCTATTATCTCATTAGTTGCGTTATTTTAGCTGCACTTAGCATGCAGGTGATATTGCCAATTTGCTACCTAGTCATAAAACTGTGTATCCTTTTATTGTCATTGGAGTTTTACAAAATATGCGCTAATTCTATCATCTCAAGATATATTTTACCAGCTGAAGAGTATATTATTAAGCATTTCATTAACATAATAAAAATGAAATTATATGAACAGAAAATCATAGATTTTTGTATCCTATTCTCATTTTGTGCAATGTTATTCTAATTTTCATTTGCTTCTGAATCTATATATAACCTGATTAGCAAACATCACATGAGAGACTTAAAACTAAATGGTCTGGAAACGGGAAAAGGAGTTAAGTAAGTTCATAATGGCACTCAGAGATCTGCCAAAACAGTTTTTAAACTGTTCCCAACCAAGCTATAAAAATCTGTGGCTAGCTATACTCTTCAGCACAAAGGCAATGATATCATCAGCTTGCTAATATATCTTCCATTTTAAGGCCACCAGCGGTCAAGCAGAAGATTCAGTGTGTTGGTTTTGTTCCATAAATAGTTATCAGCAACGGCACCCAGCAGAATGAGGGAAGAACATTAATATCCAGGAATGAGTCCATGTTGCAGTGAAAGAGCAGCAACAGAAACAAAGGCTATACACTGTTTTGTCCTCAAACCAAGGGATCACCCTCTGGCTCACAGGGAGAACACAACCCATGAAACAAGAGTCCCAGTAAAGCTCTTGAGAATCTCCTGCTTTCTACCCTATCTTAAAACACACCAGAATTTCAATCTCTATACATTCCCCCTACTTCTTGTGCAGGGAATACTTTGTGCAAGTATTCCTTGTAAAATGTGTTGATTCTGAGGTATTTCAAATAAATATGATTGTTTTATTACATACTAAGATTTGTTAAATTATTATTATTGCCCTGAGCCCAAGACTTTTCAGGTGAGTTCAGCATAAAAACTTAGCATACACAAAAAGAAAGTCAGAAACATGCACGATGAAAGTTGAGAGTGCTGTCCGGAAGCTATATAGCCATTCACTGAATTCATAGAAAAATAGTTTTCTTATTAAACTTTTACAAATAAAAACTTGGTATTTTTGAGTTAGTGCAGCTCATGATTCATGTTAGCAACTTCCTTTCTTTGATATCTAACATGGAAAGCTTTCTGAACTTTTTTATATTCCCTCCATCTGAAACTGCGTGCTTCTGTAGCACACATGAAATAGGTTTCCTAGTCTACAGCATTCACTTTATATTCAAAAAATACTGGTTGATAAAAGAGGACAGCGTAACATCAGGTGAGACAGCAAGTAATGAATTTGCTGAATTACTTCATGTAGAACAAGATTTTCTGTGTGCCTCATTGCTGAATTTTCAATCACAGTTAATTTATTTAATAGGACTGGTGAAATAATATGCAAAATCACATTAGCTCCTTTGATTTTGAGTGGGATGTATAGACAAATCACACTTTGCCCTAGCCCCATGAAAAGTGACAGTAAGACTAATCCACAGTGACTGAATTCAGCAAAGACCGAAGTAAAATTAAGAAGCAAATCTCTTGCAGTGTTGGAGTGTAATGTGCAGAGAGGCTTCAAAATAATTTGAAAAGATAGGAGACATATTACTGGGTTTAAAAATGTGAGCCCAGGCTACCAACTCAGCTCTGCTGAGCAGTAACTGGAAAACAGGGACATCGGGGTAGCAGCAGGTAACTTCAGGAGCTTACTACTGCTCTAATGCACCTTTCTGAGCACATATCGTGCACTGGAATGTGTCTCAGCAAAGCTGCCCACACCTGTACGCAGCACCCCTACTTCCAAACAAGGAAACAACAAGGACAACTAGCAGGGCCTCTCCTCTCCTTCAACCAGAGATACATACCTCACAATTAGCATACCCATGGCTCACAGGAAAACATTCACAACCAACTTAATTCTGCTCCCAAAAGAGTGCAGTTGCACCAGCACTGTCATCTCCAGCCTCCAGCATGTCCATTGCCAAAAGCAGATCAAGATCCTGTCCACCTCGTCTATCACCCAGGCACCATTTTGTGAGACTATACATACCAAAGTTTAAGATTTGATTGTGCAGAAAGCCATACTGCATCTTTTCCGAGGAAGAGTTACTGGCATATGAACACATGGCAGTACTATTGTAGTACGGACACAAAAATCTGTGCATGCCTCCTGTACATGTAAACAAAAATAGTACAGATCCTTGCTGTGAGTCCAGTCCTGCTCCCTTTTCTGTATACCATCTTCACCCATGCAGAGAAAGTTCAGCAATTATCCCTGAGTGAGCAAAACCATAAGGTTCACATGCATTCCTTAAACCCAATGAAAAAAAGTGCTCTGCAGTGGCTACCGCACAAGGACTCAGCTGAATCAAAATCTGTATTTGGCTTTCCTACAGATAGATTGTGTGACCTTGAGTTCCAAATTTCTCTGCAGTTTCTGAAAACAGAGGGTATGGATGCCAACTATACACTGAAATGTATAGGAGCTGAGTGTTACAGCTATTTGTGTGCAAAATACAAACCTTAAATGCTATGAATTTCATGGCTGTAACCACACTTCCCTGTGAACGCTGACTTTCATTAACACGGCATGGAATTACAGTCAGTGTCTGGGTGTGAAAGTCCCGTAAGAACCCTTCATTTCCGTAACTCATAGACCACGCCAAAAGAGAAGAATTTGTTGGCGATCCCCTATAAATGATAATTCTTCAATTCTTCTTACTGCAACTAACGTCCAGCATCGCTTGCCAGTCATTTCAGAGCACTACATTTCTCAAAATGAAGCTTACACCATAAAAGTCTGGTGAGGTGCAGCTTGTTAGTGCAAGGCATCCTGTATTGTCTGTCAGAGAATTAGCTATTAGACCTTGCAATACGCTTTGATTATTCATTTAACTTGACATTAAAGTATTTAAAAAATAAGCAAAAAACTAAGATATTGCATAGTATCTTAGCGTCAGCTGTCACATAGATTAGGATTGCTCTGCTCCGCAAACACTGTAACCCAGGGCTGAATGTTTCCTGCAGACTAGGTCAGCTGAAGAAATACCTCCTTAAGGAAGAGAGACAGTGGATAATGCTCTCTTTCATCTGCTTCTGCAACTCCAGTCACCTTCCAGCTTAATGGCATGAGAAAATACTTCTGAGAAAGGCTGTTGCAATATAAGAAATGAACGCTGGGAGTCTTGGAATTGTTTAAAAGTGAAATAAATATGTAGCTATCAAATTCCTCAAAGCCACAGGCTTCACTAAAATTAATATGAATTTACTGATTTGCTTTAAGAGCTGCCTTTCATAACCATTGTGTGTGTGATATGAGCACAACAACATTTTGGATTCAGTGGGATATACCCCATTTCCCTCACCAGTTCCAGGAAAGCATCAGAGATACTGCATGATGAACATGCTTCACTTAGCTGCAATTTTATTGTCTCTCCATTTCTGCTGCCTTGTGGATTGTGCAGCAAAAGCTGGTTTCCATGATGAGGAGAACAATTCAAAACGAGTAGAGAATAAAAGCGAAACAACTGTTATTAAATTCAATGTATATGCATAGGGCTATTGTTTCTATCTAGTCCCTTGAATATTCTGGTTCAGCAGACACCCCTAACATGTCATCAGTCTGACTTTTCAGCAGTCCAAACAGAGGACATCGCCGTTGATGTAATCGGGTAAGTGTCACATACTTGTTCTAGGGCAGTGTACTCTATGGATTTATGATACAACTGTATATTTTACAGGGTTATTACCAAAAAAAGACATTAATCACCATGACAGACATGAAGCAGTACTATTCACACCCTCTGAACTGAGACATCAAGTAGACCCATTGCTAATTAGGATAATGACAGCCAGGAATTACATTTAAAAGCCTGTGTTTATTCCCCACTTCTTAAAATTATTCCTCTCTGTTCCATCCTTTTCCTCCTCACAAATCAGGTAGTAAAACATTACGCAGCCCCTTGAGTGATACTGCTAAACAGTTCCTTGTTAGCAGACGCATAATAACAATGATAAATGACGGACAAGAAAGCAGGCACGAAGCTATTAGGACCTGGATGTACACCCTTTGCGTACACACAACATTAATCTAGCGTTAGTTTGCTTTCCTACGCCAGGAAAACAAAATGACACAGAGCAGAAAATGTAAATCATCCATGATGTAATAGTGACCTGTGTGATGCCTTGGAAGCCCTTAAACATACATTAACATTTTCTTTACAAAAAGAAAAAAAACAACTTTGTGCTATCCTCACCTATGAATGTCTGCTTACTTTCTTCATGTTTTTTCAGAAGACATTAAAACTGTATTACTTCACACACTACATAGGCCTTAATGCCTTTCTGAAAAGACGCATCGATGTTTTCCTGCATGAGGCCATGCAGCCACCAGGTTTTGACTCATGGAGGATGGGACTGAACATTATGAAACTTTTTCTTTAAATTCTGTTTTTTAAACAACTTGTAAGAAACGTCAGGCTAAACTACCAGTGAATTCTTGCTTGCGTAGAAGGAAAACATTAAAAAGGGAAAAGACAAAACAACCACACTTCCACAGTGATTTGTCATGGGAACTTAGCACAATCTCGTATAAAAAACTTACCTAGCAGTGTATAAAATTATTTTGCATGATTGATATTTGGCTTGCTGAAAGAAGCATGAAGATGACAAGGAACTTGACACATCCGTACCTGAAGGCTTCGGACACAGACCAAGTTGCATCGGAGAGTGCACTGGAGTTGTGAACGCTGAAGAAGAGCAGAAGTGGGCAGATTTGCCCTCAAAAACACAATATTGAGAGGTAATCAGCAAATCCAGAGAAATAGTTGAGGTGGACTTCTTTCCACAGATAGCCCTTTTCCTGCCTCATTGACTAGATTAATGAGCTGATAGGTAGTGATGATAAATTTCTTTAAAAGGCTTTATTGGGGAAAAATTGGAATGTTAACTTCTTTCCTGTTTTCTGAAGTTTGAGGTTTGTGTGTTCGTGAAGTCTTGCTTTGAAATAATCTTTTATCAGAAGTGGCTGTGGATTATTTTTTTTTAGACAAAACATTTTGATAACATGCTTTGAATATGTTTCAATAATCATTTCAGAACAAAGTATCACTGACATTTGCAGGATTTTAAGTGCTGGAAAAGCCCAGCTTTTCCACAAGTATTTTTTTGTTTTGTATGAAGCCCAAGCTGGAATGAAAACAATTTTCTTACCAAGCTTCTAAACAGTCATCTGATAATTCTGGGGGTTCACTCTTATTTGAGATCGCAATTCTTTAGTGCAAGATAGATGTACTCAAACAGAAGGGCTATCCCATAAAAAAAATAAATAATAATAATGAGTGTCAGAGGTAATTTGCAGCAGTGATTTTCCTACCGTGAGTCCTTGGTTAAATGTTCAAAGGAGGAAGTCGGAGCAGAAAAGTCCCCTCTCCAGTCTTTTTGACCAAATACAGCACCTGTGTAGAAATTAATGGCTTGTTAGTATGCACACTGTGGCTTCTTAGAACAAGCAGGTTTTTTTCATATCTCTTTATGTTGAAATTGGCCTTTTTAACCTGCCTACATTTTGCACATTTGTTTTGCTTTCTTTCAGTGGCTGGGTAAAAAAGAGTTACAACACAGCTGCATCTATTATTTCATTTAACCTCCATGTTATTTTTACATGTTAGTATTGAATTAACTTCAGGCTGACAAAAAGACATAACAGAAGAAAAAGAATTTCTTTGCCTTAAGTTAACTTAATATACAATTACAACAATACAATGACAAAGAAATGGTGCTTTAAAATGAAAACATTCAAATAGTTAAAATAACAATACATAAATTTCTGCGTGAAGAAACTAAAACCCTTCACAGGTAATCTTGGACCTAACCTTTGAGTATAGAGCAGATAAGTGCGAATATCCACTGCCAGGACATTAATAACAAGAGAAGTTCAGTTTTAAAAGAGCCACAAGAAGAAAAACATGAATAGTTCTTAATGCTTCTCATAGCAATGAAACAGCCACTTAAGTGGAAAATAGAAATTTAAAAAACAAATGGAGTGTAACTTCGATTAAAGATTTGTTTTTCAAAGGCATTCATCCACGTTACACGACTGGTAGACTTCAGTCCCTGTAGTGCAACAAGTTCATATTCGAGCTTGGGTTTAGGGAGTACACGATGTTTTGATTGGAAACTGGACATAAGGAGATTCCTTCAAACAATAACCAAAATGAAGACATTGACATGAGGAATTCAGCTGTGGTTTCCCATGCAGCCGAGGCTGTCTAGAAGCTCGCTGACCACGGCAGGGCTGCTGCTCTCCTCCCCCCAGATTTCTCTGCTGCTGCCCCAGCCCCGATCTTGCCCCGTTGCTCCTTCTCTCCACCACGATGACTCACTAGAAGGCAGAAAGCAATGCAAGATATCTGCTTTGGCATTGTTTTTTCTCCTTTGCCTATTGTTGGCCATTTTAGTGAGTGGCAGAGAGGCCCAGCACTTACCAGAGGCAGCACCAGGTGCACATGGCATGAAAGAGGTGCTGGTGAAAGGGTCCCCACTCCTGCTCCTGCTCCCTAGGTCGACCCTGAGCTCTGCTTGAAATAACAGAGAGGGTCCCATTGACTCCAGTGCGTACTTGAATAATCCCACATCGGAAGCGAGCGACACATTCATGTGTGAAGCCCATCTTTGCTCTACGTGTGCAAGCGCACATCTATCTGCATACATAACTATCTGGCTGCCAGTCATCTCTTTTGTGGTACATTGTATGCCTTGGTTAGGGAGAAATGGGGCTTACACCACATTTGTTGTAAGGAAAAGCATCACTTAATAACCTACTGAAAGCCCCAGCAAGCCTCTTGTCTTCCTCTTGCCCACAATGTCATTTAACCAGAAGAGCCCTTTGGCTCGTTCCCCACTTGCCTGGATGGCCAGGTAAGGACCGCAAGATACAGTAGGATTTTGGCAGCTTTAATTTAGGCCAGCGCAGCCCAGCCAAAACCAGAGCCCATCCTTCATTTCATGGAGAATTCCAAGCTATGCAAGGCTAATTACAGACAGCAGAAAGGTGAGAATGAACAGCAGCGGCACCCGTCAAGCTGCAAGCTGTGCTAGATTTATAAACAGGTTCTGTATTCAATTAATGCTCTCGCCTTTGGCATGCAGAACAAGTTTGCTCAAGAGCAGAAAAAGACTGCCTAATACAAAGCTGCACACTGCAGTGCTTTATTCATTTTTTCACATCGAACTGAGGGCCTAATTAGTTACATTAGTGCAGAACTAATAGCACATTTGTTGTAATGGCTGTTTCTTTCCTAAAGGTTTTATGTAAAGCTCACAGGTTTGATATCACAGTATGATAAAAAAAAAAGAGTGAGAATATTCTTTTCCTCTTCCCTGTTCTTGACAAATGTTGGTCTGTTTAGGTTGTTCATTTTTCTGCCTAGATGGTAAGCTGGAAAGATTTTTTCTTGGTTAGAATGAAAGATACCAGATGTTTTCATTCTTCTGTTTATGAAGGTGTTCAGGAACAAATCCATTCTAACCACTGATGTTGTAACATTAGAGTAGCAGTGACTGTACTTCAGTTAGACATCCCATAGTTATTTGTAAGGCTGAGGACATTAAACAAGATACATACGTGCTCATTGGTTTAAAGAAATTCACGGGCCTAGGGGGAGAAACTTCAGACTAATATTAATTATATGAGTAATTACATAGTATGGACCCCAGTGTTCCAGGTCCACTCTTCCATATTTTGCTTGGTGTGGTATTTATTCCGCTGAGACTGTAACTAAAAAAAATTTAGCCTCCATCTCTGCTTGCTCTTTCAAATTGTGATATATGAATATTTTCCGCTGATAAGAAAATGCCTACCTGTGGTGGACCTTTCGCCGCAGCCCTCACAACTCCCTGCAGTCACAGAGGGCAGAGATACAGTAACACATATATAGCACTTGCCTAGCCCAAAGCTTTGACATGGTCACAGTTACTAATCACAGTTGTTGATGCTAATAACAGATTTGTCCAAAGACTTCCAGTAATATGCTGGTGTTGTTACAGCAAGAAGACACGCTGTAGATCATGCAACACTTGACAACGTTAATGCAAATTTTACCAGCCCCTCTTACATAGCGTCATGAAAACCCAGCAGGGATGAAGTAGTTCATGCATAGAGAGCACCCATCTAAGGCAAGAGGAGAGTCTACACCCTAGATTTGACTACTCGACATCCCAAGCCCTTCTTTTATGTCACATTCCTGATGTTATCCGAATGTACCTGCGTTGCAAGCAGCAGTGGCTTCTGCTTCAGGCAGAAATTTACAGCTGAATAGGTCAAAAAACAGCCACATGAAAACTAATGGTTGGCAACTTTTAAAAGTGAGTTTAAGGCTCTTGGAGAAAGAAAGGAGGCACAAACACCTACCCGTAACAGTTGAGGCCAGGGAAGAAAATGAAGCCTAGGTTGAAGTCTCCACACCCCGCTCAGGTGTCCTAACAAATGGCTGTCGATGTAAAGCACATAAACCCTGCTTAATGCATGAACTGCAACCCAGAGCTGCCTACCGCATCCACCACATTTTCCCAGTTACATGCCCTAGACACTAGGCACCAAGTCCCACACACTTGTGACACACACACCCTTTCAATGCAATTTGATTTATTTTTTGCAACGTGGCAGGGCTTCAGCAGAAGGGGGCTGTGAGCCACCCTCCCCACTCTGCACCCCAGCATCCCTTTCCCCCGTGGCTACAGTGTTGGGCTCTGAGGCAAATGGGAGCATCTCCTTCCTTCCTGAGAGCACCTTGCTGTTGGGAACACGAGACATGGTAGGCATGCCAAAAAAACACCTGCAGGACTAGATGCCACAGGGAAAAATGCATTGCCTGGGCATCACAGGGACATGGCATCAAGAGCTGCCCAGATGCGCAGAAACCTGAGCAGGTCAGCAGCACTGAGCAGCCATCTCTGGTCCCCTGAAATTTGGCTGTAAGCATGGATATTAGGTTCTGCGCCTTTAAAAATAATATTCTGGAACATAAATATACACATAGTTGTTTTTCTTTTTAAATCAAGATATAAATTTTCCTTAGAACAGTTACTTTGTTCTTTTATTATCTGTACATGAACTATGCAGGGCATTTGTTTAGGAACTGTAAAAATCTGTTTCCTATAAGCAGCTTGGCATTCTGTCTATATTAGCTACAACAGTCGCAGAGAAAACATTGCGCTATCAAAATGAATCATTATTACTCCAACTTTATCACACTGGGCGATTACAACTGAGATAATTAGAGGCTAATTTGAGAGGAATCAAAGGGAAAGTGGAAGCAGAGCTAGAAGTCAATCGAGTGTGCCCGTATTTAAATCACCCCTGGCTTTCTTGCTTGCTGTTGAACAGACCCTTAGAAAAGCCTGTTCCTCATCTTTGCCAAAGAGTAAAGACAGGACACTGCATGCTTAGATGTGAAAACCCCAGCAAGAACTTCATGGGGAACGGGCAACGGGGGACCTTTTTTCAGCCTGACTGTGCATCAGGAAATGTTTGGACGCATTTTTTTTCCAACACGACCTTCTCAGAAAATCCTCTTAGTGGTTTGTTTGTTTGTTTGTTTGTTTTTGCCAGAATACCATATAACAGCTCAGCGTGTGAAATAAGCTATTACCAATAAAAGCATTTTTATGGCAGGATAAGGGAAATTTATGCTAGGGCTTTTACTTGTTTGGCACTGTGGCTCAGAGAAGAACTACGATGGAAAAACCTCATTTGCTACACCTGACAAGTGTGTAAGGCAGCTCTTGGCTCCTGTCTGCTTCCTCTGATAGTATGTCAAAGGGTTTTGGTCTGTAGGAGCCTGGGTGCCCCGTTCAGTGAGGCTGATCCCTTCTCTACTGTCTGTCATTGCCCAGAGCATGCCACTGGAGTGGCATTTCCATCAGTCATTTTGGGTATTCTCCCAGACACTGACCAAAACCCTTTGAAAGCCAGGATGTCCTTGTTTCCATGCCAAGGAGACCTCGGCAGTTTTGCCTGGCAGACTTTAACAAGGCAGCAACCAGTGAGTCCTCCCTTCCAGACCCCAGTCCCAGGAAGCTTACTTCTCCAAAAGAAAGTCCTCCTGCGCGTGCCTGCTATCTACGGGCGTTGCTGGATTTTGCTGACTGCTTGGCACGCGTAAAGACATAAGGAGCGAGGGCATGAACAGACACACAAGTGCTAGACACACTGACACTTGGCAACTGCCCCATCTCTGTTTTCTTGCTTCCTGTTTAACAGGCCCTTCAGGGAAGTTTATTGCTGATCCATGCTAGAAAATTACTCATGTAATTGAAACATCAGTGTAATGTTGTTTGCCCAATATAACATTTTCTTCAGGAATTTCTGGATGCAATTATCCCTTGTGACTAATAAAAACAATGGCTTAATTGCAAATATATGGTTAGAAATGTCATTTTATGTGTAAATATAAAATGCTTGTTGTCTCGGCATTTCAGATCAAATGGACTGTCCTTCCTGGGAGCAGCCACAGGAATTCAAGGAGCAGAAACACAGCAGCAATGACCTTCTCACTTATTTTTTTGATAAGTAGTAAGCATCCAGACCTCGAGGCACCTTTAATCCACTGGCAATGCAAGCACGGAGCCAGCACGGAGGACAGGGGCCCAACCATGCCTCTGCCCTGCCGCAGTCCCCATCCCTCATCTCCTGTCTACCCTCTCCACAGACAGGCGAGGGCAACGGCACGGCCACAGGAGCTGCTCAGCATCTGTGCCCCAGGTTTCCAGTGGCTAATGATGGACAACAACACCTCACAGAAAAACCACCGTGTAAGGGTTTGGTCAGGCCACTTTCAGTTTGTAAATTTTTGGAGGAAATCCATTCAATTTTACATATCTAAGTACATAGCCCAAAAATTCTACCTACACAGGGATGTAAAAACATGGAGGAATAGAAGAGAAAATACTCAGTTTTGAACCTCTATAAAATCCCCAATTTGCTCCTTTTTAAATGCTCATATTCTGTTAAAAATAAGAAAACTGTTCTGCAGTCCCATTTTTTGAGAATTAAGAGCTACTGGCAAAACATGACTGAGGCTTAATAGTTTTCAAACCTGGTACAATCTGAACAACTTCAATAGTAACCAACCATACGGTATTAATAATTTCTTTTCAAAATAATTTTAAACAACTAGCACTCAGACAATCCCAGGAAGTGACCTAAAAATGGAAAGGTCGGGTACTCAGCCATTAGCGCTAAACATGAAGGTCCTTAGCTCATGAAGGGAACAAATCATGTCCTTCTGTCCCAGTCAACATGAAAGAGGTTTCAATATGAATAACAAAACACTGTGCGCATTCATTGAAATGAATTCCCACATTATGTCATCAATGTGCTTTTTTTAAATTAATTTACAGAGTTTGAATATAATCCACTAATATTAAGATAGAAAAAAAAAAAAGGAAGGAAAAAAAAGCCAGACCTCTAACTGAAATAACAATTTTAAACTCCCTCCAGTCTGTGAGATCACTGGAGTCTACACCTGAAGTGCAAGGATGTTCTTTCCTTATAACCAACCAAGGCACAACTGGACTACACGGGAACCAGAAGAAAACTTGGATCCCAATACTCATGCCCACAGTTAGAAACGATTCCTGTCTTTACAATAGAGGAAAGCCATCTCCTAGCTCTGGAGACCGCAAAAGCAGAGGAAGCCCAGATCCACCCTGAAAGTTTGCAGCTGATGCTTTTCCTTTAATTTATCATGCAGTGAATTCTCTTCGGGTTTTGAATGATTTACTACAAATATAGATTAGCTGTACTGAAGTTGAAATCAATGTATTACCATGTATTGAAACAATTTTGGCTTTTCATTAGTCTTCAGACAACATCACTGTAAGCACTGGCACCAGCTTCAGCATCAGCAGAATGCACATTTTGATTTGTATTCTAAATTAAATATGTATGAGAGCCTGAGAACCACAATGACAATTACTGCACCTTGGAATGAGACTTGGAATATTTTGTCTGGCAGAGTTCAAAAGACTTTTCAGCTGGGAGCAGCTGTAGCTTGGTTAGCACGAGAATGGATTGATTGCAATTAATAACTTGGAATATGGATTAATGCAATATTCATGGAAAACTGCGTGTGCAGAGCTCCATATGTCCAGTGCAGCTCTGAAAGCACTTTACTTCAGGAAAGAATCATGTCACCAGAAAGCATTTGCCTTCACTGCATCCAAGTTAGGAAGGAAGGAGGTTATTTTCCTTGCTTAGCTGGTACACAGGTTGTGGAGTCTCAGACTTCCTTCAACCCCTACCAAAAGAAGGCTGGAACAGCCCTGGTGGTCCCCGAAGCAAGGTCTGTGGTTCAGTTGCCTCCTTATTTACACCCTGCAAATGACAGAGACTGCAAGATGCATTGGCTCTATCCAGAACGCCCTCACAGAACCTCTGAGGATGCTCTCGAGATCAGATTTGGTGTCCATATAGACAACAGCGAGGACCCATGTGCAGCCAACAGGGACTGTCAATAGTAAAAAGGCCACCACACATCAAACACACCCAACAGCTTTGTACAGTATTAATAATCACTTAGGTGACTGAATCATCGAGCACACTCAGACAGGCTCAGGCAGAGGAGATGAATGTGAAGAGAGCATACAGACTGCAGGACTCACGGTCTTCTATCAAAGGCTGAATAAACCACTGCAGCCTCCACTACACTGTGTACCAGGGAGATGCCAGCCAAACCCCCACACTTAGTTATTTGGCACCTGTTTTCTTGTTGCTCTGATGCTATTGAAGATCTTAAAGTCAAGACTGAACAGTATATTCAGCAAATCTCACCTGGGGAGACAAAACAGGGAAGACAAAAAGATTTGATGCCAAACTGCTCTCCTAGCTGGGTTCACATACATTCTTCACATGGCTTTGTTTCAAAGCACATCAGGAGAATATTAAAAAATGGGATTTATCCTAAATCACAGAATCACAGAATGGCGGAGGTGGGAAGGGACCCCTGGAAATCATCTAGTCCAATCCTCCTGCTCAAGCAGGGCCACCTAGAGCAGGTTGCCCAGGACCAAGTCCAGGCAGCTTCTGAAGATCTCCAAGGAGGGAGACTCCACTACCTCTCTGGGCAGCCTGTGCCAGTGCTCGGTCACACTCAAAGTGAAAAGAAGAGCCACCGAAAACACCCTGGCTCCATCTTCTTTGCACCCTCCCTTCAGGTATTTGTACACGTTGATGAAATTCCCCCCCGAGCCTTCTCTTCTCCAGGCTGAACTGTTCCAGTTCTCTCAGCCTTTCCTCATAGAAGAAGTGCTCCAGTCACTTCGTCATCTTTGTTTCCACCTTCACTGGACTCTTTCCAGTAGCTCCATGCCCCTCTTGTGCTGGGGAGCCCAGAACTGGACACAGTACTCCAGATGTGGCCTCACCAATGCTGAGCAGAGAGGAGGGATCACCTCCCTCAGCCTGCAGGCAACACTCCTCCTAAGGCAGCCCAGGACTCTCTTAGGCATCTTTGCTGCAAGGGCGCACTCCTGGTTCTTGTGCAACTTGGTGTCCACCAAAAGGACCCCCAGATCGTTTTCTTGCAAGCTGCTCTCCAGCTGGTTGGCCCCCAGCCTGTACTGCTGCATGGGGTTGTTCCTCCTCAGGTGCAGGACTTTGCACTTCTTGTTGAACTTCATGAGGTTCCTGGATAAAAGATGCTGTGCAAAGATGCTGCTGTAGGAATGAGTAACACTCATTTGCTTTGCAAATTTGGATCATTGTGGTAGGTTTTATGCACAGAAATCATTCTCCTTCCAATGAGCTGAAATGCTGCAGCTGCTCTAATACATGCGGCATCAATTTAAGGTTTGAAGTAAATAATATGCTCCCAAAGAGGAATATGTTTCTGCAAGATGAACTTGCAAAAAAGGGAGAGCGCAATTACCTAAGTTTGAATTGAGCCACGATACTGGAGCATGTCACAGGTTACCACTCTCACTCAGGGGAGATCACAATTAATTAGAGCAGTTAAAAATGCCTTTGGGAGTTAAGTCTTGACCAGTTAAGAGCACCTCCCACTGCTTGGCAGGGGGATGTTGGTCTGCACCACTTACAGCTCACTCGGTGCTTGCATGTGCCCAAACAGGGAATCTCAGCCCTTCCAAGAGTCATTGGCCCAAGAAGACCTGAGCAAAGTAGCATAGCAAGAGGAGAAAAGAGTTAATTACAGCAGCAGGGAGACACCTAATGCACTTCCCAGACACATATTCGTGGGAAGACAGTCAAGCAAACCACAGCCTATTTGAAAACATGCCCGTAGTTCCCATAGTTTCCTTTCTGTCGGGAGGGTTGTGTTCAACACACTTTCAAAGCCTGATTATAGGCATTATACCACCCAACTTGCAATCCCTTTTAATGACTTGACCTCCATTTACACTATTGTGGCTGTTATCTTTTCCCTGGGTTGGTTTTACAGGGTGCGTGGTGCACCTTCACACCTTTCCCTGGTGTCATTTAATCTCCTCCTACTTTTCCATTATTTCTGTATTTTCTGATGAAGTGCTAGCACACTGGGAGCACCCACTTGGTTCAGAGGAGACTGTGATATCACAAATTCCCAAATTTCCAATAACACCATAGTGTAGCTCAGGGAAACAAATATGTGCTTAAAAGCAGCTCATGCAATTTGCTAAAAATCATCCCAGCTATCACATGGAGGAAGGTATAATTATTGTATGTTATCTGACTTTTGAGAATTTGGAGGAGCGCTGCTAGAAGTGAAACAGAATCAGTGAAAGATCCTCTGCTGATTTCAGAGGGTCACCAGTGTTCAGTGTTGATGTTTCCTTGACATTCTTTTACAGAGGTTAAAAGTGGTTTGGGGAAAAATATATTGCAAATTCTAGGACTCCTTCTGCTTCTCCTCAGTATTGAAATCATACCTCCTGATATGTTTTCTGCAACAGCCTGGACTGATAGAGGTTGTGATAACTAGCTAGATCACTTCATTGTGCTCTCTACATTGATTAAATATTTTCCTTGCATCACTTTCTTTAAGGTATACTGAAATGATCTGAGATCTGGCAGATCTGATTTGGGGACACAAAATGATCAGACCTGATGCTAAACTGCATTCCAGTTTGTGCACCTTCTCATTCTTCACATGGCGTCGCTTCAAGGCATTTTTAAAAATTAGGGTCTCTCCTAGATCCATGGATAGAGAAACTGTGCCTTGTCTTCTCAGGATTGTTCTACAACTACAAGCACCACCTTGTGGGAATATTTCACAAATAAATAATCAAGCTTTCTAGAAGGCAAAGTCAAAGCTGCCCTCTCCACCACTGTTTTTCTACATTATGTTTGAGACTGTATGCATTGTCTTCTTAAAGTCACTTTCCCTTCACTCACATAATTCTTCGTCTAGGAGTTTGTGTGGTTTCCTGCACACCACACCTTCTGACTCCTTCCCCTTCCTAGCAGCTTGAAAGCTCTTCGGGTGGGCCAGGGCCATGTAAGGTTGTGGCGCAAGATCCAGAGTGGAGCAGCACAAAATGAAGAAATATTTAGCACTAGCGGGAAAAGCACTAGAGGCTACTGGGAGACAAGGAGTGAGAACATCTGATCCCCATCGGGGACCAAAGAGCGGGGAAAATCTGCATTTTCCTCAAGTACCTAAGCCTCTATTTGTCTATTACAAAGGCGGATGAAGAGCCTGTCTCTGTGGTACTAACATCCAACTCAGAAAGCAAAAGGTTACCAAAAAGCACCCTCACACAAGGCAAAGATCGACATGGCCTGAAGTGCTCTCTCTCTCTCTCTACCACCCAGAAATTTAGCCAAATGAAAAGCAAAGCCTTCCCTCCAGGAAAACCAAACAAAAGCCATGTGTCTTGAACCCTCATTGTGTCCAGACAGGCACAGGGAGTTTGCCAGAGCAAACAAGCTCCAGAGTCAAAGGATTTCCGCTGAGAGCACTCTGCAACTGGTCCTCCGAGGCCTGGCCCCACGCTTCCCAGCCAGTTCCCACTGCTGAAGCTGCGGCGAGGAGGCCTCCCATTGCAATGACACATTTGACAGTTTTGCCAAGAGCACTTGGTGAGGTGCCAAAGAAAGAATCACTGCACTTTCCTGAAAGAAGCAAATGTGCCGAGGAGGAATACCCAAAATGCGCCTTCTAGTAAACCTGGATGGCGAAGTGCCCCTACAGTAAAATACCTAGGGTTGTTAATAACTTGGTTGTCTCCCAAGGGAGAAAGGAGAACCAGTTCCTCCCAGCTTCTCCCTCTCCAGAGCTTGCCCACCCATTCTCAGTAATGTTCAAGGCATCTGCATTGAAGAACAACCATCTCTTTTTGTGCTCAGGCCCACTTTGAAGACATTTTCACACTCTGAATTTAAAGCTAATTAATGCCCTCTGTTTGCCTTGCCTCAATTAGCAGCACTTCAGAGCCCCAGCGCTCAATACAGGGCTTTCACCAGGTCTCCTCATTACCCAAGAGAAAACCCCAATTCTGGCCCCAGCTGCTCCCACTGTGAGGAGTGCCACAGCTACCAGGCTCTTGCAGCCCACAAGGAAAAGCACCATGAGAAAGCTGGAGATGCTCATGAGAGGATATATGGTTTTTGGGCGGTGCCATCAGGGAGATTTCCACTATGCTAAATGACACAAGGATATCCATTTCGCTCCAAAGCAGGTGCTGCCTCAAAGCACCGACCCTGCGTAAGGGGACAAGTATTCAAAATAATTATGCTTTTATGCATCTAAACAGAGGGAGAAGCCACAGCCCTGCCCAGGTTTTCTTGCTGTAGAGAAACCCCGAGGAGAAGCTAACACCATTACAGCCATTAGAGCACTTCCCATGGCCCACAACGAAGGATGCCTTCCAGAGGCAGAATTTTAAGAGAGTTATGGAGCAAAGTGGAACAAACACCCATACACATGCGTGTGGGTGTGCGGAATGGGTGTATGAAATATGTGCATAATAAGGTCTCCACTACAGTTATCTGAGGCATCACTTTACTTCTAAACTTGTATCTTGCGGGAAGGTTTTAATAGCATGACATAATCTAAGACATGTATTGACTCAGTTTTTAAGACAGTTGACTTCTGTCTGGTTTACACAACTCCCTCTGATTTTACACAAAGCATAATGGAAGGCTCTTCTTCCATCGCTTTTATGTGCCATATCCTTTCTTTCTGTTTCTTCTTTAAAACACATTGTTTTCTTTATTTAATGCAGAATTGTGCATCCAGAGCCTTGCAGATGGAATGCATAATTGAACATTATATTCCACTCCTGAGAGACACACCATAAAATTAATATTTGAACCATATTCTTGCTGATCCAGGGGAAGGGAGCGAAATAACACAAAGAAAATATTCTAAAGCAATTTGTGGCCTATCTGCAGAATACTTTCCAGACATTAACATAGTAAGAGAAAGACTTAACATTAATAAAAGGTTGTTTTTTAATTCACAAGCAGTGTTATACTGTGCTGGATTCCTTTGGGTAATTTTGCAGATAAGGAGTCAGCATGAACAGGGTTTGGGGTGATGGGGATAAAAGAGAGACAGGATGAGAAAAGACCAGATTTCGAGCCATTCTCCTTATNCTATGCAGTGGGGAAACGCAGAGCAAGAGACTGCCGGAGCTCAAACCACATTGCAGATGAGACCACAGTGGGGTCAGAGTTTCACAGCATGGAGGTCCTGGCCCCATGAAAGGCATTTGAAATGCTTAGGACAAAAGATTATGAGTAACATTTGATGCAGTACTACTTTAAAGCCGAACGGGGAGGGGGTGGGGGGAGAAAAAAGAGGTATAAACTATAGTCAAGAGAGAATGAAGGTCAGAGGAAACAGAAAGGGGATGGCCATTACTAATCAGCTACTTCAGTCATTACCATAGGCATGAAACTCAGATATGAATTTGGAGTGAAAAGTGCCTCATATGGGGCTGTTTTGCCCTGGGATATTGGTGTGAACAAAGAGATGTCAAGTCATTAAAGTTTGAGCTGATGCCAGATAGTCTCAGATTGCAGAGTTTCTATTTGTGTCCAAAACTGTTTCTAGGAGTAGAAATAATGAATTTGAACTTTATCATAGGAGCACTGATGCCTGATCTTGATACCTACTGGCATCCAAAAACATCTGAGTTCTGTATAAGCCGTGTTTTGTGCATTGTTAGGGCTCCATTCTTTGTTTTCCCCAGACATTAAGGTTTTTTCTTAGTTAAAATGCTGGGTTCTGGTACTCATGGCTGCAGAAACATATCTTTAAAAGCATACAGTAGGCAAACAGCATTGTTCTGCAATGTAAATGTGCAGCTTAAAATGGGGTCTTCAATGGAAATTTGCCTTTTTTTTTTTTTTAAACTGGGCTGATATCTCTGCACTCCATTAATGGACAAGGAACAAAAAGTGCATTATTTTATCCTCAGAAATAGCTAAAGCACACAACCACGACCAGCAATTGTCAAAGTAATTAATGCTAGAAAAGGTCTGAGACAACAGGTACACCCACACCTCCACATCTGCAGTTCATATGTTTATTAGTCACCACTTGACGTTAAAAGGTCTAATAATTGGCAAGGGTTTATTCCCTCTGATCTCATGATGTTTATAATCGGGAGGGCCATAGACACAACACGAACGATGCCTGCATCTCCCACACTCACTCACCCCTTGCAGAAAGCACGCACCGCAGCACGTGAAGCAGGGCGGCAGTGAACACAAAGCATGTGAGCTGCCTGCTCCGGCATCCAGAAATGAAGACGGAGCCCCATCCCACCGCAGCCAGGCACAGCAGGACAGGCGGGCACGCAGGTGCCCAAGCAATTTGGCGTGCGGACTTCCAGCCCACTCGCGGTGCAGGCCACACGCAGAGCAGCGGCAGGGACTGCGCAGTTTGTCACTGCCACCCCCTTGGATGCCTCGCTTGCCCCGGCTGCCGCTGCCCGGGGAGGAAGCACCCTCTGTTGCGATGCCAGAGAAGTTCTGGCAAAAAAACACTTCCAGAGGTCTGCACATTTGAGGAGGCACTTAAAAAGCCCAGACCTCTTTGTTTAAACTCCAATTGAAGACAGACCCATAAGCTCTGCATATTATTTATTAGTTATTGTCTCATTTAATCCCCTTTGGAAAGGCAACAATAGAGGATTTAGTTATAGTTCTCCATTTTGTTTTGCCAAGCTAGTGATGTTATCCCTTCACTCAGAAATACAAAGCAGAGTGTACCATACATTTAGCTACCAGCACAGACGGGTTATGTCGACCCACCGCATTTGTCCTGTTCCTGACTCACTAGCGGTCACCACTAGCCAGAGCATCACCTGGGAACAAGGGGTTTTGCCCAAATACCTGAGCTCAAGGGGCGGATCCTTGCCCCCAAGCAAAAGTGCACCTCCTCTGATCTCCCATGATGAGCCTGAGCCAAGCCAGCTTGAAATTCTCACCTCGAGGCTGGCCTACGGGTGAAAATCAGGAGAGGAAAGGAGCACTCCCAAAAGGAAAGGAAAAGCTCATCGCCAGCCTAAGCATGGGCCAGTCATGCTCTCACTGAGGAGCACCGAAACTCCTGCTGACATCAGAGAGACGTGACGGGGTTATCAATGACAGACAGGAGGACACCTCTGGTTTTCACTATCATATCTTAAAAAACAAGAACAAAACAACAACACTACTCTCTCACGCTAGATGAAAGCCTATTAAACAAGTAGGAAAATCAGCAGACTTCCACCATCCCTTCCGCGCACGGGAGCGAACCGCCCTCAGACACAAGGGCTAGTTTACCCACATCTGCTGACATCTTTGTTTAGAGGAGACATTTGTTTTGAGGGAAGAGGTGCGTAGGAATCAGACTGCACCCTGAAATCCGATTTTACTCCTTTAATGGTGGGCTTGGGCATCTGGAGTGTGTATGTGCAACAGCCAGCCTCCAGTTCAGCTTGTAAAATCTTTTTGTGGGGGGTAGAGACTTTCCCAGTATTTTTCATGTTAGAATAAATTAACTTAAGTGTGCATGGAAGGTAGGAATACATATGACTGAAATGAAAAGTCAGGCTAAAAATAGCACTAAACCAATTGCATTGTTCATAGTGAGGGAAAGGAAACCTGGGGGGAAAAAAGAAATATATTTAACAGCTGTCTCAACATAATGTCAGATTTATTCAAGATTTCTAAAATGGTCTTTGACAAGCCTTGACTCATTGTGTAGGGCTGGAAAGGGTATTGAGGGTGGACTATTTCTTGTGATTTATAAGAGACCACTGTGACTAGTTTGAAAAACCTGCATACAAGTGCAGTAAATTAAAACAGAAGCCTACATAAGACGTGTACCTTACAGACAAAAGGCTTAAAGCATTCTTCAGTCTGAATCACCAGTGTGTGGTTTGCAAAGGGAAATCAGTTTCAAGAATTTCTGCTAGCTAAATATGTTTTCTCCAATATTTAGAACTAGTTTCTTCCATTAGCACATTCTGGAAATTAAAATCTAAATTCATGCAGCTGTATCAGGCTTCCAAAGGCACTGCACTTGGACTCTGTATCAAAAACTACAGGAGAAGTTTTCAGTGGCTTATTAACACCGGATCATATAGTTTCATTTACTTAAAAGCTTGCATGGCACATATAGCAAGCTCTATATGACTACAAATTAAAAAGTACTAAAGCTTGCATGTGCAGAACAGTGGAAAATGAAACCATGTGCATTTGATCAAAGAAGGACGTGTTGGCCTTCCCCTTTAGCTCTGAGAGATAATTGCACAAATTTTCATACAAAATTTGAACATTACCTAATCCATCAACAGAACCTTGTACAGACTGTACCATAAAGAAAACAATCCAGACATCTTCACTGGAAGCAATCGGAAAGTGAAAACCCTGCAGCTAGAGGTGCTCTGCATAAGTGTATTAGTTTCACAGATCGAAGAGAAGTCAGATTGTGATCTTCCTTAAAATCCCAGTTTTCCCTCTCCCTCCAGGCAGTTACTTGCTCACATTCCCCTACAGAGTCCAAGAAGTTACTGAGCGGAGTTTCTCGCTGGCTCCCACAGCCCTCTCCCAGCCCTGCAAGTAAATCAATATAGGCAGCCCCTTTGGCTGCTACCACAGCGCTGCAGAGGTACGTGATCTTCACCGAATAGCTTCAGAAAGGCATAATACACACCTTGAGAGGCTCTAGCACTGGTTTGGATGGCCAGCATGGCTGGACAAGCAGAAGGGCCACTTCTGGGAAGTGGGAGACAGAACTGGAGATGATAGCCAGCCCCGTGCTGAAATACTTAGAAATGAGTCATCATGTAGGGTACGACAGAGCCAGCTAGGGTACAGTAGCTGGTGACACCCTGCTGGAGAATAAATTGGGGGAGGGGGGAGGGCATGGAGAATGGCATCCTATAGGTATGCTTTGCTGACCATTGTATTTTCACAATGTCAATTTATGTGCCAGCTGGTTATCTGCGTAACACTCACTTCAAACCACGTATGAGAATTCAGGACCCAAAACCCTACCACGATAGACACTGCCTAGACTACACAGTGGACCTGCAGCCTGTGTCACCGAGCAAATTTTGGGGATAGTAGACAAGCAAGCCTCCCAGAAACTTCTACACAGAGTAGTAACACCTTTTTTTTTTTTTTTTTTTAAGTCATGGGACATTATTAGCTGATGTTTGTGGAGGTATGACCAGGAACAGACTAGCTAATAGTCTTAATGAAGGCTTGAGATCAGAGCAGACTGGCGGCTCTTCTTTGTATAATACTGTAGTTAATACACTTTGTATAATTCAGACAGGAAGGTGCAGGTGAAGACAAAGGGCCAGAGGAAAGAAAAAGAAGAAATTCCCAAACAAGAGCGGGAGCTGAGACAGTCAGCCTCTTCATCGTCTCCTTTTACACCGCTAATAACCAGAACACATTTTGGCCACTGCTTCCCTGATGTGACTATCGCTACAGGAACTTAACATTTTGAGTGCACCTGCTCCAATTTGCCTTGCAGAACTACAGTCAATAAGATTTCTGTATTAAACCTTGGGGGAAAAGGTTCCTGCTCAGTATTAAATATCTACAGCTCCTCCCTTATTCCAGAGAAACTATCCAAGACAACACTTCCAAACAGTTGATTGTCCATAGAAACTTCTCCCTTTCTTTTGTATCAGCTAAAGAAGCCTGATTTTGAACTCACTGACGTTCCCATATAAACCTAGATTCCAGTCAGTGCAGAAGAATTGCTGTAAGAGATTATAATCAGATGCAAAGTGTCTTTTATTTGCTGGACATCCTACACGCTGCTCTGAAATGACGGACCAATTATCCCCTTGCTGTGCTCTTCCTGGGCTGAACGAGGACGGTAAGACGAGATCTCATCAATCACTCCAACTTGTATTGCTCACACAGGGAGAATTGTTATGACAACAGGACAGTGAAACCCAGGTTTACAGTAATCAAACAGATTCCAAAAGTCTGGGATGATCTTGTAATGGAAACAGTAATGAATTACAGGAGAAAAACACATGCCACTTATTTAACCTCCTGATTTTCTTTGAAACTTTGCAAGGACAAGCACACAAATCTTAAAAGAAAAAAAAAAGAAAAAAGATAAAATGAAAAAAATGTAAACAACAACACTTATAGCAGTCTTCCCTATGTTTCACGCAAGCTGTTGCGCTTCCTTCTACACCTGCACACCTTCCTGCCTCGATGTGCAATTGCACGTTGGAATTACTGCAGGGGATGTACGGTGCTTGGTAGGAAAGTTGGTTGCACTGCTTGCAGGCAGATGTCTGTGCACGTTTGCACTAATTTTTTTTTTTATCCCCACCCCCCANGAAAAACAATGGTGGAGATGCACTGCAATCAAGATGAGTACGCTTTTTCTCTGGCTGTGTAAAATGGTAGGAAAACAACTTTTGCATTCAACCTGTCCTCTGCCTGTGCGTGCACACAATCAGAATATCCATATATACACACATGGAGCACGCGCATACACAGATACGTTCACACAGACACAGGGGAATAGTTAAACATAGGAATTATTGCAAGTATATCCATGCACATGCACACAGGCAAAACTTTGGCTTTCCAGCAAAATTTGAGCAATTTGGTGTAATAAAAAAGGGCTCCTCGCAGCAAAGCGCTTAACCAATGGCAGACTGCGTCCAAAGGGTGCCATTACCCCAGGGAGCGGGGGGATTTGGCTGGAGTGCGCAGTATGAACAAATGGCCTGAAGATTTGTTAGGGGAAGGACTGGATTCAGCACAGTCGGGAGGCTTCATCTCCTCTGAAACACTATATATTTCATCCCCAGAGTAGAAACTGCAGTGTTTTTACATACTTTAAAAGTATTTTTATTTATCTATTTTTTTGAGGTGGGAAAGGAATCCAATTTCTGAAAACTATTGCATCTTCCTGGTATTCTCAGAGTCAAGTTCTCCTCTAAGGCCCACTGGCAAAAAAAAAAAAAAGAACTAACACCTTTCATTTGAATTTCTTTTCATTACTAGTTTTGTTCTTATATACTGACACAGGAAAATTGACAAACCTAATCAGACACCACTTCAACATGCTATTCTAGATGCCCACGAGGGATAAATGATAGCTCTGACATTGGCTACCTTCTGGAAATCATCTTTTCACTTTCCCCTGGAACCCATAATTTGAAGTATTTGCAACTCCTCTCGCCTTGAAGAAAGTACAATATTTACAGCATGTTTTCTATTCTGGGAGCTCAGAATTCCTCCTTGACTCCAGCTCATACATCACTTCTCTGTCGAACTCTGACCTCATCTCTATTTGCATTCCCTACTCTGATGGAGCAGCTATTTCTGATTACAAACTGGCAAAATAAATCATAGAAAACTGGAATTTCAAGGAAAAGAACATTTCATGTTTCGTCATGTTGTTGTTATGAGACAGGCAGGCTTTTTTGTTTGATTGTTTTATTTTTACCAGGGGATGCTCAGCGCTGTGTTTTATGTGCTCTCAGAATACAAGTCTGTGTATTCATGGTGTTCCAAAACCTCAAAAACCACAGTCAATTATAACGCTCAAGAATGGTGACTCTAGATTTCTGAGAACCAGTTTCTCCTAAGGTACTGCTAGCTCGAACTGCCCCGTGCAGCCATACTCCTTGTGGCTTTAAAAATGCACAGGATCACAGAATGGCTGAGGTGGGGAGGGACCTCTGGAGGTCATCTGGTCCAACCCGCCACCTCCCCGACAAATCAAGTGGGGCCACCTAGAGCCAGTTACCCAGGACCGTGTCCAGACAGCTTCTGAACTGAGCATTTGCTTGATCTCCTGCTCAACGGGATGGACTGTTCTTGAGCTTGGAGAAGATGATCCTTGGAAAAAGTTACCAGCTCTCCCAGGCCCCTCTTCTCTCTAGGACTGTCTCCCACAGGGTTCTTCCAAGGAAGCCCCTGAAAAGGCCAAAGTCTTTTCTCCTGAAGTCCAGGGTTGTAGTGCTTGCTATTTGCCTTGTTTCGTCCTCAGGATCCTGAACTCCTCCATCTCAGGGTCATCACAGCCAAAGCTGCCCCTGACCTTTACATCCCCAAACAGCCCTTTTTGTTTGCAAGTATGAGGTCCAGCAGAGCATCTCTCCTCAGTAGCTCCTCCATCACCTGCATCAGGTTTTATATTATCATCAAGGAACCTCTAGAAGCAGGGCACAAAATGCAGGAAGCTTTATTGTCCATCTAGCAGATATCAGGGCAGGCTAAAGACTCCCACAGGGACCAGGGCCTGTGCATATGAGGTTCCTCCCAGCCATCTGAGAGCCTCGTCTACTTCTTCCTGATCAGGGGGTCATAGCTAAAAATATTTTTTACTTCATACTAGCTTGTAGCCTGTAACATTTCTGCAAGTGCTTTTATGTGATGTTTTTTCACCATAATATGAGAGAAATAAAACATAATGGAGGAAATACCCTATCTGTGCACAGTCAAGCCCATTCTCTTTTTTGGGTGGGTATCTCCATCTGTGGGACTAGCAACTTGCAAAGGACACCCAATGACTGTGCTGAAATCAATACAGAGTAAGCCACAATCTGGGATATCCAGACTTAAAACTTCAACAGCAGTGCTTGATTTCTGGATGCCTGACTTGAAGATATTTTGAGCTTAAGCTCCCAGCCACCACGTGAGGACCACAATGTGTAAGGTCCCCTCCACAAAAGGAATTCATTTGTAAGTACAAAATGGCATCACCCACAATGAACTGCCAACTTACGGAAGAGAATAACTTTTGAAAAATCAGTCTTGATTTGGTACCCATGGATGGGAAAAAGCTGTTTCTTGTTAATGCCACAGCGGTTTCATCAGAAGAAGTCAGTCTCTTTTTTGTTTTATGTAAATCTAAACCAAAAAGTAAAACACAGCTACACATTTCTATCACCTTCAAGTATGAACAAAAGGGTAAAGTAACTGATGAGCATCAAGCAAGTAAGAGAGACGCTGCCTCTTCTCACCATCTGCGATACCAACAGCATGATGTTACCAGTGAGTGACCCAGGTTCAAACATATGTTATGGTGTAAATGCTCCTAAAATTGTTCCTAAAAACAGACCTGTGTAAAGTAGTCAGGATGCATCCCCTCCTTATGAAATATGTACTCCGTACACAAAAACCCAAGTATGTTTAAAAATAGTGATCTGTAAGCAGCAAGGTACAAAGCTCCCTCGCAGGCAGAAGATGCGTTGTACTGAAAGGGCATGACTGAGGGTTTTTGTTTTACCTGTGAACATTTGTCCAGCCAAAACAGAGCTTTGCCTAGACTGATAACAGTGCTGAATGTCCCCCCATGCTGGGCTAAATAATAAGGTAAGTTTCAGAGCTCAGTACTGCAGGAGACGCAAAGGGCCTTGAGGATGGGTATTAGTGGACTGAGTCTACCAGTGTCCCTCTGGGGCAAGAAGATTTTCATAAGCCCCTTTAGTAGAAAACAAAACAGAGATGCAATGATTTGTTCAAAATCACACTGAATTAAGCAAAGTTGAAAATAGAATCCAGGTTTTTCCTAGCCCTGTGTCTCCCATTGAGCCACCCTTCTGCTTTCCCAGAACAAAGCAAGTTAAAGAGGACACATATGCACACGCTGCTATACAGCAAAGAAAAGTAGCTGGGATTTGCCACCATTAAATCAGTGAGATTTCATCTGCTTAATGTATGAGGCAACATAAGAAGGGAAACCTCAAGTAACTGCTCAATAGTCATTCTCCACAATCAAATAGTCAAAGGAAAATCTTCTGGTCAAGCACAATACAAGTATTCATGGACATATTGCAGATACAGTTAATATATTAATAGGTCTTCTACAACTGTAAGTAGGTCAGAGATGCCAGATACTTTTCTCCCTTCTTCACAAAATCAAGAGGCCTAGCAAAAGACTGAATTCAGAGACACATCCCAAAAATAACAGCAGGCGTTTCAAATATGTGGATAGCTCCTATGGCTATAGGCACAGCTGCGCATTGCATAGCATTACAGAATTAAAGCTGTTACCTGCACACATTTAAGTGCACGGCCAGCATTAATGACACAGGCCATCTAGGAAGGATTAAGGATTAGTTATCATTTCAACCCAATGAAAGAAGATCTATATTTCTCTTTTAGACACGTAATTCACAGGAGAATCGTGCTTGCCAACACTCTGAAAAAATAATCTTTCAGAATTCTTGCAAACCCACTGTGTTATGATTTCATCTCATGAAATACAACACCTTTACATTAAACCTCATAAAACTAAATCCTGCTGGATCTCTTCCAGGCTCAGAGAATAAACAGCTATATCAGGATGCCTAGAACAGTAAAATCTGGCCCACTGTCATATGGCATGTTCCCATTTACAGAGGGGAGCAGGTCTGCAAACAGCTAATTCACTTTGCTATTACAAAATCCTCACATATCATGAATTTCTCACATAATTGGTCTAAGAAATACTTCAAGGGGGAAAAAGAATGCTTTGAACACCATAATGCATATTTATTTCTACTTGTTTTTTACCTAGTCCCTGCCTTCCCCCTAATGAAATACGTACTGCAGACCCGCTCTGGTTTCTAACGAGCAGAAGTGAGTTCAGTTGTGTCTGGAACTCTGGGAGATAGCAAAGGGTGGAAATCTGTTGTCAAAACAGTTCAAAAGCACAGATGAGTATGTCCAATGAGATTACTTTTTAAAGCCCAATTATTTTGGCTTTGCAATCTGAAGAGCTAAATGGATTCCTTTTGGACTTGCCAGTCCCACCCAGAGCATGAGTAAGGATATTAAAATAACCAGTACAAGTGCACCAGGTGACACAGATCTAGTGCAAAAGCCATTCTGGAGAACTCGCAACCAAATACCGGTCAAACGTTCCCCATACATAGCATATGGCCAAAGAACAAAAGCAATTTTCTATTTGAATTAGGCTCTTCGCACTCTCCACATAGAACTATGCTTCAGTCCCCAAATCTGGGCAGCCTAGACGTGGGAACTGCAGTTACAGATGCAGATACACACATCTCACACATTCCTGGAGTCTCTCAGATCACTTAGCGGGCTAATTACACCTCAGGCGAACCGCAACGAGATAATCTTCAGGGCCGAAGCACACGCCACATGGTGCACGAGCCAAGGCTAACATTACCCGATACCACGCCTCATCCTAAGATTCCCTTCCTCACTTTTTCCATTTGGGTCAGAGCACGCCAGTTTTTAGTAGCCAAGGCTGGAAGATGATATTTCTATAGTGGGGGGGGGCAAACTGCCTTGAACCTTCCTGCCTGCGCTCAGGGGCCGGGGGAGGTTAATGGTGCTGTAAACCACCCGTGGCCGGTGACACAAAGCAGAGGGAGGAATCCCAGAGCTGAGGCCCCTGGCGGGTGAGAGCTGCCAAGGAGGGGACAAAGGTTTCCTGGGAACTGTCAGTGGGTCCTTTTTGAAGGAGGCAGAAGAGAAACATCCCGATTAAGATGGGCGATCGGATGATGTAACGGCGGGGCGAGGTCGCTGACCCCGTCGCTGGGAATAATTAGGATGGGATGTGCGCTTGGAGCGCTGCTAATGGCGCCCGCGAGCTGCACATCGAGGGGAGGACCGCGCTTGACACCTTCACTGCCCACAGGAAGGCTTCAGGGGCATCGCCGGCCTTTCCCTGCACTGGGGAAGGCTGATGCCCCAAGTACAGCTCTCCCTGGATTTGGGGCCGTCCCAGCCAGCGAAGTGACTTCTGTCACAAAACTCTCAAAGGGGTGCCGGGTCTCAGCACGCACTGGAGCTCTGGGCTCCAGAGGAAGGATCAGCAGCTGTGTATCAGCATGCTGGACCATGTAGGATGCCCTAACTAGAACTGGCTGATGACCAACCCCAGAATTAGCTGCTTTTATTAACCATGCACCCTGGATGGCTGTGCAATGCAGTGCCAGGTGAAATCCAAATGTCCACAGAGGCATATTGCCCTTAGGGAAAGAAAGGAAAAAAGAACAAAACACAGATGACAAATCCAGGTTAAAGAGAAACTCTCATCTGACCTAATATTACCATTCTTATGGTTTTATTCTGATATTTGAAGCATCGTTTTCAACACAACTTTTGCCAAACCAAATTAATACAGATTTATTTCAGCTTTGTTCATCTTTTTCCAGTGTGGACACTTTCAAGCTCCAAATGCGTAACTCTATTAAGTAGCTAAGGATACATGTGTGTAAACTCAGGTACTTGCATTTTCAGTGTTTATAGAATTACTCTAAACAATGTAATTTCACCTTTTGGTCACAGATGTAAATATTGATTCTAACCCGACCCTAATACACTCTCTGTTGCAACTTTACTTACAGAGTCTATACAAAGCTGTTTGCCCTGAAAACTTGGGGGGGGAGGGGGGGGAAAGGCAGCAGGGCAGGGGGAAAATACTAAACAAGTATACCAGAGAAATACTTTCTCATCTTTTTCCCCAAACATGAATCTAAGTTTTCCCTAGGGGCAGTCAATCAAACCAGCTACATACTGGTTGGGAACATGGGTTGCAAGACAACCTCCCTCAAAACCAGCACGGTTTCAACTAGACGAGAAAACCAAGCACCGACTTGGATCCCAAGATCAGATCCTCTGGCTAGCTTTAATTCACTGTCAAATTTCAGCCTTCAGCACTTTTATATCACATAAAAACATTAATATCTGAATAAAGGTCTGCAATAAAACTGGCAAGCAAGATTTCTGTCTAGCAAAGCTGCTGCTCTAGCATATTGCAATTTCTCAGGAAATAAATTAACATAATGGGGTAGGAGAAAAGCACAACACTTGTATCATTTTTGTTTATGAGAAGCACTTGGGAAACACAGGGGTCATCAAAGGAAACTTGTACTGAACAGCCCAGCACTTCCAAATGAGTGAGCATCCCTCATCCCCAGAGGGAGGAGATGAAAGGTGCTCAGCTGGCTGGCCACATCAGAAGGCACATGGGTAAAGCACAACAAGAAAAGTGTAGTCATGCCATTCCAGCCAAGCCCAGGGCTTTGGCTGCCTCAGCTCACGAAGAAAAACTCAGTGTGGGGAATCCAGCTCCAGCTGTTCTTGTCCCATCTCTAAAAGCTGATCCCAGACAGCATACGCATTTGGGACCAGTTTGCAGAAAGCAAAGGGTGGACGCAGCCTCCCCATTGTGTCCCTGACAGGTACAACACTCCTGGGGCAGTCTTACATTACTGATAGGAAGCGCGGTGCTTGGAGGGTTCTTCTTGTTCCCTGGTATCTACTTCACACCTCCCTTGCTGCGTAACTGCTGTGTGTGAACAGCCCCACTAACTGATGTAGGTGTGCCCCTTTGGTCAGCAGCAGGATTTCTACCTCTGCAAAGCCAGGACAAGCCTTGGGGTGGGACAGAGGTCTCCTCTTCCGCAGGCAGAAAAGCCGAGCCACGGTCCCAGCCACCGTGGTTCATGTTTTAGCTCACGAACTATTTGGGCAGAATGATCACGGCTCAGCGCTCTACTGGCTGTAAGTCTGCACTGGGGCAGAGGGAAAATGAGGCATCGATTGGACACATAGGCAACTTAGAGCTGAGAATATTGGAAATAAACCCAACAGAAACAAGACAGTAGCTAAAAATGCACAAAAAAAAAGGTAATAAATGAATGTACCAGGTGGTTCTAAAACTTACTTCTCTGTAAGTTACCTGTATGCATCTGCATGTACTGAGAAAGAAAAGGTACAGGTGGGAAAGAAGAGTGTGTTTAAAATATATTTCAGGCGGATTTTTCTTCAGGTTTACTTTTCTCTATGAAGTTCAGAAAGGTGAAACTAAATTTCTCCTTTGCATGGAGAACAGTAGAGCAAAGAAGAAGTTGGAGATGATGACCAAAAGTGGGAATATACTCCATGTTGATGACTACTTGCTTAGTGACTGTTGTTGCTCTTTTCAATCACTTCTGAACTTCATGAAAACTACTGATGTAATACTGTCACCCAAACTGGTCCTGTGTCAGCTTTTCCAGAACTGGCTTCAAACATCTGGATTTTTTCTTAATATATAGGAATACCACCTTTACAGCCTGCAAATATAATTTAATTACTGATGTATGTGCCTACTGGTTTGATGATTTAAATCACTTTGTAATTTAACTACAATTTGGCACAGTCTAATGTGTTGATTTGATCTTGGTGTCCAATTGATTTAATTGTTTCATTGCTTTATTTTAAATTGGGTTTAATAACATTTTTAAACAGCTTAGCATTGGGCAAGAGCCCATCTTGATTTTACCTAAGAATTTTTTATTGCAAGTTATTATTTAGAAATTATTTCTCTCGACAACTAACACACGCCCAAACCTTGAGGCCATTAGACTAGCTGCAAATCTGACCATTTCCCTAAAAGGGATTGGTTCTGAAACTGAGTTTCTATATCTGCCTCACTCCCACACTCATTTATAGCTGTTTTCTCTGTTAAGCACGGCAGAGGCAGAGAGGCGGCTTTCTTCCCCCCACGCATCTGCAGCACTACGAGCCCCTGCAGCACGCAGATCCGTGCCAGAGCTCACCACGTGTCCGTGGGGTAGGCAAAGCCACCTGGCAGAGACCAGCAAAAGTCACCTGTCGCCTGGGACACCCCACTGAGCTCGAACATGGGTCTGGTGCCAAAACGCCCGCACACCGGCACCCACGGGTGCTCTCCAAGCAGCGGCTGGGGACACGCAGCTGTCTACTGGGAGCCACTCACCGGGGGAATACTATGGCAACCTAGGTCGCAGATGGCTGAAGCCTGCCCGAGTCCTGATTTGGGGACTGCAACTTGGAGCTAGACCCGTCATGACCGACAACAACGGCAAAACTCTCGCTGCGGACAACAAAGGCAGTACTCCTGCCCCGTGCCGCCCTTCCCACGGGGAATCAGCAGTTTTCCCTTCTTCCCTCCTGCAGCATCCATGCCCTACCTGGAGCCCAAACCCCTTGGCATAAGCGCTGTCTTTCCGTATGGCCCATGCAGTGGGGCTGCGCTCTCTGCTGAAGGTGCTAGCTACTGCCAGGCTGCAGGAGGATGGGGGGAGCAATGGGAGGAAGAAAGGACAGATATATTACATTACAGCTTTTTAAATATAACACACTAGGAACACCAGGTACCATGCAGTTGTAGTCCTCCAGGGCATAGTCTCCGCTATCTTTGTCATCCAGCACATAGATTAGATAGATAATAAAGGGAGCAGTAATCACAAACAGACATTCTGCATGAGCAAAATTGCTCACCATGACAAAAACTGTAGCCAGATATAGATGTATGTCAGATAAATTTGAAGGATCATAACTTGCTAAAGCACTAGCATGCAAATAAATCTAGATTTATATACATATGTGTATGTGTGTATAGTACAGGATCCAAGTACCTATATTTACCACTTAATATAAGATGAGGAAAGTACAATGCAACATTATTAAATATTATTTCAAGCCTCTGGTTTTTTAATGTTCCTATGGAAAACATTCAAAATTGGAAAAACTTGCCTGAAGATTTTGAGATACTAAATGCAAGGAAACTATTGAGGGAATGACCATTAAAAAAAAGATATAAAAACTAGAAAACTTGCCATGACTTGGTTTTGTTCCCATTTGAAAATAATCAGTCCCTGTCTGATCTTTACCCTTCGTGACATCAAACACTGATTAAATGCGGTCTAGAGTTTCAGTCCCCAAGCGTGGCGTTTCTGGAGAAGAGATGAACGGCCCAGGAAGGGCGGGCAGCAACACTGCGTGCTGAAGATCACTGCCTGGTGTCACCGGGCAGAGAAAAAGCTCTGTGGCGTGCACAAGCGCCACCACGAGGTTCTCCTTTCATATTCCAAAATATTCACTTCCCCCCCACCCCCCGCACAGCAACCTGTACCACTCGGGCACACGCTCGGCACCCAGCGAGCGAGCGGCTCGCTTACACCAAGCATTGGCTGCTGCCTCCTCAGCGAGCACTGCAAATGGGAAGCAAAACAGGCTAGATGATTTTTTTCAGGGTTCCTTTCGGAACAGGGACGGGGGGAGAAAAGATATATCTACAGCACATACAGTTTTTGACAACAGAGCTTTGAAATGTCGTGGTAAGAGAAAACAAGACTGCTGCCTGGTCCCAGATCTGGAAAACGTTAAATTCCACCTTATCAGCCACCGAAACAGTCGGGAGCGATCTGCTGCTGAGCTGCCTGCCGTCAAAACCTGTGCAACCCTATTTCCCCCCCCCGCTCCCCAACAAATGCAATTGTGAGATTCAAGTAATAATAACCTTCTGATAGTGTGACACTAGAGACCATTTTTAAAGGTATGCAGACATTTTCATCAGATTTTTTCATCCTGGGGAGAAAGCCAGTTTTGTCCTCACCACTGCCATTTCACGGGTTGACGAGAATGAGCTAAAAAGCCACAGTTTTTCCATTCCTCTACGATACTACTAACCAAAGGGTAATTGCTCAAGCCCCAGGTTTATGCTTACAGAGCCCCTGAGGTCAGAATCTCGCCAACCTGCTTGGCCTGGCTACCCCACCAGTGAGCTGCATGGGGTCTCGTGATGGGTCTGGACACCCTTTGGCAGGGAAAGCAGCACCCAGCCGCTTGGGAAAGGTGCATGCTTCTTGCTGGCTAAGGCTTGGCTGTCCTCCATGGGTGCATGTCCACCCTGGTCTCCCATTTTCCATGGTGGGAAGCCAAACTATAGAGTGCCTGGAGACCAAAAGCTCAGGGTTTTCTCAGGGGAGAAAAGGGAGGGAGGCAGATGGCAAAGTCTTGGACTGGGCCCGCAAGGGAAGCATGCGGGCACCTGGCAAGGACTCAGTGAGGTAAGGCTGCAAGACACCTAGGCGAAGGTGGAACCTGGAGCAGGGGCTGGACCTGGTCTCCTGAGGTCCCCTCCAGCCACATTTATCCCATGATTCTGCAACCAAAAGGAGTGGTGCTGGCTGCAGGTCGGTAATAAAGGAACAGGGCTCAGCCCGGGAAAGCATCAATTACGACGACTTTTACCTCAAGCTCATCACATCAGCAGGTCATGGGGGGATGCAAAGAGGCCCCCACATACAGCACGTAGCCAGGTAAGGGCAGCAGATTCCGAAAAATACACGAAGGGCAGATTAATAAATTGATAGTGTTTATTGCTGCCTGCGTTGAAGCAAGTCTTTCTTGCCCATTCTTTACCACACAGGCAAGCATCAGTGCATCTCCCTCTGCCCACTTCTCAGCTTCCAGGACAGGCCAGAAAAAGTATAGAAGATCTGAGCTTACACCGAGGCTTGAGACAGAGAGGAAGTGGCACCATGGCTTTAACGCAGATGGTGCAGACCATGCACACTCCTTAGACAGCAGAGATACCTCACAAGCACCAAGGACTCAATTCATTTTCACCACCATCCAGCACACAATTTCTTACCGAGTTTTTTTGGAGGGTGGGGGAAGCCTTGTGCTGGCCCCAGACTATCCAGCCATTACACACAGCCTCCACAGTCCCATCCTCCTCCTGCACAGACCAGGAAAGCAGGAAAACACAGGGGATCCCATCCTGCAGGATCTCGGGAGACAGCAGCTAGCTCACTGGGACTCACTTCAGCATCCCTATCTAGTTTCAGGGCCCCGTGCTTGGGGTCTCTTTTTTCCAGGCAGCTTATTCTCTCACCTCACTCCCAAGATTTAAGGTGATTTAAGCACTTCAGGATTAAAGGCTTATATTCCTTTAATCAGCTAAGGTGGCTTAAGCACTTATGCTACTTTCAGGGTTTAGCACGGCTTAGCCGTCCATGCCACTTGATGAATTTGTGGGAGCTTAAAAGCTTATGCTTAAAACAGTAAAAAGGCAGCTTTAAAACACCGCTGTGCTTTAAGAGCGATGCCTTCTCGCCGGCCCCTGTTCCCCGCTCCCCCCGAGGCCGGGCCAGCTGGCTCTGGGCTCCCCCCAGGAGGATGCCGCCCCGTG